>VZSR01000520.1:41589294-41768738 GCA_013398615.1 Brachypodius melanocephalos | reverse complement strand
TTTCTAGTAATTTACCATTTCTAGTTAATGAATAAAATGGGTTTATTTGTTAATCTTTTGTATGTATGATAGTCAGCAAGTTGCTTTAAAGTGAAAATTCACCCAGGTGCATGTACTTGGCAGGTAGGTACAGCAAAAGCATTTCTGCCACCAGATCTGGATTCCAGTGGCATTAACATAGATCAGATTTCTTAATTGTTAGCATAAGAGAATGCAGAGTGAGCAGGTTTTAGTGAAGCACATGTAGATTTTCTTAATTTTGAATACAAACCTATAGTTCTTCTGTCAAAGCCAACAAAATGGTTTGGAAATAACATCTCCTAACCTCTGGACTCTATACTATGCAAACATTTCTGACTTTGCTCAGGTGCTGCAGCACAGGATATGATAGAAGACTCTGAAGATAATTTCCTTTTCTTGGTCATGTTTTTAACGTTTTGCTGTATACTTCCAGCTTTTATTTTCTCCTGTTCTTAATCTTTCCTGTCTCATGATCTGCCTGTGTCTCGTTCCACCACTTAAAAATAGATCATTGTGGCACCTGTTATTAACAATGATCTGTTCTGTGTTCTGGTGACTACTGGAAGCAAAGCTCTGCAGACAAAAGGGTAGGGGCTGTCCCTCTTCATTACAAGGTAGCTCAGAATACAGGGGTTCATCTTTGTAGCTGATCATTAAGCAGGTATTTATTTTGAAACACCCTGCTCATGGAAGAGGGCTGGGCAGCAGTAGGAATTAATGGAAATGTTCATTATTTTTCCTCCAGTAGCAGCCTATACCTGTTCTGAGTGATGATGGGAATAAATACTGGACGTGCTGTTGCCTGGTGCCTCTGTGCAAGATTCCAAGAGTGCTTTGGGGCTTTTTGTCTCGTTTGAGAGGCAGAATTGTAGTGTTTTCATTTCAGTAATGACATGGTACTTTCCTCTTTAGACTGGTATCTTCTTACAGATCAAGAAGGTAAAGCAAAGCAGCAGAAAGCCATTAATTCATAAATTAATTCACTACTTGGTCTATAGCCAGAGGCTTTTAACAAATGCACTTTCTGGAGGACACTTCCATCCTCTTGCTGCTAACTGTGTTACTTCGACAGCATAGTGCTAAGGAATTAAAATGTGTCCATTGCCTTTTTTTGTCCAAGTTGCCTTTAAAATGGGTTAGCTTAACTCAGTTTTCACAACAGGAATATGGTGCTTTTTTGGCAGATTGAGTCCATCAGTCTCAGCATTTATAGATAAACAAGTTTGTTACCATGGCATCAGAGCATTGTCAGAGAAGACACAGCACATGCCTATAGATGAGCTGGAGTCCCTGTAAGAGGTGTGGTGGGTGGATGTTCCTAGAAATGGGTCTTGCCTGGTGGCAGATCAGGAAGGCATTGAAGATTGGATTGGGGCCTTCTTGCTAGAAGTCATTATTGTGTATTTGGGCCCACAGAAGCAGCTGTTTCCCCACCAGGATTTAATTTCTCATGTAGGCAGTAGCAGGCGGTGCTGCCAGCACTTCTGTCCCTTCTGGGTGCCCTCCACACTTTCACAGATTCACAGAATATTGTGAGTTGGACTGGACCCACAAGGATCATTGAGTCCAACTCTTGGAGCAAATGGCCCATATGGGAATTGAACCCACAAACTTGGTGTTATTAGCACCAGGCTCTAGCCAGCTGAGCTCATCTCAGGGATCATTTTTGGGTGTATTTTGCACAACAGGCTTTCCCTTTAAACCTGCTTGCCTGATGTTTCATTTAGGTTAACATGTCAAATTAGTGTGAATGAATTTGAGCTGTCTCTGGAGGAAGGCTCAGGCCAGAGCACAGGCCTGTAGAAGCCTCCTGCCAGTGGAGGGGTGGGGGGGAATTCAGATTAAATATTTTGTAAAAATTAATCCTTCTGTTTTCTTTTCCTCCAAGAGACCACGATAGCCCTGACTTTTTCTGTTAATTAGTCAACCAGATTTTTTTTTTTAATGAGATGGCAGGCTGTCTCTGTCAGTCTGTTCTTTGGAAGTGGTCCCATGTTTCTGATTAAAATCTTTACCCTCTTCTGCTGTACAAAAATACAGGCTTTTTATCTTTGCAAGTAAAAAGAGGGTTTTTTTAAAAGGGGAATTTTATTGTTTGTAGTGTAAAATTCATACTGAGTGATTTTGTCAGCCCATGAGAAGTGGGAACTAATTAATCAGAAAGCTATGACAGAATGTAACAACTAATGGTTGCCCGTCTTTATCAGGTATGAAGAAAGTATTAGCAATAAATAGTGTGTGATTTTCATGTGTTTGACAGTCTCTTCTTTCTCCTACACTAGCCTTTTCCTTTTGGTCTGTGATCATACATTTTTGGAAACATGTTTCTAAGTCCCACTAGCTAAAGAGAGGCTTACTATTTATTTAAAATAACTTTTTCTCCACCTAATTTTCCTTTTAAAATAGCCATAAACCAATGTTTGCTGAGTTTAAGGAGTTTATTTTCTCTGGAATTAACCTGCTGATGATTTATTAAAGAAAAAAAAAACAAGAAAGAAATACAGAAGAAGCCAGAGTAACACCCATGAACTATGATGCCTGAGTGTTTAACTGAGATTTTTGAATCTTATTTGTGTTTGTGTTTTGTACTTTACTGCTAGTAAGGTAGAAGGAATAAAAAAGTCTGTACCTAAATGTTCTGCTCCAGAGCTCCTGCAGATGAATGACCAATAGAGCCTGAGTTGTAAATCTGTGGGATAAGTAGCTTTCATACCAATTGTAATCTCGGATTATCACGTATGTCTCCCTATTAGATTATAAGCCTTTAAAACCATATAGCTGAGAAAAGCAGTATATTGTGAAAAACCACATGGAGAGAGAGGCTGTTCCTGTTAGAAAGGGATTATTTCTCCCGGCTGTCAGAAAGGAAGATGGACTGTGGTGGTTTTGTTGTACTGCTGGAAACATAATTGCTCAACAATACAAGAGCTCCTTTTGGGACAGGACTGTGTGTCTGCAGTCAGGCATTTTTCAGAGGGCACAGGATGGCCAGATTAGTGGTTGCATTTTTTGTCTGCTGTTACTAAGAGCCACCTTTGTGCAGGTCTGTAGCTTGGTGCTCCTGGCCCCTCACTTTTGCCATGCTGAACAGTTCAGAGTTGAATCTATCCAGTGGTGCTAGCAGAAAACAAACACTTCAACATAGTATTCCTGTTTGTCTTCCAAAAGTTTTATTTCTTCATCATTCTATTTTACTTATTTATCTTTTTCCTTTTTTTTTTTAAATTTTTTTTTGTTTTCTTTTTTTCTGTTTCTCTATACCTTTCCTTAAAGAAACCAAAGCAGGAATGGGAAGGATTCTTCCTTGACATTATTGTATTAATTGTGATGTCATTATATACGGAGCAGAGTTTGACACTTTCATCGAAAGTAATCTGCCTTTTAGCTTAAGTGCTGGGAAAGCAAATATTGTGACATTTTCGAAAGTCACTGGGATAATACTAAGTGTCTTTCAAATACAAAATGGTAATTTACATTTAAATGCCTTGGTGTCTATTCCCGTTAGGAACAATTTCTCTGTCCTACTTACTTTAAAAGACCAAACGCCAGGAAAGAATCAAGAGGTTCTTTAGAGCAATTTAAATAATTTTTAACAGGCTGCTGTTTGTAGTACTTACTCTGTTGCAAATGGGTAATACTTAACGTTTGCCTGTTTCACAGGAAAAACTTCCTTCGAAGTGGGTAAGCGACCCTCTGTCCCTATATGAAATTGAATGGTTTTATAGCAGAACCCCCAAACATGCCATAAATCAGACCTAACACTACACAGCATCTCTGTCTGTACTCTGCTGGTGTGGTGCGTGTTGCAGTACTTGATTAGAGAAGGTGGATTTGCTGCTTCTCTAAGTTTTCAACTACAGTGAAGAACACACAGTTGGGTTTGAAAGTAAGAAAAAAACCTACTCTTCATTTGTTTCATTGATAGAATCCATGTGATTGTCATATATGGTGAGAAATAAGTGGTAGTTTCAAACTCCTAGAACCTATGTGGTACAGCATTTTGGTAATGCAATTTAAAAGTAAAGCCTTCTGTATTTCTTGATATGTGGTGTTATGATTGAGCAGAGTAATTAGACAGCATATTGTTCACTAAACAAAACAATTCTGGGTGACATTCTTGAATTATAGTGGTTATTAACTGACAAATCTCTATTATTCATCTTGCTGTATGCCTTAAAGATTGCTGGATCAGCAAGCTTAAGAAATATCAATGGACAGTGCTGATTGAGGGGAAGAGTGACATTTAATTGGTCCCCATCTATGGCAGGAACAGCCTTGTGTGGTGCTGAAATTAAATGGTTAAATCTAGAGTTCATGGCTAGTTTAAATATCTATGTAGCTACTTCAAAACGTGACTCAAAAGTCTTTTGAAAATCTAAGCAAAACCTCTGTGTTTATTTCTTTATAGTGTTGTACTTCGGGATAAGTATGGGAGAACAGCTCTGGATTAGCACAAGGTTAGGAAATAGCCTGATGTTGTTCTTGAGTCTTCAGCCAGATTTGGTGTCTTAGGGCTGCATTGTGCAGGCTCCTAAAGGACAACCCCAGCCTTAATCTAATCACATTAAGCAGATAAAAATGGGAGGCAGAACAAACAAACAACAAAAAAAGACGGGCAGCTAAGCGGAGGTGGGAGGTCTGGGAGCAGGAGTGAGATCTTTTGGGTGGAATTTATCAGCACCACGCTGGTGAGGCTGTGCCAGCCCGGGCAGTTGTGTTTGGCTTTCGGTGCTGTTTGTGAGAGGACAGAGGTGCTGGAAGGCTGAGTCCAATGTGGCTGCATCGCTGCGTGGAAATTGTTTGATCTGAAGGAAGGAGTGCCCTTCATTGCGCTAAAGCCTCTGCGTGACTCATTAATAAACTTCCTCTTATCTAATTGGAGTGCTTTAGTTGGATGCAGTATAACCTCAGCGTGCCATTAAAGAAAAATTATATTTCTTGTCATGAAAAATGCAGAGTTACTAATTGAAAAGTTTATAATTCCAACAGCAAATGAGGCATGAAATATATTGCCAAAAATACAGCACCCAAAAACACTGGCAGTAAATATTTTATCTTGGTGCTAATTAAGAGCTTGAACTTAAAACTGAGCATTCTAAATTTACACAATAATGAAATTAACCTAATCGTGCCACTGTAGCCTTAGTAATGTGTACTGTTACTCTGGTGGATTCTGTCCTCCACTTGCACGTTGCTGATGGTGGAGGAAGTTCATAGCTCTAGCAGTAAACAGAAATTTCTTCTTGTCTTCATAGTGCCTTTTTGTTTATTTAGAAGTCGATTTAGAAATTGAAGATCAAATAACAGCAGCTTGTGGTTTCATTAACTGCAAGGAAGAAAGTTTAATGCGA
The DNA here is from genome assembly GCA_013398615.1 of Brachypodius melanocephalos. Classification (NCBI taxonomy): domain Eukaryota; kingdom Metazoa; phylum Chordata; class Aves; order Passeriformes; family Pycnonotidae; genus Brachypodius; species Brachypodius melanocephalos. Next base: position 41,763,366 of record VZSR01000520.1, on the reverse strand, counting down.
GAAAAAAACTCGCACAATTATATTTTATTTTCCCCCTGCTCACTTGGTTTCTTAATTTGACTTTCTTCTAGCAGGATCTGTTTAATTAATTGGCTTTTCTGTTAATGTTTATCTGAAAAATGTGGTGATTTGGCTCCTGTTGTTATTTCAGTGATTTTCTTTTGTTTTTCAGATCTCTGTAGAGCTAAAGTGTACCCTTTATCAGGAGCATTTTCTGGCCCAAATTCAAAGGATAAACATTTGTAACATCCTAAGAAACTTAAAGTAGTAGATACGATTCAGAAATCTAAAAAAACTACACTCAGCTGTCAACAGAACATTTTGATGAAGGAAGAGGTGGCTTAGCATGTAGCTGTACTTCTGTAGCCTTTTTAGGCTGTGCTTAAACCCGGGCAGTGATGGAAGCTGCTCGCTGTGTGTCCGTGCATTATCCGACTGCAGCAGCTCTCCCAAAGGCTTTTGGAACGGGGTCTTCTCAGGGGATGCCTTTGCAGTTTGATGTTCCCTCTAGTGTTTGAGGACTGGAAATGCTGAGTCTGATCTTCATCAGGTTGCTGCAAAATGATCAGATGTTCCCTTGCAGCTCCCTGGAACCCATGGACAGGGTTTTATGTGGGAAAAAATAGGAGGAAACGTGGGGGCTTGACTTCAGTTTCAGTGTATGTAATTGCTGCATTATCAAATGACTTGGACCATGTGCTGTGCTCTGGGTGACCTTTAGAGTATGGGACCTGAGTCTGAATGGCTTCTGTGTAATCACATCACATTTCTCTTACCTCTATGGGCAGACCAAATGTGGAGCCTTTCAAAGCAGAATTTGATTTCAGAGCTGCTTAGATGGCTATCTCCCAAGCTATTTATTGGTTTCATCAACACAGTAAATTGTCTCAAGTCTCCTGAAGAAGTACTTACAGAGATTTCTATGGCTGATTAATTGCAACAGTTTGCTAGATAAGAATAAAGACAAATGATTATTTAAACCTGCTTATGTACCATGACTCTTTCTTCCTTGATTGTGGTAGAGTGCCAGCTGATGAAGACAGAGCGACCTAAACCAAACACATTTATCATTAGATGCCTCCAGTGGACCACAGTAATTGAAAGAACATTTCATGTGGAGACTCCAGAGGAGCGGTATGTTTCATTCATATTTAATGCATAAACTCCTTGCAAAAGCAGATGCAAGTGTTCAGCATTAATAGTGAGTCCTCTGCTGAAGCTCTTATTTATCAGATGATGTTCATTTGGACCGAAAAGTGACAAATAATTTTCAAGTGCCTCAGTTTTAGTGCATTTTCCAGTATAAAAGGTGATCCTAAAGGGGGGCGTTCAGAGAGTGGATTTTGAGCAGTGTTTGTGAGTGAATTGTTGCTAGGTTGGTTATCCAAAATGGACAGGTGCAGGTGTGTACCAGCACACAGGTAGTTATTTCTGGAAACGTAAGGTTCATTTCTCACTGGCAATGTTGTGGTATGTAAAATGAAGGGTTTCTGACCTGGGAGTTTCTGGAATGATGCGCATGAGTTGAAATAGATTCAGGCAGAGTTGAGCTGTATCAAAATAGTGACCTTTTAAAGTCTATTTAGACACCCTATTTCTAAAGGAAAAGTTAGTTGTATCATTGCTGATTGCTAATGTTTTATGCAAATTAGATAATAAAGGTGATAGTTATCTGCTGCAGGTGCAGATTTCTGTTTCATCTTTTAGGAAACAAAGCTAAGAGCTACATCCTGTGCTCTCATCATTGGAGAATTGATCTCTTACCTCAAGAGAAAACAGTTTTGCAGTACAGCTATAATATAACTACTGAGTATTTAAATATTTACTTCCTCTTCAGAAACTGAACTTCAATTACTCCAGTATCATTGCCCTTAGGGAGTGGGTATCTTAAAACCCTGATCCTCTCTAGATATGATACTAGCACGTGAAGACCAGTAAATTTTACCCAGTATTACTCACTTACTTCTTTCCTTACCTTTGCATGCACTTTGCATGCTCCTTATTACTGCTTTTGATTCTGTTACAATGATAAGAAGAAAGTTAAGTCAAATTAAAAGCAAAGAAAAAGAAACTGGTCCTTTTTTTCTTTTAGGAGCTTCGTGGTCAGTGACCCTAAAGGGAGTGAATAGCAGTTTCCACTTGGGGGAAGATTGTATTTCAGTCTTGTTTTGTTCCCTCCTAGCCAATTAAGTCAGCTTTGTGACACTTCAGGGCTCAGAGTGTTAGTCACCTCTGTTGTGTACTCTTGAAACATAAAAGCTGAGGGTAAAATTCTGTTCTCCCAGAAATCAAAGATACTCACTTCAGGAGGGCTGAGATCTCAACCAAGTCACTAACAAAAGAGATATGAAGGTCAATATGCCTTTAGCTTTCTATATGGCTTAGAACCAATATTTGCTTTTTGAAAGAAACTGAGAGAGAAAAGTGCAGAAGTAGTTCTTTTTGTAATCATATTGAATATAAAAATATGACTAGTAAATAAGGGAATGTGTTAGTGATGGTGAATAGAGCAGTCTGTGCTGGGAGTATAGGGAGAATGTTTGGAATGTTTGGCATTACCTTGCTGCCCCAGACAGGGCTGGATGAGTCGTACACAGGCAAAATCCAAAATAAAAAATGCACAAGGCAGGAAAGACCTTATGCAGTGCAGTTTTTATTAAAATCTTGTGTGGGATACTTTTTCCCATGGACTTTACTTCCTCTGGGGAGTGATCTGCCTCTTACATCCATTATAAATGGAAACTCACATGTTCATATATGATTTTTAAAAAAACCAACTTCATAGGACCGGTGAAAAACTGGACATTGATAAGGATGGCATGACTGCACTGCAGATTGTGCACAGAGTTTTTCAGCATTGGCTGCTGCTGATCCTGCTGTAGTAGCAAAATATTTTACCTGGGATGTCTTTAGGAGAAGAATTTAACCAGTCCCTAGAAAACAACAGCTAAACCACCACGTCCTGTTCCCTGCATATACAAAAGACAGTAAACATGTTTAGTTCAGATACTCCACTGGATGTGTGTCTCTAAAGCCTGTCCCAAGACCCTGGAAGCCCTTATGAGTTGCACTCTTTATGTTCAATAAATTTGCAGTGAAATCAAGTGAAGGCCAAGAACTTTCACTTCAGTAGCTTCCAAAGGTATGAAATCTCCCAAAGGACACTGGAGTGGAAGTGGTCTCCATGGGAGTTGAAGGAGTCACTGTTGGAGCACTGGTGGCTGAAACAGCTGTGGAAACTATCGTAACCAAGACGTGTGCCTAAGATGAAATGTCACTGCTTTTGCTGACATTCTGCTAAAGTTTACACAGCAATTGCTGTACTAATGTCATCTTTACAACAGAAGAATAACCTAAGTGTCCTGAGCTTTAATAATTTCTCCAAGTTATTGCCACTACAGCCTTGCCACTACAGCCACTAAAATTTGGGATACATGTGTGAAGAGGTGCCGTAGCATCCCTAGGAGTTGGATGTGTATTTCAGTGCACCACAGAAATTTAGAAGCTGTCTTTACTTGCTTTGTGCTTCATGTAAACCTTTTGCTTTTTGGTTTTGGCAAGTCTGTTTTGGTTATATGAATCTCTGTATCACCAGGTCGTGTCCTGACCTGTTGACTGAATGTCCATTAGAAAATTCTGTTACCTGAAAAGCCTTGTATTATGTCCAGACTGGGAGGACTTCAGTTGCCTCTTGTTTCTATTAACATTTTAAGAATGCATTTTTACAGTGCTTGAAAATGTACATAATTCATTGTATCTTGCATTGATTCATCAGAGAGTATTAGTGGCTCTGTATTCCTTGGTGATCCTTGCCATGGCAGATGGTAATCTGAAGCCACAAGTAATTAATGTCTTTGCCTATATTCTGCCAGGGAAGAATGGACAAAAGCCATCCAAACAGTAGCAGACAGCCTCAAGAAACAAGAGGAAGAGATGATGGATTTTAGATCTGGCTCTCCCAGTGATAATTCAGGTGCTGAAGAAATGGAAGTTTCTATGACAAAGCCCAAACACAAAGTGGTAAGTGACTATAGCAGGAATGACTGTTTTTTAGATCTTCCAAATACAGACAAGAAATAGCCATCAAGCTGTGTCTGTTCTCCTGACAATTACATGATTGGATGTAGATGCAGCTTCTGGAGGAAACAATTGTCTCAGCTGAGCAGAGCCTGTCTGGGTCTGCCAGAGTTCGGACTTCACATGTCCTTATTGGATGGCTTTCAAGGCCAGCTCAGGTCTGGGTTTGGTTTGCCTATTTTCCTGTGATACAGAGCCTGAAACCAAAGCTCCTGCTGGACCTTGTGACTCTGTAAACTCCTTGCAGGCTGGTGCAAAGGTATTCTGGTGGATTTGCAGGATTTAGGGTGGGTCTGTGGATTTAATTGCTCTGGATTAAGGGTTTAGGCTAACTTCAGCCAGCCACTGCAGTATCTGTCTGTAGTGCTCTTGGAATTTTGCATTAGGCACTACGTAGTCTGAATGCAGAGGGCCAGCTATGGAATGGCCTTCCATGACATGAGTATGTGCCAGAGGACATCTTTGCCCTCCTGAGCCCTTTTAGGCATCTGTCTTCAACTTCCCTTTGTTTCTTTCTACCCCATTGTGTTCTTCTCTTCATATTTCTGTTTTTGAAAGTGTTCCCACCTGTTCCTGCAAGAGGAAATTGATAGAACCTTTCCCCATGCAAATGCATCGTCTGTGGATTTTAGATGTGCACTTCCTTGTGTCTTCATCTCACCATTGTCATCCTCACCCACTTTCATAAGTTTATTTCAGTTTTGGGAAAACGAGTGAAGATTTTCTATAAAGAGATGGCCATCCACCAGTGTCTTCACTAAGCTTATGTGTTACCCTTGTGTCATGTCGGTGCTTTCAGAGTGATGTGGGTGGATACTTTCATGCCACTCTGAGTCAGAGCTTCCCAGTAGGCTTCTGGGTCTTTGGCTGAACAGATCCTGCTCTTGCTGAGCAGTCCATCATAGAAACGCCAGAACCACCTAATTTGTCAAATGGGTACAGTGTTTTTAAACAGTGACTGTCTCTTCCTGGACATGTTGATGAGGATAACCAAAATGATTATTGGGGTCTTGGCATCAACTGTATCGAGCAATTTAGCAGAAAATCTCCTCAGCCAGCTCTAGGGAAGAATATGGAAAAGTTTGCTGTTGGAGGCATCTTAACATTTTTTCCAAACTGAGGCTGCAGCAGCCTTTGGTTGTGTAAGTTTAGGGTGCGTGTGTGTGGGGAATGGGACAGTCTGGCCTTGCCCTGGTGAGACAGTGAACTGCCCCACACCCCCCTAGTGCCTGTATCCCAGCCTGGCAGAGCTGCCAGTCACTGGCACACTAGAGGCTCCATTCTCCCCTAACACAGCTGCTGAATGCTCAAATGACCACAAGCCCCACCTGGGGGAAAGACCCATGAAAACCAAGGGCTGTTTAGGGCTGAACACAAGGCCATCACCTTGTCCGGACCCTACCTCTTCTTGGAGTTTCTCTCTGAACACCGTTGGAATCCAGGAGTTGGTAGCTGTATGTGTGCTTTTCTATATGTTTTCTGTCTTTCTTCTTCTCCTCATTCCCTGCTGTTGGAATATTTTGAGTAACTTACCATGGAATGAATTTAAAGTGTTTGCTAAGTTGAATGGTCCAAGTTAATACTGTGAGAAGTGTTTTATGTTGATTGGATGTTGTAGTCAACCTTTAGCCAACGTTGGCTGATTCCTAAAGTTTGCTAGTAAATGTTTTGTGTTGTTTTGACCTCTTGAGAATATCTGGTTATTTCTCCCATGCATCCAACTCAGAATAAGAAGAAGGTAGGTTTTGGTGAAAACCGGCATTTTCTGGCAAAAAGGTCGTGAAATCCCGGGTATAGAAGCTTGATCAGACACAGACATGTAGTCTGAGAAAAACGCAGATACTTGCGGAGAATATTGGAACTTTGTCAAAAGCAGGGAAAAAAAACACCTGGTAAGGGTTCCATTTCTGTGTCTTTAATGGCTGTCCAGAAAGATAAAGAAGATCTGTGTTGGAAGGGCCACAGAAGGAGCTGATGGAGTTGCAAATTGCCTTGGAGGCTGAAACAATAGCTCGCCTCAGGGCGGAGTAAGAACTAACAGCCCAAAAGCAGCTAGTCCCAAACCTGAGAAACCTGTTAAACAACTTTGTGCGGAACCAAAGAGCTTCAGAGTTGCAAATTAACACCATTGAGGAAGGTGTGGAGGATGAACCCGGGTCTTCCAGCCTAGGAAAGGAGTTTTGCCTCCCTGAAGGTGCTTTCAACCACTTCTGTTCTTCAGAGCAGTTTGATGCAGAAAAGCCAACACCCCCCGCCCCCCACTACGCAAGCTATAAATTCTGCCCATCGGTAAAAAATGGGAGGTGGGACTCCCTGAGCATGATGTCACTGATATCACCTCCCTCCACTCCACTCCTCCCCTGGAGGAGGGGTTTGACTCAGCAAAGCCAACCCCCATTGTTCCCCACCCCAAGCCCTGCTATCTAGAGGCAGAACCAATGGTGATGGTACCACACTCTGCAACAGAACTGTATAATTGGCAAGAGAAAATTAGCAATTGTCCTAAAGAAAATACTGGTAATGTTTTGAAAATTTCACTGATGGGGAGTGAAATAAAGCTTTCTGAGGAGGGAGCGACCTATTATGTGAAAAGTTTAAACGTATAGGAGGGGGAAAAACTCATCCCTCTCCCCACTCCAACATGTAAAATTACTGGGAGAGTGTGGAAGGCAGTGGGCTTCCAACTAATACACGGGAAACACATGGTGCCCTGTTTGAGGATCAAGACTGAGACAAAAAACACCCTGCACCAACTCTAAAAAGTGGGAGAGGGTAGTGAATTCAAATATCCTAAGATATTTGTTATGTATTTGCAATGAAGCTTTGCAAACTCCTCCTTACACTGCCTCCTTTGTCAGTAGTGAGTGTTGAGCCTTGCCTGCCGCTAAAGGCCAGAGATGGAAGTGCAGAATCCCTAACCTCTTGGGGAAAAAATGCATTTATCATTGTGCAAGTTCGTCATTTTAGTCTTGGTGGTAACTCTGCCTGTTCAAGTATACCCTGACGAGCCAGAAGACTGGGTGTATGTCTGGAAGTGGAATAAGGAGCTGCTTAAGCAGAAGTGGAAAGGACTTTTAACTATACACACAGCTGTGAGATCTGCAGCTGGAGACATCCAAATTATGTGAATAAAGTCAGCTCGGGACAAAGAGGAGCACAGAGGGGCCATATTGGACAATATAATAAACAGTAAATCTATTGGAAATAAAGCTGCAACGAAATCTGAACTCTAAAATGAAATACATTAAATGGTTTATCATTTTGTATTTTCAGAACAGTGTCACCAGTATGCCAGCACAGTTGTTTGCTCCTGGATTAGTTGACAGGACCTTGTACCTAACAACTGTAGTAGCAAGTATGGTTTCAAAGGAGTGATGAAGAAAGAAAAGAGAGTGGTGTCCTTTTCCCTAAGGACCACTCTTAGCATCACACACATAGAACAAATATATGTTATTGGTTGGCTTTTGGACTGGAGTCTGAATTTCCAAAATTGGATGTAACAGAATATGTAGATCCAATGAAAGTTGTTTTGTCTAAAGTGAAAAGGTTTCAAAAGGTTGGCTGGCTACTCTAACTCGAGTTGGCCTACAGGGTGCCAAGAATGCTCATCAGTATTGTTAAGGTGCTAGATAACTTAAGTTTCATTAGTGATGGTTGCATTTTCGATGTGCTTTAAGGTTATTTTCACAGAATGTTAATTATTCAATGAAACTTTCTATATCAGAGAACACAAAAGATTGCCAAGTGGATGCTTCCTCTTTTTGAAGTAGGTCTGGGTGGGACCAAGTTTTCTTCTTCTAGAAATGTTCCATGGCAGGATGAAGTGGTGATAGGACAGAGGAGTTGCTGTCCTTTGCTGCATCTAGTGTTGGCATGTTTTTATATTGAAAGGTTTTAAGATATTTATGTTCATATATGTTTATATAAATCTGTTTCTGCAATATTTTGAGATGTTCATGTTTTTCCTCTGGGTGCCAGAGTGAGTGGAAAAGATTCCTCCCTCCAGTTTAGTTTTGGGAGCTCATGTATAGGATTTCATATGATCATGGAAACAAGTTTGTGTACCTCTTCCTATCTCTTCCTTAGTGCAGAATATAAAATTACTGTATTGAGGGAAGCGTGTGTAGTAATGGTAAGCAATGTGTGAGGCATGGTGGTACAGAAGAAGGGGATGTTGAACTGTTGGTGGACCTGGAAGGAAGGAGAAAAGGGGCTGACAGTGGAACTGAAGTGGAGCCGGGAAGTTCCAGCTGTAGATGAAGAAGGCATAAGTGATTAAGAGAAAAAAAAAAAGAAATTGAGGTTTGAGAACTGCTGAAGAGTCTGGTAAAGTTGGAAAGTATTTGGTCCAAACTCGACCTTGACTGAAATTATGTGCTGAGGAGGTTGGAGTGACTGAGTGTTGTTATGTATTGGACCCCACCCGTGAGGCAATTCAAACTGTTAGGTAGTAGAATTTTACTGAATGTTGTTTCCCCATGGTGCCCACTGACCTCTTTCTCTTTCCCTGGTTACAGGTTCTGGTAATCCCCCTGAAACCTACTTGGTGGGAGGGATAACAGGTGCAAATTGAGACATAAATATTTGCTGATACCTGGACCCATAAGATAATAGGCTCCAAAAGGCTAAACAGCCTAGCTATTGGTCTTTACAGAGTTTGACAAGGAGTGAAATGTATTGCACTATCAATGAGTCATAGAGAATCCTAAATTGAACTCAGCAAGCTATTTTGGAGCCCAGCTTACAGGTCCAGCAAGTATCAAAAATAATTGTATAAAATTGTGTAACAGTCAGGAATTCCCAGCCTCACAGAAAAGGAGTGCTGTCTCAAGGAACACACAGGAAATCATGGGCCAAACGGCTGGAGTCCTCAGGCACTGCAGCCTAAAGAACGGTTCATGAACTCTTCCCCCAGATCCTGATTTGCATCACACCTCACGTGCAGTTCTAGAGATTCAGGGAGTGGGGAGCAATGAACTGCATCGAAGGATATTAACTAGACTCATGTTTTGGTTATTGGAATAGCAATTGCCCATTATGTGAGTTTCAGTGTACTTTCCTCTTCTTTCATTTCTGCTCTGTCTGGAAATGGGACAGTCGGGCCTTGCCCTGGTGAGACAGTGAACTGCCCCACATCCCCCTAGAGCCTGTATCCCAGCCTGGCAGAGCTGCCAGGAAGCTCCATTCTCCCCTAACCCAGCTGCTGAGTGCCCAAATGACCGCAAGCCCCACCTGGGGCAAAGACTCATGAAAACCAAAGGCTGTTTAGGGCTGAACACAAGGCCATCACCTTGTCTGGACCCTACCTCTTCTTGGCGTTTCTATCTGAACACCACTGGAATCCAGGAGTTGGTAGCTGTATGTGTGCTTTTCTATCTTTTCTGTCTTTCTCTTCATTCCCTGCTGTTGGAATATTTTGAGTAACTTACCATGGAATGAATTTAAAGTGTTTGCTAAGTTGAATGGTCCAAGTTGATACTGTGAGATTGGATGTTGTAGTCAACCTTTAGCCAACGTTGGCTGATTCCTAAAGTTTGCTAGTAAGCGTTTTGTGTTGTTTTGGCTTCACGAGAATATTACGGTGTTTCCCCCATGTGTCCAACTCAGAGTGTGTGAACCACTGGAAAGCCCTTTCAAAAGTCCCATTGAGTGAGTAGACGGAGGCCTTACAGGGTCTCTGGTTTTTGGTGCTATGAAATGAAGTACAAGAAAACTGGTCTCCTAAGAGAGGTGGGGAACATCAGAAAAAAAGGTGTGGATTTAATCCCTTGAATCAGAGCAGCATATGCCTTTTAATGAATGTCTGCACTGGCCAAGAGGTCAGAATGGCTATGGATTAATATGTTCAGTGTTGTACAGTTGAGTGTTGAGTCATGCAAAAGCGTGTTCAGTTAATTGAAAGCTTATGTTTTTCTGTAAATAGTTTGATTGATTATCTTTGGGAGTGCACTGGCATTCATTTTTGTGGAAGAACCATTTCTGCTCCTGAATTCTACTAAACAAAAGGATTAAAAAACCCACATGTGCGACATACGCGATGCATTCTCACATGAATGAGGAACTCTGCTCTGAGAATAATACACTTCTTGTTAGATCATGTAATTCAGTTCTTCTTTATCTGTATCGTTAACAGACCATGAATGAGTTTGAATACCTTAAGCTACTGGGAAAAGGCACTTTTGGAAAGGTCATTTTAGTCAAAGAAAAAGCAACTGGACGGTATTATGCTATGAAAATTCTGAAGAAGGAAGTTATTGTAGCAAAGGTGAGTAGATGGGAAACTTAGGGATGTGGTTCACCCTTGATACAGCCTTTGTCAAAGCCATGGGAAGGATTCTCAGAGCAGTTGTAAATAATTGCTTGTTTGTGTTTGAAATAGACCCCTGATTTGGGGAGTCACTTTGCTGATTTCCTTCTGCTTGTGTTTCAGGATGAAGTAGCGCACACGCTGACAGAAAACCGGGTTTTACAGAACTCTCGGCACCCGTTCCTAACAGTAAGCATTTCTGCCTCTGCACAGTGTAACTTGACAACAGCACCACCAAGGCTTTCCGTACTTTTTATTTACTTACATAATGCATCTGAGATCTGTGTTTTCAAAGAGGCTGTGTAGTTTTGTACTCCCCCATTTTTAGGGTGCCGGAATGAAAATACTTTTTCAAGTTTTCTGATTCTTGCAGAGCAGGTCCTCAGCACCTCTTGAAGACAGTGTTTCAGGGTGCGGTTTGACATTGGGGCTCACCCATTTAATGACTTGCTTTCTCTGAGAGGAGTATCTGCTTTCCTTGCCCTTCAAATGTTTGGCCTTCTCTTTGTAGCAGAGATCAGAGTGACCCTGATCTTGTGACAAACAAATTCAGGAAGATCTACTGAGGGGGGAAATTTTGTCTTCATTGTTTTTTTAAGCTCCCAGAAACAGGTCACTGTGGAATCAGCCGAATCACTGGTAATACCAGCCAAAGGATAGTGGTAGGAGCATAAGGAATGGAGAGGGGAAGAGCAGGACTCTGCTCTATCTGCTGCTTTCCTTTTGAATTGTAAAGTCAAACCATATTCTCATTTTAGACCTCCAGTGCCAGCAGTCTCTCTGGGCTGAGTTCAGATATCCAAGTTCCATCTCAAGATTTTGTTTCTGTTATTAATTACAAGTTGCCTCTGAATTGTTTGCAACTGCTTAAAGCCTCTAAGAGACTGTGTAGGATCCTTGTTGTTTCCTTTGGCCAGGTACAGGGGCTTAGCTGGAATTTAGACCTTTTAAAGCATAACCTCTGGAAGTAAATATTGCCTCTATTAAGTAAAATCAATAATGTTGACATGTCTAAAACCTGGTCCTTGATTTTTCCAGGTGAAATATGACTGGTTTAAAAGTGTTACCCTTTGTAATGAAGATAACAGTATCATATGCAGTGTTTTCTTTTTAATGCTTTTATAAACCCAGATATCCAGAACAAGGGCTGTCTTGAGACATTAGCTACAAGACTGGGTTTAGCTTGGGTATTAGGAAAAGGTTCTTACCCAGACAGTAGCTGGGCTCTGGAATAGGCTCCCCAGAGAAGTGGTCACAGCACCAGCCTGACAGAGTTCAAGGAGAATTTGGACAACACTCTTAAGGCCCATGGTGGGATTCTTGGGGTTGTCCTGTGCAGGGCCAGGAGTTGGTCTTGATGATCCTTTTGAGCCCCTTCCAGCTTAGCATATTCTGTGATGAAAATGAATGCTATGGCAAACAAGTTGATGCTACTCTTGCCACAGGAATACATGTGACAGGACTATACACAGGCACCTTGTGACTCTCCATCACAACCTCCATCCAGAGTGTTTTTGTGAATTGCTCCCAAATTGGTATTGCCGGTGTTGCCAATCCCCTGGCAGGCTGTCAGCAGGGAGCAGTTGCAGGCAGCAGGGCAGAGGCCGGGAGGCTGGTGTGTGAAAATACTTGCATGCTTCATATAAGAGGTTTGGCAGGCAGTGTGCTGAAACCTTGTGTTCCAGGGTTTGGTTCTGGCCTCTTACCTGTCAGTTGAACCTGTGGCCAGAGGAGGAAACTTCACTGTCACTGTCAGTACACTTTGAGTCCCTGTTAATGGGCCCAGGACTTCGTTTTGCAGCATTTTAGGTGATGATAGCTTCTGCAAGGGATTTGCTTAATGTTTTATTAAATTTATTTAATGAGATAAGTTGACAGTGAGTCAGTCCTCAGCTGCAACAGGAAAATACAAGTATTATGTAAGATTTCAGGACAAAAAGTTTACTAAAATAGAAAATTTCATGTCTGCTTCTGAAAATCTATTAAAAATGCTTTTCTTACTGTCACTATGATCTGTCTTCTAAGTTTTTGTTTAAATCTGTTTCAGGCTTTAAAGTATTCCTTTCAGACACATGATCGTCTGTGTTTTGTTATGGAGTATGCTAATGGAGGGGAGGTAAGGGAAATACAGTAATGTTTAATAGTTTGGGTTTTCCTGTTCTACTACTAATTTTACTTGACATTATTTAGCTAAGGTCCGTTTTTGCAATTCTAATTAATCCAAGTTGACCCAGTTAAACAGAGCTGTTCACACATTTAACTAACATGAAGAAGTAAGACTTAATTTTTTCAACTCTGTTTTTAGAACATAAAGGTTTCAGGCATAGGTTCATATTTTACATGACAGCAGTATATTGTAATCTGACATTTAGAAGTTCAAGAAGGCAAGGTTGCTTTCTAGTTGCTCAAGTTGCCAGACAAGTTTTAACACTTAAATTAATATTGTGAGTATACTTGGAGGGAGAACTAAAAACTGTTAACTACTATTACAGTCAAGAAGGAAAAGTTGGAATATTAACATTTCTCTAAATCATGCATTAGGCTGTAGTTTTAATATTTATTTGTAGTTCAGTCAAGAAGTAGTTTTATAATTTTCTGAACCTGTAAGACCGTAGCCATGAACTGGTTATCTTTGTGCATCTGTGAATATGAGACATAATTATCTCATAACTTAATTTATGGTGTTTTTTAACACATTTGGGAACACAGCTGGGTGAGTGTGGGAAGAGGTTTTCTCATAGGTAATAGTACCTTCCAAGCAGGATGGCCTGTGAACTGCAAGACACAATTGAGAAACATTTAAAATTGAAAATTATTATTCTTGTAGTTGTTTTTCCATCTGTCAAGAGAGCGTGTCTTCTCTGAAGACCGAGCTCGGTTTTATGGGGCTGAGATTGTTTCAGCGCTGGATTACCTGCATTCAGAGAAGAATGTGGTTTATAGAGATTTGAAGGTATGTAGAAAAATCATTTTCAGGCTTTTGGGGTTTGGCTTCTTGTTGTTTGTTAAAAAAGGCAAACGATCCTGAACTATTAAGAAATCCTTTCCCGACTGAACTTTATCCAAACTGTTGTTGCAGCTGTTGGGCTGGACTTTACAGGATGTCTAAACCCTTTGATAGTCCAAGAAGCTGCATGAGGCATTTATTGTGACTCTGGCAGCATTTCAGAGAACGTGAAGGGTTATTAGGCTACAGGGGTTTCATTTTCGCTTGCCTGCTTGTGTTCTGAGAGAAACTTTGCTGGTGCTTCTGCACAGTGGAACATAATCCTGGTCTTACCAGAGAGATGGAAATTCACACTGCATGAAGGTTGTGCTTCCTTCACGTCATCTTCATAGTAGCTGCTTGCAGTTGGAAAACTGCCTAAGCTTCAAGTTACTCTTTTGTTTGGGGAGCACAGAAGGGGAAAAGAAACCCCAACCAAACAAGGTATCTCAGAGCAAACAAACTTGAGAAATTCTTGAGGAAAATGCAACAGTAGTGTTTTCTTTCTTCCTGAGAAGAGTTTTCAGGACAGGATGAAGGGATCCTGCTAGTTTCTTTAGGGACAGTCTAAAATGAAGCATGCTCTGTGATTTTTCAGACTATGTCAGAGTAATTTTGGGATCTCTGCTGGGATTTTGTGTCCCATATAACCATGATTCCCCTGTAATGCACTTTATTGATGCACTGAGGAAACTGTCCTAATACCTGGGTGACTTTCTCAAAAATTAGAGGCTCAGGATGGGGTGAATACCAGCCATGTGCTGAGTAAATGTATATAGTGATTCTCATTTAATGGGTCTCTTTCGAAGTGGTTCCTTAACCTTGCATGTGATACCTGTTTTATTTATTTTACACTATTACTTACTGGTACAGATTATTTCATAAAATCAGAGTAAAAGCATGGATGAAGTTGTGTGAGGGGGAATACTTAATATACTTTCTGAAGAACTGATGTTCTATTGATGGATGATATTGTAGAAGCATAAATATAATGTTCACGTTCTGCATTCTGTCTGTATATATGGTTGGTGACCCCAAGACTACAAATTAGTTACTTAATGTTCCCTAAAGAACTGAGGAAAATGTTACAAATGTATGTTTACATTTTACATGCTCTGGCAGCTGCTGTGGCTGTTGCACATTCAAAACTGATCTGCAAAATTCAGATCTTTGATTGTCCTGCTCAGGACCAGTGTATGTTACAGGTAATCATGTCTCTTAATTTGGCTTTTCTTCCCAGTTGGAAAATCTTATGCTGGATAAAGATGGACACATAAAAATAACAGACTTTGGACTGTGTAAAGAAGGCATCAAGGATGGAGCAACAATGAAGACTTTCTGTGGCACTCCAGAGTATCTTGCACCAGAGGTATGTTTATGTTGGCTGTTGTGTTAAATTGCCTTCTTGTGTGCCTTGCATGGTAGCAGTAGGAGTACAGAATAAATTCCTGTGCCATGATGTGCTCATGCACTAACTGCTGTTATATAATTACACATACTGAGACTCCTTTATTCATCATGATCTGGAACACATCTTTAGCATAATGATACGTGATAATTTTTTGGCAGGGTAATTTCTTCCACTTGATGGAATACGTACATTTTACTGGAACGGTGCTTGTTTCTTCTATCAGATACATAATTTTTTAAAAAACCCTCTTTTTAATCACTGAGTATTTCATGATAGATTTTTTTTGTGGCTTTCTGTGTGTTGTCCTATTTGAAAGGTATCAGTAGGACTTCAGAAGTAAAGGTATTGTCCAATTCCTTTACTGTTTGAGGACAGTGAAAGGTGACATGCTTTCAGAAACAGGACAGACCAAGCTTTTTCTGCATTATTTAGCATGGCATGCATTAAAAGTGTTGACTGTTCTATGACTATAAGAGCACAAGATATTTCTCAGTGTTGATTTGAGCACTCCAGTTTCAGAGGAAATAACTCCAGGCAGGGTATCTCGGTTCCCTAACAGTATGTTTTGGGGGAACTTTTTTTGTGCAATTTTTTTTTTTTTCCTTTTCAAGTGCAAGGTGCAAATGCGTGTTTTCCGGTTTGTTCCTGGAAACACTCTTGAGTTCTGTAACAGAGGTGGTGTTACTGCTGGGAGTGAGTTTGGGGCAGCTGAGAAGTGCAGTCAGGTTGTAGGGGATGCGTGTACGCTCGGTGCTCCGCCGGCACACGCTGTTTTCTCTGCCCACTCTGGCTGTGTGGAAGCAAACTCCTGGACTTGTAGGGCACAGAGCCTGAGCCAACCTGGTGTGCCTTGCACGAGGGCTGCTTCCCTTGCAGTGGGGCTTTGCTTCTTTGGCATTTACATTTCCATCCTGCTCGGAGCACACGCAGAAGCGAGAAGTTAGAGATTGTTGGCACAGCTTTCCTCTGAGTTGGGAGACTTGAGCATTGCAAACCTGCCTTGAATTGAACTGTGCAGAAGTAACAAAGGATGGGAAACCAGTGTGGAGGAGGAATATTTCTGCTGAGAGCTGATGTCTTTGCTGATCAGCGCTTTTGTGCTCCCTGCTTTCATAGTGGTGGCAGCATGCTCTTGGGTTTTGTTTGGTTTTTGTTGTTTTTTTTTTTAAACTCCCAGCTGCTTTCAAGGGCCTCCAGCCCTTTGTAATAATGAAGAACGTGGGCACCTGTCGAAGTAGCTTGCAACAAAGAGGCGGAGCCAGCCTCATGATGACTGCCAGTTTTTCCATGGATCACCAGAAGTCTTCAGTGAATCTAAATTGGGGTCCATGCACCACAATTTGAGATTTACTGATGCAGAGAGTAATTAGCAGCATGATGGAGTGTTTATTATTCATAAACATGGCTTTTATTTTAGCTTCCCACTTAAAATCAATTGCTGAACTTCAGTTTCTCATCAAGGATTTTATGAGGATGCTAAAAATATTTATTGTTTTGGCTTTTCCTAGCTTGGAATGTGGAGATTCCGTGTGCAGGCAGTCGGGGCTGTTCTTTCTGTTCTGGCACTTGCTATTATTTTTTTTCTTTTTAGTATGAGTTGGCTCATCCAAAAACCCTGAAGGACAAATCCTTTTGATTAACTCAGTTCTCTCCCTTACTTGCAAATTCCATCTGTGAGTTAGAGTGTTAAATTCTGGGGAGACTTTTGTCATCTGGTTGATAGCATGCAAAAATCTGGAAATTGTGTGCAAGTGATCTTCCATGTGTTTAAGGTCATACATCCTTAAAAGCAGGGGTGTCGATGCTCCTGGCTTGCATTTGTAACTCGAGTCCAGCACAGCAGTGTGTCTGTACAGTTGTTGCATCGTTGTTTTTAGGTTCATACTGGAATCTCATGCATGGATGACAGTGACTGAACCATGTCAGCTTTGATGTGTCAGATGCATCAGTGGCTGTGATGTTTACAGCTGTTCTGCCTTTTCTTTCGAATTCCATCTCACAACAGTCTAGAGCTGCTCGTTAGGAAATGACAATCCCTTAATTTAAGTGAAATGACCTTGTTACTTTACTGCTCCCTAGCTATCCAGTGTGTTGCAATAAATCATGGGTGAATGCAGTATCTTTTCTTATGGTGTATGTTTGATACACCATTGCTGTCTTCTATGCAATCACTAATATGAGGACATGCTCATTGTGCTAGAGAACTTTGAAGAAATAAGCATTTTATATTCTGTTTAAAAATAGTGGAGATGAAGGAAATCGTTGTAGTTAGTAATCTAGCTCATAATACAAAGTATTAATGCACTTTTTAAACTAACATCTGAAGTGTTTACTGCATTTTGAAAGCACCTTTAACATTAACTACGTGCACAACAAAGGTCTCTGTGGCTTTCTTTTTCTTTCAGTCTCTCCTATTGCATCTTGCATGTTGCTGCATATTGCAGCAGTTTAAAAAATAAAAATACAAATCGGAGGCCGTGTGAGTGTTTTATTTTAGGCAGGCCAAGTGTAGGGGAGTGTGAACAGGAAGCGCTTGGTTGAGTGGGGTGACTCAGAGCGGGAACTGCATTGTCACACAATCTCCCTGAGCTTCGGGAAGGACGGAGCCGGCTCCTGGAATCCCGGCCGGCCGGCAGCTGTGCCGGCCTGGACATGGAGGGGGCAGCTGCACAGCCAGCTGTCGTTTGGTGTGAATCATACGGCCGGGGATGCTCGAAATAGACTGACGTGGGGTAATCTAATACCTGGCAGCCTTTTGATTTTTACTGCAGGCCCTCTCCCTGGTTCGGATAATTAAAGGGAATAATTAGTGAATAAAGAGAGGCAGAGTGCAAACAGTTGTTACATGAAGTGCCTCAATGCTTCTTTTTCATGTGCAAAACCTTTATATCAGGGTTTGTAAGATCTTGCTTTTGTTAAACTTGCACTGACTTTGGCTCTTTCACCTTTTTATTCTGAATTACAGAAATGTAAAGCTCACACAGACGCTGTGCAGCAAGAAAACAGGATGGTGGTGCAGTTGTAGTTTGTGCTCTTAGCAAGAGTAAGCAGCTCAGTGCAGGTCCATGCAAGGAGTAAAGATAACTAAAACCTGAGGACAGGGTCTGGAACATGAGATGTTGGTGTCAGCTACAGACAACTGCACAGGAGACATAAAGTCTAGAGAAGTCCTTGTAACATCCACTGCACAAGCCACAAAACTCTCCCCACTCCCTTCAGCAACCCACTGTGCAGAAGATCAGAAATGCACTGTGGCAGGCAGGGCTTCTCTGGAGCAAGTAGGAGAGGTGCAGAGCGCTGCTGGGGTCCCGAGTCCCTGCACCAGCTGCTGCTTTGCTAGGTAGAGGTGCCCAGGGGGAGGGAAGAATGAACTGTGCTGGGCTCCTTTTGCTGTGAGACCTAGCAGAAATCCACCCCGCTGACTGTTCTGTGTTTGCAGCCCTCTAAGGAGAGACAGAAGTGCCTTTGGAGCAGGGCAAAGGGTTGGAGGGAAAGCATTTCCAGACAGTTTGGCTGCTGTTTTACAGCCTTAGAGCCGGTCAAATGTTAGGAGTGGTGTTCCGGCTCTTAGTGTTTAACGTAGATTAGTCATTGAGTATTTGTGGGTGGTCTTTTAGGATGTGCAGAGCCACTCCTTTGGGATGCAGGTTGATAAGAAGATGATGGATATGTTTGGCTTTTTGCTTGTGAAGGAGCAGGTTGATGGCCTTTTCTCCCTGTACTGGCTCCACAGTGGGTTAGGTTTTTTCTAAAAGGTTGGATCCTATTTGGAACAGTTTGTGATATATAAGTGAGAGTTTAACAGCTGGCTCTGTAATGTGAGAACAGTTCTTGGCCTTTGGACTTTCAAAGGTTGTGCTTATCATGACCATAATGTGAGGGAGGGTGGGAGAAGGAAGACAGGGAGGCTGCTGTAACATACTTGCTGCCTCCTTTTCCCCCCCTCTGCTCACCTACGATGGTGAGCATGGATGCCCATTCTTTTCACATGGTTCTTCCGTGAATACTCTGCTGGTAGATTTCTCTGTGTCATGAAAGATGGACTTGCTGGGGTAAATTTTGCTTCTTCAGTTCTGTGTTCATGCCTGGTTTGGGAGTAGCTTCTGAAGCCTTTTCCTTACATTCTGCAGGTTCTGGAGGATAACGACTACGGCCGTGCAGTGGACTGGTGGGGTTTAGGAGTTGTGATGTATGAAATGATGTGTGGCCGGCTCCCTTTCTACAATCAGGACCATGAAAAGCTTTTTGAACTCATCCTTATGGAGGAGATCAGATTTCCACGCACATTGTCACCTGAAGCAAAATCCCTCTTGTCAGGTTTGCTGAAGAAAGATCCTAAACAAAGGTGAGGCTGTTGCTTAATAGTTGCACTTTTTTAAGGTATTTGAGACAAAACTGTAGTTTAATTTTTAATCCATTCAAAATGATTATCCAGCAACATGCAGCAAGTGGATCTACTTATTTATTTTTAACTTTTTATATGAGCTGACAGCATAAATAGTGACATGAAGCAGCTTTGGTGCTGAATTTCAGAGTATGGCAGCTGCCATTAAAGCAAAACTGTAGCCTGGGAAAAAGCAAGTTAACATACCTTTGGCTGTAATGAATCCAGTGGCTGCTGTGAGTTATAAGATGCTCTACACCAAATGCCTTTACCTTCTGTTGCAGTTGAGACTATTGTCCCTTTCCTGAATTTTTGTCTAGATCTGTGCCAGTGATTTAGCATCCTGCTTTGGACAGTAGGTGGTGGTGTTTGTACCATGTTTGTGGTGGAGTTGTTACCATGTTCAATTGACTTTTCCTATTTCCTCCTTTTGTTTTTGTTTTTCTTTTATTGCTGTACTTTTTAAAAAAATAACGCTTGATTTAAAAACACAAAAAACTCCTAATGGCTAACAAACAGAAAATAGAACAAGATCCAAAAAGGATGTTGACCTTCACACAGATGTAAACATATGTTTAAAAATCTGCCATCTTGTCAACCCAGACATTTTTAAAACAAATAATGTTGTGACTCTGCCCCTGATCTCCTGTCTTGAACTTTCCACTGTTAATGGGCCCCAAATAGGAAACCTTTCATGTGAGGTGCAAGCAGAGAATTCCGGTTTGCTTTCTGGTGTTTGTTTAGTCTTCATGCATGTGTGTGCACATAGCAGGAAAATGGGGTTTGCCACTACCTGGATACTTGTAGCAAGGATTTCTCTCATCACTGTAGGCTATTGCCATCACTATTTTTGGATGGAAAATCCTGTTGGGAGGTCTCTCTGATGCAAATCCACAGTTTATAATATTGGAGGGTTCATCTTGGTGGTGCTGTGGGGAGCTGCAGCCCGGAACGTGGCCAGCCCTGTACAAGGTGGCAACAGCTGCAGCCCCTCCTGAACCCAGCGCCTGTGAGGGGACCTCCAGGAGAAGGTTGTGTAATTGATGAGCAGCCTGCAGGCCCTGTGCTGTGGGAGCCTGGCTGCAGCCCCTGCCAACAGCATTCCTGTCCAGTAAAGCACTGAGTTAAATGCAATTGTGACCCTTTCATAGCTTATTCAGGTGGGGCCTTTCAATCACTGGGAACACAGGCAGCATCTGCTGCAGTTTGTTCTTAAAGGAGCATCTCTGATGAACCAAAATGCAATTTGTTTACAAACAAAGAACACCCACTTGTTTCTAATTACGAGATTTTCCCAATGCCAATAATTACTCCACAATATGCTCACTTAATACAAATAGCCACTTCTTCACATGTATCTTCTGCAGGCTTGGAAGTGGTGCTGCTCTGATCTGGTGGACAGATGATTTTCATGCTGCTGATAGAAATAACTGTTGACTAGACAAGCCTGCACACATGCCTTATTGTAATTATGCCTAATTACAGTGATGCTTCCCAGGTTTTTTTGGATCATGGACTGTTCTTAAATACTACTTTCTCCCCAGTCACTGTTCCCATAACTTTTTAACTGAAGCTGTGGTTCAGCAAATCCTCTGCACTTTGTGACAGCATGGAGAACTGATGGAAGCACTAGAGGTAGAAGTCCTGCATCCTGCCCTTGTATTGTTGTGTTCTTTTTTCTGGGTGGTCTGGGTGCTGGGGTGGGCGCCTGGCATTCTTGGTAGTTGACTCACAGTGAGCTCATGGAGCCATATGGCCAAAAAACAGCCAGGGAGCTACTGAAATACATTCACTGAAAAGTTATATAATGTGTGATAGTCTGGTGCTTTGGGGAGCCGCTGTGTAATTCAATAAAAATCCCCTCTTCCATAAAGCCCAGTGGTGGACAGAAGTTGATATCTTTGTAATGTTTGTGGCAGAAAGCATCAGAATTGGAAGCATAACTTTGGATGAACTTCAGAGTGAGATGGAGGAGGCAGCCAAAACCATGAGAAAAAGGAAACTGGGAGATGTCGTCACTTCCCCTAAAATCATCAAAAAAAACCCCAGCCAACCCAACAATACAGGTTGATATTATGAGGCTCAGTGCCAAGGATAGTTTAAGTTAAATATCAAGGAGCTAGGGAATTGTGATCTGTGTCAGTGAATTAAATCTGAAAAATTACCTGTTGTACCTGAGCTGGATTTGTAGAAGCAGTGTTAGCACTTTGTGTTCAGTAATATCAGTTCAGTCTCAAGCTCCCAGGCATATGGAGAAAATGTGAAGAACAATAAATTGCATTCTGCTTTTAATCATGGCTGTTTCCTAAATTTGGTCATATGAAATCCATTTTGTAAGAGAAAAGGAATTTTGAACTTTCTTTTGGGATTGATAGAAGTTTATTAATCTTGTAATGTGAGCCCTAATTTTCCTAAGAAGGAAAAAATTTATTCTGTAAATATTTCCTGTTAATGTGACCTGAAATTCCCCTTTGCTGCTTTGTGACATGGATCAAATGAAAGAAGGTAATCAGAGCAGTTTTTTCATACATGAAACAACAAAGTTTTCACCTTTTATTGTTCTTCCTCTGGCTGTGGAGACCGCAACCTGTGAAATTGGGCATGGATCAGAGTTCCCTATATAAACAGACTAAGTTTAGGTGGGTGGGTGGGTTGGTTTGTAATCAGTGTCTTGCAAACTCTGGATCTTGGCAGGTTTTTAACTATAGAGAACTTCAGGATGGTTTAATTTGAATTTTGATCATCAGATTTCATTATGTGCCTTAGTCCCCGTCGTACACCAGGATTGTTCAGTCTCTCCCAGATGGGATTTGTCACAGGCTGCTTTACCTCTGTGGTGCTGTTGGACCTTGCTCTTCAGCGAGAACGAGAGGAAGATGATGCAGCATTTCAAAAACACCTGTTCAAAGATCTGATGATGTCACAGATTGCAATTGTGTGTTTGGAGACCTGAAGGTGCTCCTTGGGACCTGGTGGTCAGTTCTTGCAGTCACATGGAAATCTGGTTCTTTGCTCTTCCCTAGCTGTGATGGTTATTTCCATATCCACATGAGACTTTGGCCACAGATGTTCAGGAGTGTCAGTCAATCAGGCCCTTACTTATATAAATCCCAAACTCCTTGCTTTTTTCCCCAGTCAGAGGAGAAGATTTGTAGTTACACTGTGTGTCTGTGTCCTCCGTGCTGCTCTGCTACAGGAAGGTTAGATGGCTCTTGAGCACCCTTGCTCTCACACACAGGAAGGTGTGAGAGCTGCTCTGCTGGCGTTGGAAGAGCTAGAGATAACACTTGTGGAGACTTTAGGGGCCTGGAGGTGGTCCCAAACAAGCCGGTAGCCAACAGGAGGAGGTAATATTGAGAGTTGGTCCTCTTGGACAACACTCTTAGAAGCATTGTGGACACGCAGAGTTTTGGAGCCACACTTGACAAGTGACTTGTTTTTGCTCCAAAATGTGTTGTGCCTTGAGTAGGAGAGTGCTTCTGTCTCCAGACAGCTTCAGTGTCCTGGGTATCAGCTGAAGTGCAAAATGCTCAAGTCTTCATGTTTCACCAGGTGCTTTGAGACAGGCTGAGGTTTAGCTGTTGTGTGTGATAATTTTAGTCTAAATCAGTTCTGTCCACAGTGATTTAGACAAACTCAAACAGTTCACCCACAGAGATCTAAATTGAAGCTGAAAAAAAAAGAAAAGGCAAGTTTAAAGATTTTTTTCTCCCAGCTTTCCAGAAACCACTATTTTAGAGACTTCCCAAGCTTCACCAGCCTCAAACATGACTCCTCTTGATTACTAATGTTTCAAATCAGGAGCTTTTTCAGTGTTTTTTTGATCTGTCATATTTGTGTCACATGCGTGTGTTTAATGAAGAAGTGGGGAAGTAAAGCTCAGCAAAGAGCTGGAAGTTAGCTGCACTAGCCTTCCCAAAAGTTTTAGTCTCTGAGCAGGAAAGCACCCAAAGACTTTCTGTACAGGGCTTTGGGAAGAATGTGGCCTTTTCCTTCCAAATCTGGAGTTTTCAAATCATGCTGTTCTCAAAGCCAGACAGAGCTTCTCTGTGCTGATTGTGCCAGTCACAGCAAACGGATGTGGATACAGCTCCCAAATCCTTCCCTGTAGCTATTAGAAGCCTTGAAGGTAAGGACCATAGTAAAATAAGTTACTGGTGTCTGTCTTGACTGTATCAGAGAAGGAGGAATTGGAGTCTGTGTGCTTGGAGCTGGTGGACACCAACAGCATTTGCTGGGCTGTTGTTCTTGAGCCTGGTGGGGTTGTTTGTGCTTTTGTAGAACCAGATTTGGGGGCAGGGGTGACTCAGAGAAATCGTGTGAAGACAGGGCTGGAAAACTAGAAGTGTGCAGGTTTCTTTTTAAAGAGCTAGGAATGGACCTGGGAGATGAGCACTATTTACTTTTTCATGGGTAAATAGAGATACATTCTTTTTCATGTGATCCACTAGTTGCAATCTTCCTATGTGTTCATAGACTATATTTATATACATATGTTAATACAATACAGTACAGCAAATTTTAAAAAGTATTTCTACATGATATATCTGTGAAATGATCACTGATTGCCCTCAGTTTATGGAGCACAGACATTTGTCATTAAATGGTTAAAGGGACTTAAAAGCAATATGCAGTTTCATAAAAAATTAAATGTGAAAATAATTTCATTTTAATATTGATGTTGCACTTTATTAGTAATTTTCACTTTTGGATTTAACTAAGGAAAGTCTCTGTAGTGTAAATAGAAGTTGAATGAATGAACAGGATTGTTTGGCAGTTAGGTTTTGAGGGATGTTTTCTCTTGTTTTTCTTTAAATTGCTTTTTGGCCTCTGTACTTTCTATTATATTTCTTTGTATACAGTAAATTTCTGTAGATTTTGCTTTTCAAGTCCTATATATACTATTTTTGGTTCTGTCTGAGGACTTAAATGTGCAGAATTTATCTTTGTTATCCAGGAGTCTTTTCAGAGCTCTTATTTCTGCTGTATTTTTCTTTATTTACTGCATGTGCCTATGAAAGACAAACCTGCTGCTCCTCAAGTTCTCACTGGTGCTTAACCACGATTTTTGTGTTAGTTGCCAATTTAATTTTGTTTTCCTTGAGAGGGACCTTTTATAATAATTCTGGAAAACAAACTGTATTTTGGAGTAAATCTGTATCCAGAATACGAGGTTTCAGTTGTTTCGCTGATCACTTTGACTGGATTTGTGTAATTTTAAAAGGTCAGTAAAACATGTGGAGTCTTTCTTAGCATTTCCCTGAATATGTGTTTGCCCTTCATGGAACACAGGCTTGTATTAGAGAACATATTCTGCAAAGCACTTGTACATGGCTGCAGCCAGCCAGCCTTCCTGCCTGCTGCTGTGCAGAACACCATTCAGGAGCTGCTTAGCTCAGAGTCACTGCTGAACTCCTGTGCAGTCTGTTGACATCTGTGGATAAAGAGGATTGACTCCACCCTTTTCATTGGCCATCATCAGTGTGCTGTGGGAGCAGCAAGGAGTCTGGTAGAGACTTGGCAAAGCCACTAGACCTGGGGGGAACCAGCCGAGAAATGATTGCTCACAGAGTTTGTTTTTGTTTCCAGGCTGCCCTGGAGTTTGTCTCTGTTCCAGGCTGCTGTGCAGCTGTAGAAAGTGCTGCCAGGCAGATGGGAGGGCCCTGGTCCAGCTGGGTTTGGCCCCTGGGGCTCTAGGGTGGCTTTGGTTTGGTTGTAGAGCTCACTTGGGAAGGAGACAGTCACCCAGGTGCTTGCTGGAAGGCTGGGGAGCTGTTCCACTGCATATTTCCTAAAGGATGATAAGGAGCAAACCCCTTAGGTCACTGTGGCACTGGAATGGAAGAGGGCAGGGAAGCCAGCACACCCTCTGGACTGTCAGGCACCTTTGCTGCTGGGTGTCTCTGGTACAGCTGTGGCCTCTGCCAGTTTGCCTTCTCTGCAGATGGTGCTCAGGCGTGGCCAAGGGGTTGAATGCATCAGGATGCATTTCCAGTCAGCACTGAGAACAAAGTGTCTGTAATGTTTGACTGTTACACACTGAACTGGCATCCAGTGCTGTCCCAACAGCAGCATTGTGCCTTCAGTCTGCATTCCAGAGCATGCTCAAGCTGTAAAATACCACTTCATTGCGTTTTAGCACAGCCTTTGTATTTTCTCTGATATTTTGAACCAAACCCCTGTATCCCCAGATAATGATGAACTGTGCTATGGGGTTACCACACGTGGCCAGAGGACATTCAGGGCCAGATGTGCAGCAGTGGATGAGGCCTGGCCAGGTCTTGGCTTCATGCCCAGAGAACAGGCCTTGTCCCTGATGGCTGTAGCAGTATAACTCTAGCCTGGGTCTCAGAGTCATTGCTTCAAGCTCTTGAAATGGGGTCAATATCTCAGTTTGGCAGTGGCACCAGGCATGGGAGAACAGGCAGAGATCAGCCTGGGTGCACAAGGTAACATCTGAGCTGTATATAAAGGTATTTTAACCTTGTTACCTGAGTCTCCTGCTGATTACCCAGTATCTGTTTTGTTTCTTCGATGCCTGTCTTTGCTTGCAGATGTGGTTCAATCTTTTAGAGAACATTTTAACCTCCACAGCAAAATTTAAGCATCAGTTAGCTCAACACTGCAGCTAAACTGATTGCATCTATAAGCTGTGTGGACACTTTTATTTTGGAATAAAAGTGCTTTATCTTGATATACCTCAAGTCAATAAAACACCCTTTGTGCTTTCCTGAAGCCAAGGAGGAGGAAAGATTTGCATATGCTATGATATTATCACTGCAGTTGTCAACTGTTTTCTTTAATGGAAATTTAAATCAGGTTGCATAAATCAGTTTGCCTTAAAAAGCCTTGTCTCTCTTTCACTTCAAATTCAGTTTTACTGCTGGCATCACTGTGCTCTAGAAAACTGTAAGGGGTAGTTGCATGTTAATGTAGAGAGAAGGAAGGATCTGTGCCTCAGACCTTCTACTTTACAGGATCTGCTGTGGTCTCCAGGACAGCATCTTTTCTGAAGTGCACGTCTTTTGAACTGTGGTTATTATTTTTTTCTTTGTCTAAGAGAGACATTTTTTCTAATTTTGTTTGTTAGCCTGTTTTTAAACCTTTCAGTGGAACTGTGTTGAAGCCTAAAATAGGCCTTGCACAAAAAACCAAACACATAGCAAATGCTAGAACTGCTCCCAAATGCATTATATAAACTCAAAATTTCTTCAGTACACTGCAATAAAAATTGTATTAGAAAAAATAACTGTACTCAAACATGTAATTACTTATTTTGTCTCCTACAGGTTAGGTGGCGGTCCTGATGATGCCAAGGAGATTATGCAGCACAAATTCTTTGCTGGCATTGTTTGGCAAGATGTATATGAGAAAAAGGTATTTATACAACTGTTCTGCAAAGATGAATTGTAGCTGTGGATGTATAAAATGTTTCAAATTTTGTTGCTCTCTAAAGGTACCCAGAAGCCCTCCACAGAAAAGGTTTGTAGTTGTTTTTAGCTACAGCTGAAAATATTGTAATCAGATTACTTCTGGATTTTTATTTTGCAATGATAGGAGTATCTCTTAATGAGATACATGGCTTTATGGCTGAATAAATAGGATGTAATCAAAATAGTTTCCAAATTTAGAGAGAGTATAAGCTTTTAAAACAGCTTTTCCTGCAAACTCTTGCTGCCATTTCTTGCTGTTGACTGATGCATCCCTTGCAAGCCCAGTTACCATTGGTTTCTGAGCATCTGAAGCCAAACTTCCTAGAAGCAGTAGTAGAAGATAGACTCTTCTTTCCCATTGCATTTTTCCTGCCTTTTCAATCTTTAATGTCATCCTTCAAGGCAAGTCCAGACAAGTGTAGGCTCTTACATCAATCCAAGCCTGGTAATTGTTTTCTGTGTGTGGCTAAGGGCTGATACGAAGTGTCTGCACTTCATGGTATTTCTCATGGGTTTTCCTTGACACCCACTGGGTTTGTTGGGTTCGCAAGAAGTCAAAGAGCCCAGCCCTTCCTGTAAGAATGTGTTTCATCAGTTGTCTGTGCCTCACTGCCCCTTCCTTCTCAGATAACTGTTTCACTCCTCCAAGATGCCCTGCTTTGCGCTCTAAGGGTGGTGTGCTGTTGTCCTCTCACATTCAATTCTCAACATTTCATTTTCATAACACTCGTGAAATGCAGCCAACTAAAATGCGGGTCTGCTGATTCAAGGCTCCCGTCTACTGCTCCCACATGATCTCACTCACTCCCAGCCTTTCCTGATTTCTCTCCTTCCCCCAGCACTCCCTTATGCTATCAGATGTCATTTGATCTCTTAAAAACAGTTTGGTTGTTCCTTCAGTTGGTGGAAGCAGGTAAGAAACTTGCCAAAACTGAGTTCCCACGCTGCAACAGGAGCATTGTCCAGTGCCTGTGTACAGCTACAGAGAGGGCTCTGTTTCCATCTCTTCCTTCACTTCCTCACAGATCTGTGTGGCTAAAGGAACTGAAAAATCGTAAACCAACTTTTTGTGCCTTGAAAGTGTGGATAAGACGTTAGACCTCAGCCCTTTTAAAGCATCCCTTGAGGGAGAGCTGCATGCAGTCATGAGGGCAGGACAGAGTTCCATGAAGTTTATTCAGATTAATGTGAAAAGTAGATCTGAATTCCTATTCTAAACAGGAAGTTGTCCCCATTTTCACCCAGCTGACAAGCTGAGTGCTTGAGGGTTTGCTGGTTTTATGCAGTTTAAGGTAAAAAGCTGTCAATGGGGCTCAAATGTTTTGAGTAAAGTTATTTGTCATTTGATAGTAATCCCAGTTCCCTGAACAGAAGAGAAATCACACAAGCTGGAGGCAATGTTCTGCTTATGTGTAGGACTGAGAAAGCCTTCATAAATTGTCCCATAGTGGTACTGATTCAGATGATTCTGAAAACTATCAGGAAATTCCAAATACTTGCATCTCTTAGGGAAAGCTGTGTGCTAATTGAGACTATTCCTGACCTTGGCCTATCCAAGGATATCCAGATCCTGGCTTTGCTTCTGTTGCATCAGTGTTTGCATCTGAGGTAGGCATGCTGTGCAAATGGAGAGCATGTGAGTAATTTTGCCTGCATTCTGGGTGGTCCAAAGAGGGTCTTGCAGCATTTACCTGAAGTGCAGTCCCATGGATTGAAGCTGGATTTTGTCAGCTGAGAGGTGTTTGTGTGCTAAGCTCGGTTCCCCACCATCTCCAGTAATGCTGGATATGTGTATGAGTATGGGCTTGGGTAATCCAGAGCATTTGCTTTGTAATTAAGCTTTTAGGAAACATAGCTTTGCTTTAAATTACAAGGAGCTTTGAATAACTGGGGTTGTCCCCCAAATTTAAAATGTTTATTAGGCTCACTTGGAAGAGTGCTGTCTGTCTCTGGTGCAGAGAAAGGTGCAGTTTAATTTGCAGTATTTTGCCCAACCATAAGCAAAACCTATGCAAAGAGATTTTAATCCCAGGGAGGGGATTCTGGTCCTTTTTCCCTCTTAAATTAGCATGAGCCTGCAGGTACCAATGCTGATCTGCAGCCGTGGGAGGCTACAGGTGGCACCTCCCTGCCAGTTGAACTGCAGAGCTATTGCAGTGACAGCTTTTCAGTAAAGTGACATATTTGCTTGTTGAAGCCAGCGTTGGAGCTTTCTGCGGCTTCCCCTCTGTTTCCCGCTTAGCACTCAGAATTTGACAGCTAGGGGGAAAAGATGTCTTGTGGGTGCATCATAATCTGTCTCAAATTGCTTTTAACAGATACTAAAATAAAAAGGAAAATGATACAGGCAGCGCCAGCCCATTCTACATGTGTGCTGGCTTGGGATTGCTGCTCCGAGTGGCTCCAGCGTGCTCAGTTCAGGTGTCTGCTGCAGTGCCCAAGCCCTAAATCACTCTGTGCCGTGCACAGCAAGCAGAGCAACTGGGGGCACTGTCAGTGCCAAAACCACCATTAGCTTTAAAGGACAGATAGAGCTTTGCACACATGCACAGCCTGTCAAAAAACAAACCCCGGGTTGCTTTGGGAAGTAGGCAGAAACTGCTACAAGGAGAAGGAGAATAGAGTTACATGAGGAAGAATCTTCATGCTCCACAGGGCTTCTATATGTAATATGTTGGTGTGATTTGATTGAGAACTGTTATTAAGGTTATAATGTGACGCATTCCCTCTTCAATAGCTTCAGGGGACTGCAAGGCTCAGAGTGACTCCTGACTCTGGGGTATCCTATTTCCTTTTCCTTTTTAAATTCAGGACATAAAGACCGCTTCTAAGGACCTCATATTTTTTTGTAAGGGTAACGTACCCAGCTCCTTTAAGCCATTTCTGGGCACAGAGAATTGTGAGTAATTGGAAAAAAAAGATGATGAATATATACTATAATAGTGCTCTCTTATAATAAACAGAGCTTTTATGCCCCTAAATTTTTAAAGATTGATTTTAAACAGTAAATGCTTCTTTGTATGTGGGAACACTGCCAATATATATACATTACATTTCTTACAGTCTTTACATGGAAAATGAACGCATTTGATTGGATTGCTGTTTGTAAGACAGGACACTGCTAGGCGTTCTCAAAACAGATCATAAAGACCATCCTGGTCACAGGGAGTTTAAAACCAATGGACTGGTTTTAAACTGGACAAACAAATGATTCTTCACATCCAAGCAGGAGGCAAGGTCAGGGGTGGGGAAGAGGTGCTTTGTGTATTCAAGATTTGCTGATTTGTTTTCCAGGTAGTGATTTGTGTTGGTGTCGGATTTTTTGTACAAGTGCAGAAGTGCACATCTTGGGGTCACTGCATAATTCCAGTTGGAGCAATTTACCATCCACCTTGCTAACCTCTCTCTGCAGTTTTGGATTGGAAGCTCGATGCTTCCTCAGTCACTCTCCTCAATTGCAGCCCGGTGTGGCTGTGTGCTGTTAAAAGGTGGCCACGCATACCTACAGGAACCCTGGCGCTGTTCCTGTGCTCGGGAGGGCTCAGAGCCGTGTTTACATCCTGGTTCTGCTGCCCCGTGTAGGGTAAGATGAGCAAGGTCTGAATCCCAGCTCCATTGCCCTCCAGAGCTGTCCGTGTTCCAAGTGTGTGCATCTGTATGCAGCCAGCTCCCCATCCCGCTTCCCAGGCGCGCTCCTCCTCCAGCCCCACTCAGGCAGCTCTGCTCCATCTGGAGCTGCTCTTGCCAGAGCTTGCCTAGGTACACATGGATGATTTCCAGCCTGTCTGCCCAAGTGAGTCTCAGGAATAAACCCCAGCAAGTGCAGCTCCTGGTGTAGCAAGAGGAGGATGTTCACTGCTGACTGGGCTCAGGTTTTTGTAAGCACTCCAGGTTTTCCAAGTTCAGAGTTGACATCAAACCGCTTTTGGGGACCCAGGAGTATTAAAGCTTAGTGTTGCTGCTGCCTTGGCCTAGATTCTGCTGGGTTGGTCAGACCTCCAGTGTGAGCTGCATGGGCACAGTAGTGCTGTAGCTGAAACTTTCTGGTGAAGGTTACAACCCTTGTGGTGATACATAGGGTTAGCTATAAGTTTCGTATCACTGTGCATCTTTCTTACTCATTTTCATCGTCCTTAAGTATAAATCAGACTAGATGATGTTGACAATTTCCATATAATTATGTGGGGAACTACTATGTGTTGTTATTTTTAAACATTGGTTTGCATGTTATTACTTGAAGAAATTTTAGGATTCTAAGGGGGTTTTTGTGCAGTTAAATCCTAGGGAAAAAAATGCCTTAAATGCCCTATAAATAGGAAGTGCACACCTAAGACCTTTTTACTATATATGCTTCCTTCTTTGTGAACTGGTGTTTTTTAGATACTTTAGGAACTTCCAGAAGAAGGCACGATAGCTTATAACTATGTCAAGTTGTTTCAACCAGCACTGCAAGAACCTGTAAATGTTTTGTTTTTTCCCTTTTTCATAGCTTGTACCTCCATTCAAGCCACAAGTTACATCTGAAACAGATACAAGATACTTTGATGAAGAATTTACAGCACAGATGATAACAATCACTCCTCCTGACCAAGGTAAAGTTTTTCCAAATGTTTTCCACTGTGTTCTCCACACCACCAGAAATAATTTGCTTTGATGGGTCTCTTCTGCCCATATGAAAAAGGATCAGTTTAAACTTGAGGGTTTTCCAAATGTATTTGACCAAGAAGTTGGTAAAGTGATGTGAAACTTTCTACATCTTTCCAGTTTTGGAAATGAGAAGCCTGTTTAATAAAGAGTGAAATTATTTGTGCTGTTGTCTTTTCCAGATCTGCACATTCCCACTGGAAATCAGTGATAATAATGAGTTTTGCTGAGGTCCATATCCACATGTACTGTATATATGCAAGCAGTCAGTTGAGCATGGGCTAATGTCCATACTCAATCAAAATACTGTATTTTTGTGATATGCATGTTTGATGCTCTCAGATAGCAATTTCCAGAAATTCAGAAGTGAATGTGAATTTAGGCAATGCAGCTCCTAGCAATTTTAAATAGACATCTGAACATCTATTTTCTGAAATAACTCTACCCTGCATTACCTTATTGTTGATTTGCTGAAAATAAAAAAAGGTAGCAAATGTTATCTAATGTGGTTTTTTTTTTCTTCTTTCAGATGACAGCATGGATTGTGTAGATAATGAGAGAAGACCTCATTTTCCTCAGTTCTCCTACTCAGCCAGTGGAACCGCTTAATGTTTTGCCATTCAGAAACAAAACAGACTGCATTTTGGGGACCTTACTTCAATGGACACTAGAGAACTTTCTATATTATCGAGTTACAAACTGTGTTTGTATTACGACTTAGGTGAATTTGTAGGAAGCCTCACAGATTCTGTATTTAAAACAATTCTTTGATGCATTTTTGAGAAGGAGAACAAATCCATTCTTTTAAGTATTATGTCAAGGCTTTTATGCTGAATGACCATAGGTTTTTAAGAATATACACCAAAACTGTTTACTTTAGAAATAATTAAGGTATTCAACGTATCAACAACTCTGACCAGAAAATCCCCTTATTTTATTTATTTCATACAGTTCATTATCTAAATACAGAATCTGAATTCTGAACAATTAGATTTATATAGGAAGATATAAGACTTTAGTAGCTAGTGCAATAATATAAGCAACAAAGTGAACAAACTCTGGAGGGTTAAGGTTCAAACTCATTTTGGACAGCAACGAAGTGTCATCCAACTCCAGAAAACCAACTATAGGAACAGCATTAATGGCCTCAGTGAGGTAAATCAAAAAGCAAAAGTTATTTTTGTTATAACATCTGCTACAAGACATTACATATCAAACTGAATCCGGTGGGATTGCCACACCGTACAGATGAGTATTTCATTCTAGGCAGTGCATTTAATTACTCCATTTGCATAGAACTTAGGAATACTTCATAGGATTGGCTTCTCAGAACCTAGAAAACACTTGATTTACCAATCTAATATGAAAGGCAACAACACCACAAAATCACCCATTTCCACCACTGTACAGAAGTACCACACAGGTTTAAGTGAAAAATCATCCTCATGAGCGAGTCAGCCAGACACGAGTACATTTGGCACTGAAGTAATGACTTGTTGCCGCCTTCTTTTTTTTTTTTTTACGAAAAGATATATGAATATATATAAACACCTAATGATTTTTTGCATCATGCCAGATCATTTCTTCTTTCTTGAGTGTGCATTAAAGGTATCAGCCAACACTTCATGGTGCCTTTTCACTCTTGAAGATTCAGTTTTAACAGTGTTTCCCATGTATAAAAAACAACTAGGTTGAAACTTCATATGTATTTGAATAATAATGGTGTTCAAAAAGTGAACTTTTTTTTTGTTTTTCATTTTTAATCTTAGTGGGAAATTCCCCACACCCTATTTTTGTTGTATCATGTTTCTTTGTAATTTTCATAGAAGCAGTCTTACTCTGTCTCTGCTGCAAATAAAGTTATTCCATTGTAGGTTGCGTTCTTTAAATTGTGCTCTTTTTTTGGCTTCTTTTAAAGTTCTCTTCACTGTATAAAAATGATGACATGTATTCCACTTAAGTAGCATTTAATATTTTTCTTTGAAAGGAAGTATATTGTGAAAACCCTCTCTTCCCCTCTCCATCAGACCCTGCTATGCTTGCACAGAGAGCTCATCATCTTGACTTCTTTTAACAGCATTCAACTCTAGTATTTTTACTCATGATACAAAAGTTTCCCTCCAAATACTTAAATAAAATTGCTTTAACCAGTTAGGTTCTTAATTCTTGTGGTAGGAGCCTTCTGAATTTGTAGAGATGCAACAACTGCTCCAGTTTCTCAAGTTTGATGTGTGTATCACTGAGGGATTCAGGTTGTTCTGTTCCTCCTCAGTTGTTTCATCTCTGTGCTGATCATTATGCAAAGATAATTTTGGAAAACGCTTATTCAGAGAAATGCACCCTGTGCCAGGAATAAATTGTCTTGAGGTGAATGAGGACTGGCCTTGTTTTGCTGCCCTCCTGGTGCCAGCAAAAGGCCCTGATCTGCAAAGGTATTTCTGTTCCACCACTGGGGCCAGTCTGTGCTGCATAATCTCTAACACTCTCCAGGCACTAATGTTAATCACAGCTGGGAGGTGGTTACAGAAGGCTGGAATGTTCTTCAAACAAGAATACAAAGAACAAGATATGAACATCCAAGAACAACTGCAGTGTGCTTCAGACAAAGCAACAGGAGTTGCAACTATGGTAAGCCATTAAAAGTCCAGCACGTTTTTTGGTTCAAAGAATAAGCTGTAATTCCCAGTGCAATTTACTGCATGTTTTATGCAAGGAGGGAGGGGGGATGAAGAGATCTGTGTGTCTGTAGAGTCTGGTGCTGGACAGCCTGTCCCGTTCAGCAAGTCTGATCTAACTTCTCTCCTTCCTTTGCTTCCAAGTCTTCATTTACGTCTCCAGCCAGCCCAGGGACGAAGTCCAAGGAAACTTCTGCAAGTCTACAAGTCTTGACAAGTCCTGAACTAACACAACTTCGTGCATCCAAATATAGGCAACACGAGTGAGCAAAGGTTACCATAATCTGCCCCAGGAAAATCTGCTCTGTCAAATGCAGGAGCAGGCATGGGTCAGGTTGTTTTGTTAAGGCTGATTATGTCTCAGTATTTTTCTGCCAGTTGTTGCTAATGGATTGTTTTAATTCCCTTATATAAAATGGAACTCATTTAAAAAAAAAAAAAAACAACCTGCTGAAAATCTCTGAATCCTAGAATTGTTAGCAACTGGGAGCTCTGATGGCCACAACTGAATGCTGGGTCTTGTGGACACATTCCCTCATTTTGCCAGTGATTGTTCTAAATACCTTGTCCATAATGAAATGGTTATAGCTGTTACAGCTGTCTATCTGCAAACATAAAATGTGTTCTTTACATTTTGATTTAGCACAGAAAATCCTATTGCAAAAACCTGTGACCTGAGTGTCATCCACCTCAGATTCTTTTTGTACTGCATATACAGACTGCTTAAATCTTGCATGTTACTTTAGCTCTTTGATTTGAAACCTCAAAACTTTTCTAACAGTCTCTACAGCCAAAACCTCCCCATTCTTCCTTCTGGCATTGAAAAATGTCATCTGACTCTGGTGTTGCACATTGCAGCAAAGATGGTGCATCCCAGGTTCTGAACACCAGCAGTGGATCTGTGTTACAGCCCAGGAACTTCGTTGTAAATTCAGGCTTGAAGAAAAAATGCTTGGCAATAGCACATGAGTAAGTTCTCTGTGTGCCTGTGACTGCAGTCTGGAATTAAGGTCAGCTGGGCAGTGGTTGAAAGATACACTCCTCTGAGTGCTGCTTGGGGTTGAGACATGAGCTGGAGCCAGGTAATTCTGCAAATTCCATTTTATATTCCCTGGTGTAACTATAACATCCAGTACAATCCTATTAGGATGTGACAGGCTGTTCTCCCTTTAAAGTGGATGAAGATAACTGTGGTTCATACCATTCCAAACTTTGCACAAACTTGACCTCTACCCCCACCCCTCCAGTACAATAAGCAGTTTTTCTTCGTTCATTCATCTTCACTTCTCCAGCAGTTGACCTCCACCTGGTCTCCAGCTTTCATACTGGCCTTGAGTCCTAGCTGTTTAATTTGTTCAGTTTTCCACCTGAGAAACAAATTATGATAGTTTTTGGAGATTTGAGGGCAAAAACTTGCCTGGATTGTTTGAATTGGACAGTCCTTGCCTTAACTAGTGGGAAATTTTGTCTGCTGCTTTGGATTGTGCCCATGTGTTGAAGTCGTCAGTACACCAAGCGCTGTGTTTTCATATTCCTGAGTGTTTGTGGGGCCTTTTCAATCTTTGTCAGAGAAAATAGGCTTTGCTTCTTAGAGAGCACATGCCAAAACAGATTTTTATCTCCAGTAGTTTGTTGTAGGATGATGGTCTCAGATCAGAGCTCACAGCCCAGAGTGGGAGTGCAAACTCCAAGGAGACAGAGCCCACACATGGAAAGTGCCTGTGCAAGTTGTACAGATCGGCCTGAGAAGTTTGGAGGATGCTAATTTAGCATGCCCAGTTCATTTCACTGTATCTAGAAGAGCTTCAGAGGTAAAAACACAGTTGAAGAAACAGGAGAGTGTGAAGGATCTTGTTTCTTCAGCGTTGTAAATGAGTGTTTATCTTCTGCTTTGAGCTTAATTTTGTTAATAACAGGGAGGTTGATTGCCACGAGGAGTAATAGGCAAGGAACACGCAGTGCCTATAGCGAGCGGGAGCTTATTATCCCCCTACAGCTGAGTGTGCAGACGTGTGCCCGCTGTCTGCTGCAACATATGCTGCATTCTGATCAGGTGATGACTGCTTGCTCTCTGCCCAAAATCATTCTAAACAAATGCAATTTGTTACAGTAGTTCCTGCTTAACACTTCTTAAAATTTCTGTAACTGGTGGTCACCACCCTGGTTGTGTGAGCGGAGCGGGTTCTTAAGGACCAAATCAAGGTCTTCATGTGTAAAAACTCTACTTCCCTCTGTGGTTTTTCAGCCTGCACATAGCTCAGTTCTGTTTCCCCTTTGCTGAAGTGCTGCTTCACATGGGGTTTTTTTGCCTGTAACTGGGTTTTTTGCCTCCCACCAATGATGGACTTTGTGTTAAATGTAACCCTGTTTTCCCCACTTTCTTCATGTCTTCTGTCAGGTTACTGTAACTGCTTGTATTTTGCATTTCATCGGGGCTTTGAGTTTGTTTCAAGAAGATAAATGGCAACACAGCATTTGCTCTATTTTCTGGGTTCTGAAGGTCTCAAATTCTCTACATATGAATACACTCACCCTGCAGAAAGTATAATTATTTTTATGCTGGAATGAAAAGTCTTCACAGAGGACACAAAAACCCTTCCCCAAACGCTGAGATCTTTAGTTATTGGTAAGCTCCCTGCATCTATTTATGCTGCTGTGTCCTTAAGAGTACCAATGTTGTTATTCAGGATGTTGTGTAGTACTGAAAAAACCTATATCCGAACAAAAAATAGTCATTGTGATTTTCAGCAGAGTGCCTGAGAGTTCATCGAAATTGGATTAAAATAAGCATGAAATCCATTCTTAACCATGCTGGACTCGATGGTTCTTGTGGGTGCCTTCCAGTTCAGCTTATTCTGTAATTCCGTGATCCTGCTCTGCACTAGGACTTGCTGCACTTTAGAGGCTCCTTACTCTG
Organism: Brachypodius melanocephalos; assembly: GCA_013398615.1. NCBI lineage: Eukaryota > Metazoa > Chordata > Aves > Passeriformes > Pycnonotidae > Brachypodius > Brachypodius melanocephalos. The sequence goes on along the minus strand of VZSR01000520.1, from coordinate 41,726,532 downwards.
AAATTGGCTTTTTATTTTAATTTAGTGGGGCACTGATCTGACTTCAGAGAGCAATTCCAACACCTCCTCCCACACAGAGGGCTTGAGTTGATACAGCATTTGAGTGATTTTTTTTTTTCTAAATAGCTAATTAACTTTTCTCACATATTTAATAAATTGCTCCAGTGACTTTTAAAGGCTTTATGGATGTGAAGAAAGATCAAAACATAAATCCTTCAATGAACTTCAAGAACAAATTTGGAGTGCTATTATTAAAATTGTTGCAGCACATAGTAAGTTTTCTGTGCGGTATGTTTAGCTGCTGTGATTTTTCCTTATTCTGATATTATTGGGAGAAATGAAACTAAACAGGAAGACAGGAATACCTGATGTCCATCCAGTAATGAATGTGGAATGAAACTGAGTAAAAACAAAGTCTCTTGGAGCAACTGCAGACTGGAAAGTTGCAAAGGGAAGGAAGTGGAAGAGAGTGGAACAAAATGTACTTATTTACGCAGGTGAGGTCATAAATTTAATGTGTAACTAAGATAAAGGGATTAAACTTACTATCTCCCTTTACTTGATTGTAAAACTTAGAATCAGGTTACCGCTTCAAAGTTTTACTTTCTGTGGTGACTTGCTCAATATGAAGGAAGTGGAGATCAAAGGTGGCTGCTTGGTATTTAAAATGATCTCTTTTTTTAAATTCCTGTAAGCAGCCAAGTGACTTGTAATGAGGGTGATGCTTCCTGGACTGCCCAGTGGTTTTTCAGGTAACTTTGAGAAACGTGTCATAGCTGTGCCTTGCTTGAGGTAAGACAGGCATCCCAGCTATGCAGGAAAGCACCGAGTTTGGCTGGAGGTCAGTGTGTGAGTGGCACAGGGCTGTCTGGGGTTCCCCTGTGCAGAACAGTCGTGTCAACTTTCTTTTCAGATCACTGACAATAACTCAGCTTTTATTAGCAATCGCTCAATAGTCTCTCGTTACAAGAAAGGAGAAGTCAACGAGGACACCTCAAACAGGAAGAAAACCCTGGATATAAATCCATTTATTTTCCTAAAGGGTTCAGCTGCAGTGTTCTCTGAGCAGCACTGGATCCGGGTGCGCAGGCTGGTGGAGCCCTGAGCACCAGAGGGCTGCTGCACAGGAAGGCTGGAGCAGCACAAAGAAGCTTCCAACTCCCCATCTGGAAAAAGCCCCCACAGGAGCACAGGCAATGGCAATGCCATCTGTCTTCTGCTGAGCAGATCTCCTCTCCTGGGAGCAGGGAAAAAGCTGGCACATGGAGGTGGGCTTTCAGTTCCTTGCTGCGCGGAGGTTGGATGCAGATTGCTGGTTGGTACCTGTAGAGACCAGCCTGCACTACTGAGTTCCTTTTCCCTTTTTCCACTTGGTTTTTTTATTCAGAATTCCAGTTCTCTTTGCCTTTTGCCTTATGACATCATTCTCCAGTCTATTCCCAGCAGCCAAGAAACAATGGATTCCTTCTTCCTCTTCTCCCTCGCTTTCATTCTTTTCTTGTGCCTTACCCTGTCTCTCATCTTCTGCAGTCCCTTCTAGAAGATGTGTTATCAACTGACAGAGTAGCTCTTTAAATAATTATTTTCTTCATGCTGGATTCTCCTTGGGTCACTATGGAGATTTCATCTGAACCCAATCCACTGGAACACTTACACTGTACAGACCCATGTCCTCAAGTTTCTTGTAGACACTTAACTGGTGTATTTTGGCATGAAATACTGGCCTAAACAAAACAGCAAGTCTCACATTAAGTTTTAAAGTGATTTCCTGTTCCTATTGATATTTTTAATATCAATTCTGCTACAGATAAGAGGAGGAGATAAGTGCCCAGTGCCTTTTGTCACACACTCTTCCTCCTTTAGTAGAGTTAGGAGGGAATTGATTCTTTAAAAAAAATACTTGGTTACCCTTACTGTCTGGTATCCATTTCTGTTACAGGACATCCATTTGTGTGGATTTCCAGCTGATAAATGTAAAAAACCTGAGGAAAACAAAACAGAAAATTTGTCTACTCTTTATCTCATTTCTCTTTGCTTTGTGGTATGAACTATCAAGTTTAACCTATCTAGAGTTCTCTAAAAATGTAGAATTAAGTACCTGATAAGACACTAACTGAAAACTGCTGATGGAAAATATTTACATCTTCTCTTTAAAACTCTTACAAACACTTAAGAACTCTTTAAAATGTGGGAAACTAAACCCAAACTGCTTCAGCATCCTTGAGTTCACTGCCTCAGTCTGCAGCCTGTACATCCTGAAACCAATTTACCAACTTTCCTAGTGGTGTGAAAGGCTTGCAGTCCAACTCAACAATATTGGTAAGACTCTTGGAACTCAAGACTTAATCATGTCTTTTCCCATCCTACTGCAGAACCACAGAAAGCTTCCCCTCTCTGGCACCCAGCCCACATTATCCCCTGGGTACCCACTGATCTCATTTTCTAAGAGGAACTGAGGGGGAATTCCTGCCAGGCAGCTCTGTGGAAATTGCCCAAGAAGTTTTAACACCCTATTCCTGGATGATACTGTCCCATCCTATAGTTACCCTGCTTGGCTCCAGCTAGTCTGCAGATGCAGGTTAAAAAAAAAAAAAATCAACTTCCATTCTGCTCCCTCCCCCCTTATTTGGGCAGCTACGTGAAATCCAAACATATGGACTCCATAAATTCTTTGTAAATGGGCTTGTGTTAAACACTCAGCCAAAGCAATGGATATCATTAAACAAATAATGACACCACTAGAGCAGAACACAAATGACACACAGGGGCAGCCCAGTTTGCCCAGTGACACCAGGCTCATTGACACTGGTCCCTGGGGCTCGGAGTTGGTGCAGTCAGCTGCCTGCTATGAAACCAACCTGGAACCCAGACAATCCCACAAAGCTTTAAGAGGTGCCCTTGCAGTGCCAGCCTCTGAATGAAAGGATGTTCTGCAGATTTTGTGGGAGAGCAGGGCACTGGGACAGGCTACCCAGGGAATGGTGGAGTCACTCATCATCCTGGAGGTATTCCAAAGCTGTGTAGATGGGCCACTTGGGGACAGGGTTAGGGCTGGGCTCAGCAGTGCTGGGTTAATGGTTGGATTTGATGTTTTTTACAACCTAAATGATTCTATGGTTCTGTGACAGCAAATTTTCAATAAACACAGATCATAATCAAGAATGCATCCACAGCTAGGCAAACCAGAGTAAAACAACTGAAATAAAATACTGCTGGAGACAGGTTTAAATATAGACTGACTCGAAAGTACATGAAGAGCTGTTCTACTGCTGGGGCAAACTGTCTCTCAGTAACGTAAAATGCCACAGGGAATGTGTCAGAATAGTCTGCTACAACAAATAAACACACACACACCCCAGCCCACTGAATTTTTTCAGTAATTATAAACTCTCACATGGAACCTAGGTAGTCCCAAAACTTTCTGAACAGTAATGAAACTGGAGCATGTTACATTAAAATAGGTATCAAAATAATCATCTTAAATTTATTTTACACCTTCCAATGAGCTCAGTTCATCACACTTTTGCTTGTGTGGCATCTGACCAGATTGTCAAAACCCATTCTTACAGGGTGCTGCAGGGTACTATAACTTAAGTGATTCATGCATGCAGCTGTTGGAACTGCTTGTTGGGTTGTGAAAAAGCTTGTGGTGCCAAGTGCTGATCTAGGAGAACTCAGATCTCCATCAGCCGCCTTGGCTCCGAGTTGTTACTGAACAACAGATGGTAGCAGGAGTTAAGCAAACTAAGAAAATATTCTAAGTTAAAGGCCTCAGAAGAAGTGAAATTCTTGAGAAAATACAGAGAACAAGTGCTGAGGTTTGTACTAGTTTCCATGTCCAAGTGATGCATGCCACTAAATTTTAAAGGGTTCTCTCATTCTGGCAGCACTGGTGGAAGTCTTCATTTAACTTGGGCAGAAGCAACCACGTGTGGAATTAATATCACAGGCATTTCAGGTACAGCTCGAAGCCACAACTCCTGCACATGAAGCTGCACTTGCCCCAAGGCCTGGCCCTAAGGAAAAGATGAAAGGACCTCAAGTCATGTTGTTTTGCAGCAGCAGCAATGAAGGGGCCGCATCAACAGCCCTGATGATTTCTTCAGCAGAACAAGGACAGCACTGCAGTTCACAAATAGGAAACTTGTTAATGCTAAGGGGAACAGAAGTGCACGGTTTCTCACTGTGTCCTTATCAGTAGCAACAGCACAGAAGGGTGAAAGTCAGTGCAAGATGTAAGAAAAATTGTTCTAGCAATGATCCTAAACACAACAGGGGGGTATAGGAGAATGCACGGAGTGAACAGAGTGAAGTCTTGTACCAGTGAAGAAAGGAAGCCCCTCTAACTCGATGTTCAATAACTTCTAGTTCTTGGTCTCACCAAGACAGCACACTCTAGTCTAGGTGAGGAACAAAAGGTATTTTCAGGACTTACAGATGTTTGTGTTCAGCAGTGCTGATCCAAAGTCACAGGAATAAAGCAGTTTTCTATAATACTTATTTACTCCATGCCCTGGCTGAGCAAGAAAAGGCCTGCATTCCTGTGGCCCATCTAAGCACATAAATTTCTCCAAATCAGCTCTGTAAGCAGCAGTAGAGGCAACTACACCCAACCGAGACCAAGTTCTCTCATTTTTAGAGAAGTGAGGACTTCCAGAACAACCTGGAGTGAAACCACTCAACAGAAGAGGAAATAATTTATGAAGAAAATATTCAAGCTGGCTTCCTTCTTTTAACATTTTTGGGAGGAGACCATGAAAATCTGCACATTGACTACATATTTTCAACCTTACATTTTACAGTACTTTAACTCCTTACACTGGTCATGCCAACTGATCACAGTCCCAGGTTTCTAAGCTTGCTTTTACCACATTTAAAAATACTTCAAACTCTATTTTGGGCTGTAAATAATCTTGCTATCATGGAAAGCAAAATCAGAACAATCAGATTATTCATTTGGGGAGGTATTACTCAGTGCAAGAAAGCGTGGGAGAATAAAACTCCAAAAATGAAACTCACTGGGACAAAATACATAAAAGTGCATTAAATTCTGTATGTAAACTACTTGGTTGAAAATTGAATCATTTCTTTAGGTTCAGAAATCCATATTCAGCAAAGTGCTGCACTCTACAGCACATCCCACCAAAACACCTAAGGATATGAGTAAGTTTGATCATATCGGTAGTTCTAGCAGAGTAAACAGGATGTAAGAGTGGACATAGACCACACAGCCTTTTACCAGTTCCTCATTTCTGACAGCAGCAATCAATGCTCAGGAGAACAGAAGCAAGCAGCGGAGTTGAAGAGTTTCAATGGTACTATAAACTCCTAAGTGTATCCAAAAGCAATTCACAGCCTTGCAGTCCTCAAAAACTCATGAAATCCTTGTACTTTTGGTAGACTCTGAAGAGCACAGATGTGACCCATGTGTGACCTGGAAGTCACCAGGCTTCTTGTTCCCCTGTGTTGTTTCTTTGCAGTGCAGGCTCTCCAGGGCCACTAAAGCCTCGTGTGCAGCAGCAGCTCTGGATCTCTGGCACAAGGGGGTCTTGTGCTGCCCCTGCTGCTGCAGCCCAACAAGGTTTGGCTTTCCCCTGGCACAAGACCTTCATATCTCCTCTCAGCCCGTGCTGCTCATCTCATCAGAAAAGCCAGTGAGGCTAGTCCTTGACAAATCTGTGTGACTGTTCCCAGTTAGGTTCCCACTCTTCCTGTGCCTGGATATAGAGCTGGACACAGCTTTTGTGAGGATTCACACTGTAACATTCCTGTGGACTGTGGTCAGACTGACCAGCCCATTATTCCTCAAATTGTTCTCCTCAGACTGGCACAACTCTCACCTTTTTTCCATCACCACCAGGACCATCCCTCAGGTGCCACTGCCAGTCAGCACCCCACTGTACATTCCAAGGTCCATATTCACAGTCCTACTCTTGGCATGGACATCATTGTACTCTTTCACATCTTTACGAGAAACAACTTGAGTAGTTAATTAAATGCAAAGAAATGTGTAAGGGGAATATTTGTTTGGTTTGTTTGTTTGTTTGGTGGGGGTGTTTTTTGTTGTTGGGCTTTTTTTTAAGAGTGTGACATCTTGGCATATAAACACTCTTATTTGTCATACTGATACATTAGAATTCAAAGGAAAAGAAAGGGATCAATTATGCTCTATCATTTGATTTACATTTTGCTCTTGTCTTTGCAGGCAGCAAAATGGTCTGTTCTGAATTTCAGGCCATATTTTATGAATGGTACAAAATATCTGGGATAAAAAAAAATCTGTTTTGGGAACATTTGACCTACAGATTTATGAGGGGAATATTTTAAAACACTTCCTCTGCAAACTAGCAGTCCAATTATTACAGTATCAATTGAGCAGCGAGGACTTGAGAGAAAAACCAAGAATTTGGGTAACAATAGACATAAACCCAACGTCGCGCTGCCACCCTGTGGCTTGAAGATGAAACTTCTACTGCCAAGGTTGGAGGAGGGATTATGTTTTATCTTAAGCCTCTAATCAGATTAAAGAGCACTTCTGCACAAGGAGCTGGCAGCTGTTGGAATTCAGTGCAAGTTTAAGAGAAATCGTACGCAACAGATCAGGACAGTACCTGGTGACACCTTCGGGGTTCTGACATGGCTGTGCAGGTTATCAAGGGGACACCTGCCCTCAAAATCTTCAACTGGGTCTTTGTCAGGGAAAGAAGAAACAGAAAAACATCTGCACCTTACAAAACAAATAAATGAGGTCACGATTTAAACTATTACACTTGAGCAAAACAATGTAAGAAAATACAATTAAAGAAATCCTAAAATTTAAAATAAACCCTATAACCAAAGTGTTCAAGCAATAATAAGCTCTGCAAGAAATAAGTAACTTAACATCTACCACAGAGTTTTAATGCAAATCACAACCATGAGAACTAAAAACTTTTAATAAAAATGTAAGACATAAAAATTTGATTCCAGCTGAGTTTTTTCCCAGAAGAAAACAAAATAGCAAAAGCCCAGAATACACTCCAACAGCAAATATTAAAGCTTGTATCATAATTGTAGCAGTTCAAAATGCAATCAACTGTAAAAGGTATGGTATTTCAATACGTATCAATATAAAATATCTATACAAAAAGTCATATGTGTGTGCATGTGTATTAGCCATTAAAATATACAACAGATTGTGTGATCACTTTCACCCTACTGCAATTTTCACAATGTAAAATAAAAAGTAATTTAGAATAATTTTCTTCCAATTTTCTACCCACAAGAAGTATTTGTCTTTAAATTACATAGCTCCTACTTATTTCATGAGAAATCCTTAACATTTTCTGAGGCCTCTTGGCTACTTTTAATAGGTGAATGAATTTACCTCACTAAAAACAATGCTCAAAGCTTTGCTACCTTCTCAGTAGTGAAAAGCCCTAAAGAGAGTGGATGAAAGAGCTGAAGGTACCTCAACATGGGGGTACAGGTGGTCTTTCTCAGCCTTACCTGTTCTGATTTAAAATGCTGCTGGGAGGAGGATGCTCTCTGGGAAGAGCCCTCCCACACATCCCTCTCCTTTTCCAAGCTGCCACAGCCGAGGTTGTGCTGCAAAGTTGGGCTCTGGAGCCCCTGTGCTGCTGCAGCAGTTTTGTTCTGCACATGTCTCAGTTCTGCTGTTGGGTGGGTTGAGGTTTTCCTCCCTCTGCTTGGACAACCCCACATGTTCCTGCAGTGGCCTGGGATCTGAGCTTAGTCTGGCAATCTGCGGTAAACCACTGCAAGGAACAGAGGACAAAGCTCCACAGTCACAGAACGAACTGTGGATACTCTGTCACACTCTGCCCCAGCTGGAGCTTCTCCAAGCACAGACGGCTTCATGTCCGGGTAGTCAGCACTCTTGGAATCCAGAGGGGTGGTAAAGGCAGCACAGAGAGCTTTCAGTTGCAGAATCTGCCATGGTGAAACAGTATCACACCTAACTAAAAGTTACACTGCAGCAGTAGATGCAAGTTTGTACACATACTCCACACCTGGGAGCTTAATGACAGGTAAGTTTTGCTGGGATTCAATTTTTTAATCCAGTTTGATCCTGTCAAAACTCAAAGCCATCACGTAATGACTGGTAGGGAGCATGATGAAAGAGACAAGTATTTATTCCTTGCATGGTGCTGGCATTTGCTGTTGTCTAACCAATCTAGCCAGAGTCCAATTCCAGTTCAATATTTTCAAAAGAAAACAAGCCCAACAAACCTGGGGACAAATATACTGTTTCCATTTCTACTTCTTGGCTGCACCTCTCCAAAGTAAGATTCAGAAGATTTTAGTGCTTTGCATATTGCTGTCACTTCTGAGTGCCACAGTTGATGGCAGCAAATACAGCACAGAAAGCATAAATGCCTTACCCATACTCATAAAGAAGAAAAGGACATTGTCCTTCACTCTCACCTGCATTATTTGGGGTTTATGCCCTGTCCTGAGATAAAATACAACTGCATTTAGTTATTACCTGTTCAGAAAGGAATACCAAAAAAGCCTTATGAACTGGCTACAAGTCAGGGCCCAAATGTGTAGGACACTAAAACAAAAAGGAGGGGAAGAGGCTGAGGTGCTGGCTGTATTAAACAAAAGACACATCAATCACAGAATGGAGAGCTAACATTTATTTACTTATAATTTTCACGTTGTCTGGATGACCTGTAGAATGGCTCACTTTTCTCTTGGAAAGGAAGCAGACTTCTGGACTGAACTGCAAAATATTTGGGAATTACTGTGTGCACAGGACAAATGCCATTGCAGGAGCCAACTCAAGTGTATTTGCTCTTTTCAGTGAGCTTTTTTACAATGTTGTTGGTTTGTTCTAATAGTCTGGAGATACTGGAGACTACTGCAGTCATTTACCACCTTACACTGTCCTTAAATATCTGGTGTCTATGAAACCACACATTTCTACAATTTACTCAGTTATTCGTCTTAAAAGAAATTGTTTTATCCTGATCAAGTCAGCTGATTTCCCTTTAGACACAAAGGTTCTGCTCTTTGAGACATACATCACCAGTAATGATATACAGGCCTCACACGTTTCTCATCCATCTGTAAAATCATTACTGCAGGATATTTTTACCCATCAATACACTGGCTCCTCAGGGGACATCCTTCCCTTGGAACAGCAGGCAAACTTTGATTTTTGACACTTCGCACTGAGTAGGAGGGGAAGAAGATACAATAACAACAAAAAAGCACAATATTAAACCAAATTTCCTGCTCAGTTAATAAACCAGACAATTTCTCTCTCTTTAAAAACAGTCCTAGGGGTACCCTATGTGTTGTATTGTAACTGCATTACAGCTCAATGATCAGTGGCAACAGACATGCCCTTGTGAGGAAGAGTTAATTAGGCAAAGAGAAAAATCTTTGTACCTCTCACCCAAAGATTTTTCCCTTCACACAGGTTTTTTTTTCTTTTTTTTCTGTAGGCATTACAAAGATTTACAAACAGTTCCCAGTCTTACCTCCCATTGTTTATCTGAGAACTTCAGGACTAAAAAAAGAACTTTCCTGAATAATATTTGGGTCTTGTGGTAGACACAGGCAGTTTTCTCACCTTCTGAAGCCAGAGAAGCAGATGTGGTAACCACTGAACCCCATTTCTTACATGTATGAAGCACCACCCTTATGCAAGTGTTGGCCATGCTGTTCTGTACTCCTCCCGCCCTGCTCCTCCCAGCCTCTAACCTTCTTCCAGCCCTCCTGCTTTTCTTCTCCTAGCTCCTCATGCTGCATTAAGTATCTATCCTAATGCACAATCATCTTTCAAGCAGCTAGGGGATAACAAATAAGAACATTAAGCCATGAAATCCATGTCATTGTTTACAGAGGACAGCTTTCCATGAAATACAGCAGTGACTAAATGAGCCAAAAAACCATTTCTATCACTAGTTTGAAACACAAATCATTTGTAAACAACATGTCTCATCTCTCCCAGAGCCTAGAAGCAAAACATTATTTTCAGTCTCTCACCCTCAGGAGAGAATAAGAAAAAGCAGACACATACTTAAAGGTTTCATTTTGAAAAATATGCTTGACTGAAAAATGCTTTAGTTCACTGCTTAAAGCTTCAGATGAAACAAAGCCAAGTTTTAAGACTCATTCCTAAAATGAACATCTAAATGCAGTAAAACACAGGTTCTTCCCATCCATAAAACTCAGCTTTGTGGTTTAAAATGATTGCCACAGGAGCAACATTTTTATCTGCCCTGTGATACCAGCTGGGAACTGCACCAGACATCTGCCACCATTCTGAGGTCATCTATTAGAGCTTTGAAAAGATAAGTAATGCTGTGGAATTCCTGCAAATTCCAACTAATCCTTTCACTGACTAAGTCACCTGACTTGAGACTTTTTTTCTTGTTTGTTAAGGGAATGAAGACAAGACACATTTCACAGTTGCTCAAAATGAAGACTGGAGTAAGAACCAGTAAAGTCTCCCATTTTAACTGGCTCCAAAACATGCAGAACAGGAAAACTAACCAGATCCATCAGCATGGCTAGGCTGGCACAGATGGTCAGTCTAAGCTGGCACAGTTGGTTGAGAGTGAAGTGACACCTCTCAGGAAACCCTGAAGGGCACAAATGTTTTTAAAGTGTGTCTGCATAGTTACACAAAGTGCTACACAGGCTAGGGAGGGTGTCATCCTGCACCTCACTGTGGCCGATACACCCAAAGCCATGCCAATGCAGCTATGAAGAAGAGCTGCTCTCCAGCAACAGCCACCCCCACCCTTTGCTACAGCATTTACCATTCTCTTTGGACAGCTGCAGTATTCTGACAGGCAAATATCCAGAATGCCTCCAAGAGAATGTCAAATAAAGGTGTCCCCACGAGGGAGAAGTCAGGCTCTCAAATTGCACTGCAATGGCCCTTCCATCTCTTCAAACAGAAACAGCTAAAGTGGAGGAAAACAGGTAAAACAAGGTTACTCCACCCAAAACATACTAATTACAGTTGAGAAGACTGGGAAGCATGAGCGGCAGGCTTTGCTTCAGGAATTCGGGGCAAAGAATTTTAGAAACAGACTATATTAGCTGTGCCACAAGGATTTCTTTTCTTTTGTGTGTCAGATCTATTCCTTTTATCCTACAGTCTGGAATCAGCTGCTCAAATCAGCCTTTTCCTGAGGTAAAGACCACTGTAGTTTTCTCTTAGGTATTATTGGTTTGTGAGATGAAAAGTCTTTTTTTTGTGAAACAGCAAAACCAGTAAAAGAAAACTACTTTGAGGGGCTGTCCAGTAGTACTTCACTCTTACAGCACAAACAACACTAAGCCTCTGCAGTGATTTGAAAAGAAAATGAGGAATGAGCTGGTTTATGGAGATGTATCCCTGAGTGCTGACCATTTTTCAGACCACTTCATGAGCTATTTCTGAGTGGGTATTCAAAATAGTATGAAGTTTACAGTGCAGGTGATCAACTCATACAGGTAAGTTGCTTTCCAAGAAACATCTTTCAGTGAATGTACTGGAAAATTTACTAATGAGAAAAACTTTTCTGTTCCATGCCTGGTGTACTATTGCTCTTTCTATCCAAGGTACCATGGAAAGATTAAAACCATTCAAGCTGTCAGTAATCACAAGGTGTTTGTGAAAACTTAAAAAAAAAAAAAAAACAAAACAAACTTAACCAGAATCAGCAAATTCTCTTATTTGGAAAAGCCTTCAGGCCTGGCTGATTTTCCTAGTTATCTCACAAAGAAAATGGCGTGTGTCCAGAACGGATTCACACTCACCTGAAAGCCCAGAAGGAGCAACTGATTTCTATTCTGATCCCACAAGAGTGTGTCCTAACGTGACCAACACATGGAGAGAATATTCTGAATCCTGTATCACATCAGGAACACCAGGTAAGAGCACAGAGTGGTCCCTTCCAGACAGGCATATCAAAACTAGGGAAAAGGAGAAAGCCGACTCAAAATAATCTAAAAAGCTTTAAAATATAAATGTTTATTTAGCTACAATATTTAAAAGTACAATATAAAGATATAAAACATAGAAATTCCATCACTAATTCACATGCTAAAAGGATTAATTGATCAGCTGTAAGGAGAAGACTTCACGAAATTCATGGACGTTTTAGCCACCAGGGTTATTTCATCAAGTTTCAGACTTGAAATACTGAACAACCATTGCAGAGAACTTGTTCTCCCACATCACCATAACTAGGAGGAAAAAAAAAACAAAAAACAAACAACAAACAAAAAACCCAGAAGAAACAAAAGTCAGTGTGCCTACTGTTTCTGGGACATAACAACAGCATACTATTCCATTATCAACTGCAACCATGGGACTCCCACACAGCACACTCGGTATTTCTTTACACCACAGAACTGTTAACAATGAGGGAAAAAAAATTACGATTATTCCTTGGAAGTGTATGCATTCAGCACTGGTCAGCCTGCTATATTGCTGCTGGAAAAGCAAGAGAAATTTTTGCCTCCTACAGCATTTAAATAAGAAGCTGAACTAGACTTGCACTACAGTTGATTAGAGTGCTTCACACAGGCATTTTGGTTCACATGCTTCAGACAGTTTCACTGCTGCTAAAGCACGGGAAGAGTTTAACTCCTTTATGTATACAAGCTAGATATCTGCTGCACCCAACTATTAGGGCACATGTGATTAAAACAAGCTTCCAAACTGGAAAGGCACTTACTCGACAGTGGAGCACAGGGAGCAGGTAACCGTGTTACAGCAGCTGCAGAGCCTGCTGCAGCTCTGGCAGACGAGCCGCTCGCACTGCGCACACGCGTCCTTCACATCGGCCGTCCTCACACATGACGAGCAGGCTCTGGACGCTCCCACCGCCGGAACTGCTGGGCAAAGACACGGTGAAGAAGGGGTGAACTTTACAGCAAGGCAGAGAAAGCAGCTGGGAGTCCCAGGAGCTGCAGAGCGCGGCGCATCCGCGCACAGCTACAGGTGGCAGCACTTGGCAGGGCGCTCGGGCATGCAAAGAGACGGGGAGCGCCGCTTGGAACTTTCTTGGCTCTTTCTCTCTTCAGTGACAAGACGCTAAGGGATGCTGAAGCAGAACATACACGCTGCAGTTCCGAAATCCGTCAGTTCAAATCTAACGCTTCCTTTAAGGAAAGTCAATAAAGAACTACACAGCACAAAACTACTCATCATAGTACAGACCTCCTCGGGAGGGGATGCCAAGTGGCAGCACTGATCTCTGTAGTGACCAGGATCAGGAACAGACGGAATGGCCTCAAGCTGTGTCAGGGGAGGTTTAGGTTGGATATTAGGAAAAGGTTCTTCACCCAGAGGGTGTCTGGGCACTGCAACAGGCTCCCCAGGGAAAGCGGTTACAACCCCAACCCTGGCAGAGTTTAAGAATCATTCCGACAACTCTCTCAGGCTCACAGTGAGAAAACTGGGGGTGTCCTGGGCGGGACAGGAGGTGCACTTCGATGGGTCCCTTTCAGCTCAGGGCATTCCTGCGCGGCTCTGCGACTCGCCCCGCGCACTCACCCCTGTCCGCGGGCCGCCGCCGCAGTTTCCCGTCGTGGCCGATGAGGAGCTGCCCGCTCCAGCGGGGCGCCTCGCCCTGCGCCTCCCCGGCCGGCCCCGGCTCTGCCGGACGGGCGGCGGCCACCGCGCCCTCCATGTACGCCTGGGCACCCCTGAAGAGCAGCCGCCGGGTCCTCTCTGTCGGCGGGAGAGGAGAGCAGAGCAGAGTTAGGGGCGGGTTCCTCATGGCCACGGCCCGCAGCCGGCCGGCACATCGCATCCCCCCGGCGGGCCGGCACATCACATCACATCCCCCCGGCGGGCCGGCACACCCTCCCGGCGCTCCCCGCTCCGCGCCCCGCTCACCGAACACCTCTCGTCGGTACTCCTCGCCCCGCACGCCGCGGCTCAGCTCCCGCAGCCCCACGCGGGTTTTCAGCTGGAGCGGGGCCGCGTCCCCGAAGGGGCAGGAGCGCTTCGGCATGGCCGGGCCGACCCGCGCCCGCCCCGCGTCGCGTCACAGCCGCGCCGCCGCCGCCCTCACATCCCGGCCCGGGCGCTCGGGAACCGCGGCCGCTCCTTTCTTCCCGCAGGGAAGCGAAAGCTTCGTCCGAAGCGGAACAATTTCCTCTTCCCGCCGTGACCCGAGCGCCCGGCGGGGTTGGCAGAGGCGCTGGGCCGGCCCCGCCGCCCCGCCCATTGCCCCCGCCCCTCAGGCGTCACCTCCGTGCGCCCGGAGCGGCGGCGCGGGGTTGGCGGGGCAAAGTGAAACCGGCTTTTATCACTCTCATTAGTCAATAAACCAGAGTTACGGAATGTGCCGAGCTGGGAAGGACCTACGAGGATCATCGAGTCCAACTCTTAGCCCTGCACAGGACACCCTAAGACTCGCACTATGTGCCTGAGAGCGTTGTCCAAACGCTTCTGGAACTCTCTCAGGGTTGGGGCTGTGACTGCTTTCCCTGCGGGACCTTTTTCCAGTGCCCAACCACCCTCTGGGTGATAAAAGTTTTCCTAAACCTCCCCTGACACATCTTCGCCCATTCCCTCACGTCCTGTCCCTGGTCACCAGAGAGGAGATCAAGGTCTGCCCCTCCTCTACCCCTCATGAGGAAGTTGTAACTGCAGGGAGGTTTCTCAGGGAGGTTTCAGTCTCCTCCCGGCTGAAGAGACCAAATGCCCTCAGCCACTCCTTATACGGCTTCCCCACCAGACCCTTTACCATCCTCGTGACCCGCCTTTGGAAGCTCTCTCATAACTTTAATCCTTTTTTATTTTGTGGCACCCAAAACTGCCCCCAGGACTCGAGGTGAGGCTGCCCCAGTGCAGAGCAGATGGGACAATCCCCTCCCTTGGCTGTCTCAGGACAGGATTATCCCTCCTGGCTACCAGGGTACTGATGACTCTGTTCAACTTGCCATCAACCAGAACCCCCAGGTTCCTGTCCTAGTTCCCCTGTCTGTCTCTACATACAGATTTGCCCTGTTCCAGGTGCAAAAACCAGCACTTGTCCTTTTCAAACTTCATGTAGTTGGTGATTGCCCAGCCCTCATTTGTCGAGGTCTTACTGCAAGGCCTCTCCTACCTAGGGAATCAACAGTTCCTCCCAATTTTGTTTTATCTGTAAACTTAGTATCCATTCCAGTCTTGCATCCCACTCTTTTTATGAACCCTCTTTTCTCTTTTGGCAGGCCCCCACTTTATGCTGGGCTTATGGAGCTCTTTGTGCAGCCTAAACCCCCTGCCCAGATTTGGGCTGTCTGAATGCTGTGGAACCAACAAAAAATGTGCACAAACTTGAGAACTTCCTTTTTGAAAGACCACCAAGAGGCTGGAGAATCCCTGTCTGGCCAGGGGGCTCTGGTGGGCTCCTCAGCACCAGCCAACATCAGGAGTGAGTTCACCACTTATGGGCACAATGAGATTTTGGGGAGTGACACCCAGTTTCAGTTAAATCTGGAGCTGTCCAAGACCTTCTGCTGTGAAAGGGAATTACTGCAATTAATTTGCTATTCACAGGTGGGCTGCATAGCACCCCAGGTGTGGTTTCATGGGTTAAAAGTCTCAGATGCCATTCCAAGTGGCAGCCAGTCTGAGTGCTATGTATATTTTGAAAATGCATTGTTTTCCTCAGGGCAAACAAGTTTAAAACTGAAATCCTAGGATCAGTAGTGCTGAGTACAGTGCCTAATTATGGCTGTAAAATCACAGGCTATCCTGAGTTGGAGGGGACCCACAAGGATTATAAAGCTCTACATCCTGGCTCTGCCCAGGACAGCCCTAAAAATCACACCAGTGCCTGAGAGCATTGTCCAAACAGCAAAATTATGAGACTGAGTTGCCGAACTGCTACTAGCTTGCAGGTACAACCACTCTGGTTTCACACAGGTTAATGTGATTTTTATTTTATTTTACTGTAGAGCTGGTCATCCCAGCCTTCTGCTCTGTGGAGCAGAAGCCATGGTTGTAATTCACAGCAATTCCCAAAAATCGCTTCTGAGCTCCAAAATTTTACTCTTGCCACTCTTTCTTTATCTGTAAGAACTTCTGCTTTGGCTTTTTCTGCACGTACTTGCAAATGCATGCTTAAGGATGTTCAGCAGGCTTTTCCAACTGCATACTGAAAACTCGTAGCCTTTTCTTTCTGTCTAAGGAAACGACTCTGTAAATATTCACTAGCTAGACACTCTGATGTTCCTGAAGTTCTCTGGGGAATATTGGTTAATCAGAATGTAATTCCAGCTGGAAAGAGCCCTGTCAGGATAGAGGACAGCGGATCACACATTTCATTAATGTAGCATGGGATAAACATGGATGGAACTTGGCTGTCTGAGAACTGGATGAAATACAAAATAAAAACTACAAGCACTATTCCACTTGTGGGGAAGGAGTGCTCTGAAATGCTGATCTCAAATATGAACTAGATTTGAAAGGGAGCAGCTCATGCTGCAACTGTGCTGCTGGTGCTGTCACTGAAGAGTAAATTTAAGGGCACTTTTGCAGAATCACAGGATATTCTGAGTTGGAAGGTAATCACAAGGATCAGCAAGTCCAGCTTCTGCTGAGGGCTGATTACATTTGACACATTGCCACTACTGCCCCACTGCAGGAGTCTTCTGTTGCAGCTCTCTGAGTCAGCCTCAGGTGGTGACATCTCTTAATTGCTTTGTGAGACTCACCTTCACCCACATCTGCTACTGACCAGCTCTCTTCTCTTTGCAAGCTATGAAGGCAAAATAATTCTGTCTGCTTTGTACCAGCAGGCCTGAGCACCCTGCAGAGAGGGAATTGGTTCACCTGCCTGTCTTCTGGATTGTTACCCAGCAAAATGATGCTGAGTGTTTTATTAGTTTCAGAGCAGTGAGCCTTGAGGAAGATCCACTGGTGATTTAGAAGTATCAGAAAGGATGAGACATGACCTGGCAAAGCTTGTTGGCATTGAGTGTTCTTGAAAATTAGTGCTGGCGATATTTCAGGTTAGTTAATGAGATTCTAAATGTGAAAAAGCAGCCCAAACACATCCCAAATCAATGAAGGTAACTGTGAAATACCAGGATTTTGGTTTATCCTTGAAAAACCTTTTTGTCAACCACACCCTCCTCCCCCCAAAAAAAACAACCGAAAGAAACCCAAAACAAACAAACAAAAACCCCAACCAACCAACAACAACAACAACAACAACAAAAAAAACCACAAAAAACCCCCAAAATCCAAACCAAAACCCAGAGAATAAAAATTACAGTCTTTTTCTTGCTAGTTTGCTTTTCTTGTGCCTGTATGAATATTACAGACAAGTTGCCTGGTTGATAGTTTGGTCACTTACAGCACAAAGAAAAATGGCATTTCATGTATTTTCAACAGTTTCCATTTCCAGTAAGCAAGTCTAATGCACAAAATGGACTGTTGTTAAGTCTGTCTTTCCTGTGTTCTATTTCTACCAGTGCTCCAACAAATTCAGGACAGACACAGAAGAACTCTGGGTGTCCCCTGTGTCTGCTTTACAGAAAAAAATTAATAACCATTCCCTATTGATTCTCTGAATAACATCCATGACTATGAAGATGTCTATCATCCTTCTCCACTTTTTATTCAAGCTGAAATATTTTATTCATATTGAAGCACTCCTTTGCAGTGTGGCAGTCCTGTGCCACATCCAAGTTCGTGGCATGGAAAACCGTGTGGAAATGGAGGGAGCCCTGGGTACCCCAAGAGCTCTGCACAGACACCTCTCTGATACATGACTACTTGTGTTCCTTCTTCAGAGTACTTAGAAATACATTGAATGGACAGAAACTTTCTTAGTTTTACCAGTATACTGTCCTTGGGATCACAGTTATCCCTTTGTAACTGTTTTCACATTCCTTTTGCACTGAGACCAGTTTAATTAACTCTATCATATTCTGACCTGACTATAGACTCTGCCCAAAGAAATATAGATTTAGATTTTTATACTCCAGTAAGCAATTAGAGATCTAAAGATTTTTTTGTTTGTTTCTGATTCATCTAATTCATCTGTGAGACAATCATAATAAATGTTTACCTGTCACTCAGTGCTTTCAACTACTCCAAAGTATAATAAGAAATAAACAGCCAGATAAAAATCACAGTGTAAATCACAGACATTGCAATTCAATACTGAAAGCTTTCTTAAAAGGAAAAGAACTCACAAGCTCAGCAAACTGAAGAAAATTCTGCCTTCTGTTTTAGGCAGGCTCAGGGAAAATATACAGGCTAGCTATTTGGTTTTGTGAATCTAAATATTTATCAGCCTTACTTCTTTCCCTCTGTGCCATGTTTTGCAAGAAACTTACTGTAAAAAGTCAAAGTGCTCCATTTCAGAAATAGGAGGCAGATAAATAGTGATCCAGGCCTTACAATACCTTATCTATCCCTTCAAAGCCCTCCTCTCAATGTGCTTGTAGTAAAACTTCCTAATTTTTTTCTATTCCTTCATTACTAGGCCATTTAGAAAGATATCAAAGCACATCACATAGAGGTGGGACTCTGCCTCCTATACCTCTTTAAACAGGGAGTTTCCTTAGTTGAATGGTATAAAATGAGTGACTTTTGGCCAACTCACTGGTTCTTGTTTAATGTTTTCACACTAAAACTGTTAAAGAAATGACCTGGAAATTCTTTCAAGTGGAAATTATTTGATAGTAGCTGATATAGTTGGCCATGTGCCAGCACATAGTCTGTGTTCCGTGGGATGGACTATCAGGATGGACACACATCATCCCCTGTTGGGCCTAGGGTAAAACACCACACCCCATGTGCTCAGTCCCACTGCATTGTCCTTTCTCTGCTCTGCAGTATGGATCTGATGATTAAAAAAACCCTCCTTCCATAAAACTGCTTTTACTGGAATGGTTAGGGGCTGTTTTCTTTCCTCTGTGTCCTTTCCATAGTACATCAGCCTTAACAGACAATGTGTTTACAGCTGGGATCAGAGGGCTCTACCTGGTTCAGACATTATCTATTCACAAGAGCAGGTTTTTTCATGAGGACTTGCTGGCAGATTTCATGCCTTCATCTTGATGAGCTCTTGATGTGGTTCATACATCCAAAAAATATTTGATAAGCCGGTGAATGCGGGATGAAGGGCTGGCTCTTGGAGACCTGCTGTTGTTAAGAGAAGGCTCTGTCATCTTGTCACCCCAGCCAGTGCTTGCACTTAAATTAGCACAGCATGGTTAGGTTTCAGAGTGTGTTTCGTTCCTGCCAGCCCTGAGATGCACCAGTGCTGCTCAGCAGATCAGAGCACCCGAGGGTCCCACTCACTAGAGGGCACCCTCAAAACTACAAATTATTTTTGCTGTTAAAATGATGTTATTGTTCTGCTGACAGGGGCTTACAAAAGGGTTGCTTTCCCCCTTTTTTTTTCATGGTGGTTGTTGTTGTTCCTGGCCCTTCTGTAGTGTGCTTTCATTTCCGTTGCACTGTTTCCTTTCACTTTGCTTCTTTCCAGATTATTTTAATCTGTCATGAAAAAAGGAATATGAGCTGTGACAGTGAGAACTGCTATCGCTGACCTAACATTGTGCCAAGTGTCCTCTCTCTCTGCAGGCAACAATGTTTTTGATTTAATGCTACATGTCTGTCCTAAGAATTCTTTAAAGCTTTCCAAGTAGTGCTATCTATTATTCAGTGTGGATTTACGTGGGAGAGGCTCTGAGACTTAGCTCTGTCCTTTCACTATCCCTGCACAGTACAAACATCCTCTCCCACACATGGCTTGGGAAGGGATGGGCAAAACCTTCCTCCCTCCACGTTGCAGCTGCATCCAGCCCTGCTCTTATTATTTTGTTGTGGAAGTGAGTCCTTGCTTTGAGACAGCTTTATATGTTGTTCCTTGTACACTCTCTCCATTCCCCAGAGCAGCCGTTCAGCTGGAATAACTCAGGGTGCATCTGCTCAGCTCAAAGAGGTTGTGTCAGTGCAGGCTGGCCAAGAACCCAGATCTGCACTCACCATGTCTAACAAACCATTCCCAGCAGCAGCCCACAAAGTGTGTTTATTTTAAATATGTGTGGCTGTGTTGTCAGCCCTGCACAGAGAAGATCTCTGTGCAGAGAACAGAAGCTGCACAGAGTCAAGGCAATTCCCTGAATGTTGCCAGGATAACATGCCACAGCTACAGGGACCTTCACAAACGCTAAACTGGAAATTTCCTGAGCACGGCCTTTGCAGATGTAATCCATTTATGCAGGGAAGTCTTGAAGGCATTCATTCTCTTTGCTCTCTGCTGAGCAGTTTGCATGAGTGGTGAGGTATTGGCTATAAAAGTAATGCTCAATCCTAGGCCTACCATCCAGGGTGCCAGTTAATAGAACGAGACTTTTTCTGTGCTGCTGGCATGTTTCCTCTGCATGGAAATTATCAACGCATTTTGCATAGGGTGCAGACTTTCATCAGTACCAGCTTTAGTATTTTAATTACATAGTGTGGGGCAAATCAATCTCTAATAGACAAAATGCCTTATCCTATTTGTAATGCCTTAACTAGCTAACTTCTTTTATTTCTTTCACTTGACTTCTTTTGCATGTGTATTAGAATCTATTATAACTTATTCTTTGTATTTATGCTCAAAAGCTTATCATGTATATGCATGAATTTTTTTTTATTTTATTTTCTGCAGGAGGTTTTCAGAGAAGATATTGGTGCGACACCATCCTGTTCTTTTGTTCTTTCCTATTTGCAAGAGGTAGAAGATCCCCACATTGTTGGTGAAGGTGTTCAGTATTGCCTCTGTTTCTAGTACTGATCCATTATCACTACCTAAGCTGTAGGAAGGGCTAATTAAATATAAAAAATATATCACCACTGTAACTGGTTCTAATGTAAAACTGTGATACTGTTATTGAAAAACTGATTGAATAATGAAGAAGAGTAGCCTGACATTCCTCCTGGCAAAGTTGGAGATGTTACTTATTCCAGTACCCAATATACGCAAGTACAGGTCACTGAAATCATATTATTTTTTTTTTCTGCAGAATATACAGAACTTAATGTCAGTGGACCAAATACTCAGGGAATAGGCTGATGTCTCAGTCCCCCTTTCCAATAATCTCCTTTAGAAGCTATAGATAGGAACTTAATGTTGTTTCAGAATGACGAGGCAAACCTTTTGTGAACTTACTCAGTAAATGTCTTCAAGCTATATTTTATCTCAGACAGACATGACTGAGGCCCCATTGGTACAGCTACAAACTGCATTCCTGAATTCTGAAAGAATCCAGCTTCCAACGAAAGCATGAAACAGTGATAAGAGTCATTGCTAAGGTCACTACAGGGGCACAGCCTCAGTGCCTGGGAGAAATGAAGCAAAAGAAAATTGGAGTACAAAATCTGAGCAGCAAATCTGTGACTGTGATAGTGACACACATGTGACTGTGCACAGGGAGCAAAATGAGTCTTATTTGTAGCAAGGCAGAGTTTTGAAACAAGAATATCAGATCATCTTGGCAATTCTCCCTTTCTTCTTCACCAGTTTACTAAAGATACAAAACATGCCATTACAATGGATGGTGGACATACAGTGGACATGTAGCAGGAATCTGTGGTACTGCTCATCAACCTGAGTAATGAGAAACAGCCTTTATCCCTCTCCTGGCCACTATCCCCCTCAGTATAGCCCAGCAGGCCATCTGCTTTATTCAAGATGCAAGTGCACTGTTAGCTTCATGCTCATCCTGACATCTCCTTTAAACCTCAGGTCGTTCTTGGCAGAGCTGCTCCTTAAGCAGGTGCTTCCCAGCCTGTACTGAGACATGAGGAACCTTGAGACTCTTCCTGAGCTTCAGGAGCTTTCCATGGCCCACCCCCAAGCTTATCAATGCCCTTGCCATTTTTTCAGCCACTCTGGAATTCAGAGCTCAAAAGGGCAGGCTTCCATTCGTGGTAGAGGGCTGCACTATTTTAAGAATCTCAACAGAAACACAACTCTAATTACTATAGGTTTGACACAGTGAGACGTTTCCTCTTCAGAAGCAAAGAACACTATGAAACACCTTTTTGTGATCAGGACTGGTTATATGCTGTATTTCCATGCTTGTCATTCTGTCAGACTCATGAAAAGCTGACTCCATCACCACTTGCTTGGGATCTTTTCCATTTACAGACCAGCCAGGCTCACAAACCTCAGTAGCAAACAACATTTCCTCACATTTCAAGAGTTAGGCCCAGTTAGCAGGAAAAGTTTTGTCTTCTGTGGGGAAGAATGGACACTGCCACCTCTGCTCTAGAGCACATATAATTGACTGTCTTTAAGACAGTCATATATATTATTCTGCTGTCCTTAAGAAAACTTGTCTCCAGAGACTCAGCCCAGGGTATTTTAAGGATTTCAGCAGCCACCTAAACTTGTCTGAAGTGCTCTGCCACTCCTCAGGCACTGTAAATGTATCACCTGAAACCCAACACTGCTGTCTGAGGCACTATTTACAGCCCTGCAATGTAAACTCTGATGTCTACACTCAGCTCCTGAAAGGTAATGCCTGTCACAGGAAGGGTGCATTATCTTGAGACTGTGAAAACACCAAAATACACAAGTGTTTGTTTTTTTTTTTCCTGACAAAGACATTTTCTTGCCAAACACATTTATTTAGACAGCATTCAAATTTGTACTGCTTTCAACCACTGAAAAATGCAGATGTTGGCCAAATTTTTTAAAATATTAATGGAAGATATAAAGTGTATGTGCTTAAAAAAGCCCTTCTTTCCTGTTTTATTTTTCTTACTAGCTCATAGATCTGATGGGCAAATATTTAATAAACAGTGTCTGCTCCAGAAATCTACAGATACTAATAACACATGAAGGTATTTTAGAACAACTAATTTCCTGTAAGTATATAAGAGATTAAATGGCAAAATCTTGGAATCATTCTGTAAAACACACTCATTATCAAAGCTCATTTGTGATGGACCAGTGCTTTGGGAAGAAAAGGACCCTGTTTCCTTCCTCCCTGAAGGAGGCTGTACAATCCCACTTCTCTCATGCCATGGATCCATGCAGCACCCTGGCAGCTGAGCATGCTCCATGCTTCGGGCATCATCTTTGACATTGGCAATCTCAATCTAATAAAGAGACAAAGCAAGCACTAACACACCCATTAGTGACCAAAAGCCTGCCAGGTCACACCCCTGATGGACTGCCACAAACAGGAGCTTCTAGAAAGAACATAGCTGGAGCTGGATTTCCTTTCTTGCCTGATGCCCAGTTAAAAGGGTGATGTGAGCTCATCCTTTTTGCCAACATCTGACACTTTAAACCCGCTCCCTGATGGAGATGACATGTTACTGTACAGGAGGTGAGGCCACTTTCACAGGGAATAATGAGTGGGCTAGAGCTTCACCCCATGTAAAGTATTACTGTCAGAGGTTGGGGCAGGAATGGCTATTTTTTTCCTCCATCTCAATCATCACAGTTCTCCAGCTTGGGTTTGGTTTTTTAAATGTTTTTTTGTGTGCGTGGTTTCCTGGGGGTTGTTTGGTTTTTTGACTTGGGCATTGCCAGCTTGACATGGATTTAGATGACAATACCCCAGATGCTTCAGCTACCAAAGACCATTCTATGTGAAATTATACATATGTGTGTGTGCATATATATATATAAAAACTGATGCAAAGGAAATGAAGAAATACTAATTAGCAGATCAATTCTCATACAGGTCTCAAGCATTGCCTGCTTTCATTTACTGGAAGGGTCACTTACCTGCTGTTTCTGACTCCTTCTAAAACAGATGAGAAAAGGATTGTTTTCTCTGGAGGCTTCTGGAAGCCCTAACAGCACTTGTCTGAAGCCCAGTCAGTTTTAGAGGTGATAATTGTTTATCTGAGCCAGTATCGACCTTTGCTTTTTCTCAGTGTTGCTGATAAAGAGCTTCATGGAGTTCACATCAGTTGTTCTGAACCAGCTTTTATTGCAAGAATTTCTGCATCACTGAGAAAATGTATTTTTCCTTCATAAAGCCATTGGTCACTCAGGTGACCAACCACATATCCCAGTGGTAAAGGTAGATCCCTGCTCAGTTTGTAAATGGGAAAGGGAGACAAAGCTTGTGGAATTTGTGAAAAAAGTCAAACACTGAAAATTTGTAGACTGAGAGAAAACATACCTTCATACCCTAATGCTGCTACTTATTTTCTAAAATGCATGAAATATTAAACCAGATTTTTGTATGAGGTTTATTTAAAAATAAGGGACATAGAGACCAAGCACTGTTACTTTTAATCTCTTTTAATACATCTTCAAGGACAAAATAAACAGGTGTGGATCAAAAATCATCTGAAAAAAAAATCTGCATAAGGTGTAAGTATAGATTGCACATTACTATGGAAATGCTTAATTTTCTTTTCTGTTATAAAGTGCATTATGCCAGAATTGTAAGACCATATATAGTCAAATTTAAAAATTACAAAATCCTATCCTGAATGTGTGAGGAAGTGTATGTCTGACTAGGAAGGCCATATTGTAAGGGTAAGTGTCAGAAAACGTCTCAAAAACATTACTGTGCAGGAGTGAATCTGTAATTGCTACTTTTAAAAAAGTATAATCTTTACTACAAATTATGGCTTTTCAGTAAACCTTTACCCTTACTCTTCCACCCAGATATCAGACTGCATGATGCATCAGCCAGTTTTAGCCATTATTATTGAATTTGGCTGGGGAGAAAGAAGTAGTTAAATCCATCACAGTGATTGTTATTAAATGAAATTCCAAACAATATAAAATAACATACATGGAAAACAGCTAAAATGAAAGGAAATTTATGTTAAAATGTTCCTATTAAGCAGTGTCTCTCAGAAGATTAAAGAGCTTTTTGTTAAAAGCCTGAACTTACTCAAATTTAACTCAATGACAGCACATGTAAAATTTAATAGAAGAAGAACTTTTATTTAAAATATCCATGAAATGAAATGCATGATATTATTTTTATGGTAACAGAGTAAGTAATGGGATAATTGCCTATTACATCATGCTCACTGACAACATCACTGGGTTTTTTGATGAATCCTTGAAAGCAAGGACAGGCCATGTGGATCTAACGGATACTTAATGGAAAAATGGAAAATAAAAAGATCAGGTGGAAAGTAATCCTGTGAAAATTACGCTATAAAAGCTACTGTCTTTAATATGCCAAATACTCAATTTAGAGTTGATCATTTAATCCAGTTATTCAGCACACCAAGTGGCTCGTTAGTCACTGTGGACTTTGCCTATAAATCAACCGAAGCTTAAATATAGCGGCCACCTCCCAGCACAAATGCACGGAGGAAGATGGGGCCAAGAAAAGGAACAGCTCTAGAGCATTCAGAAGGCAAATGTCACAGGGTTAAGCCATATGAAAACAAAACTTAAATTACTGTATCTCCAAGCATCTTTATGCTTAAAGCACCTCATATAAACGAGGCACACTTCACAGTGCTTGTGATAATTAGCACTTACCAAGTACCTTTCAGAAGTGCTTCTCAAACATTAAAGAAGGTCAGAAGTTTCATTGGTCTTTCATCAGAACAGCCATAAATACGGTGGGGAGAGCTTCCTCCTCAATTCAGGTCAAGGACTGCAGGGCTTGACCCAGGGAATTCCAAAAGGCAGTGTTGAAGAGGTGAAGATGTATTACTAATTTCACTTTTACAGATTGCAAAACCAGCAGCAGCGAGATTAAACAATTTGTTGAAGATGGACAAAGGAGTTAAAACAGAAGTAAGGATTCACAGCTTTGGGATCTTTTTTCTGTTTCTTTTTTTTTTTATTTATTTTATTTTTTTTTAAATTATTTTGAGACAAAACGGTATTTGCTTGTGCATTAAGCCAGACTATAATGAACTGGGGCATGGAGAGACTGCACCAGAGCTGGATGGTGTAAGAATTCTACCTTATAAGCAGCAAAACATCCATAAATAGTTACATTTAATGCTTTGCACTGATGCTTTTAAAGGTGCTTCTTGACACAAATGGCTTTGAACATTATCTGCTATTTGATACTGAGTGAGATGAGGCAAAGGGGATGAGTATGGCACAAGATCCTCCTGACGGGTTTTCCTTCTTTCCCCGTTTCTAATGCCAAGTGTCATCATTTTGTACCCTTGGAGTTACCATGTCAGAAGAGGGCTGTTTTTACACACTGCATAATGGCATCACTGAGGATGTGATGCCATTTCCACAGCCCATGGGAATGATACAAAAATATTGTTATAGCTCTCTGAGACATATATAAAAAAGGAATATCTACTTGGAGAATTTTGCAGTTAGGAAATAACTCTGTCTCTAGAATAATCTTTTTTCCTCTACAAGAGGTAGGCCTTTTTTGAGAGCTCTTGATGCATAACCATTACAAATTAGAAGATCCACAAAGAAGTCGAAGTACATTCTTGAAGATTCTGGGACTCTCCACAGCTTCTACATGTCCCAACCCTGGCTGCCAAGTGTCATCCCCTTCTATAAATAATCATTACATTTTGCTGAGGAAGGTCAAAATGTGTGAGGGGTGTAAATACTGCAGCAGTCATCATTGAGTCATGCATTGATTTATTCTTGGAAACCTATGAGCTGTGGAAGCAAGTGCCTTACAGAGACATAAGTTCCAAGTTCCTCAACAGAGTACCACAGTAGAACTTGGGAAGCTTCAATCACAGCACTAGCAGGAAGAAATGTCCCAGGTCCATGGAGAAAATGCAGCACTGCTGTCTCAGCTCCACTCTCCTCATGTGTTTTGTACCCTGAGGACTCTCTTCCTTCCACCTTCACTCATTTCTTTTCCTACTGCACAAAAGAAAGGCCACACACCTGACTGTCTCCAGCCTGTTAGTACACAGAATAGTTCAAAGAATTATTACACAGGTCAGCTTTCTCCAGTTTGGCCCCTTCACAGATGTTATCTCAGTTACTAGAATAGGCTTTGTGATAAATTAAATACATTTTACATTTTAGCTGCTCTCCATTCATTTTAGTAGGCTATCAAAAACATTATATAAAAATTATATATAATTGTGTTTGCTTTGCTTTTTGCAGTCAAAAATACCCACCTAACTTTGCTGTATTTTATAAACTGAAAATCTTTATAATTCAGCTAATTTCAGTGCATGGTATCTGTCCTAGTACTGCCAACCCAGATACACAGATATTTTAACATTTGGAGAAAAAATCCAGGCTTCTAAAGTTACCCAATAATTCCTGGAAAAGGCCTAATACTGGTTTCATCAAGGACAAATACCACATAGGTGTAAAGTACTTTCAAATAGTAACATGGATCAATTGAAAAAAAAAATTCCCTATTTTGTTAGAAATACTTTTCTTGACTTTTTTGATGATGGACACCAAGGAGACTTTACACTGAATTTACTGAGAACTTAAATAAAATGTTACAATACAGAATATATGTTGTGTTTCTATTTAATTCCTAGAAGAATTTGTTTAAATAGCATTTCCATTTAGAGAGGAAGCAGTGAGGAACCGATGAGTGCCAAGTTGTGCTTCTCATCACTGAAGTTCTTCATTTGTTTAAAACAGCTGGATCATCGACTCTCTTGATTTCCCAACTCCAACCCATTTAACTAGGGAGGAAAACACATCTGTTAGAACAATTCCTGAGAGTAAATACTATAATCAATGAACTGGAATAATTTTCACCTTTCATCATGCTTCACAACAGACTGACCAATTTTAGGAAGGAAGTTTCATTGTCAAAAAATCCCTCTACTCCAGCTGCACTACTGGGCTAAAAGTGCAGTATACAGAAGTTTGAAAGCATGAAATAATTATACCATAAACACAAAACATTGCAGATGGAAGGCGTAATAGAAGGTCAGGAATGTTTGTTGCAGGTTTAAGTGCCATTGTTTTGAGTGACAGGATGTTTAGCTACATCCCTGCAGAGAGGAAGCCAGAACTGTGCCAGACTCTGTAGTCTGCATGATGTGGAACGGGAGATAGTGATGCCTACATACTGTAGTATTTTTTATATGTAAGACTCTACCTATAAACATTATCCAGTATGAGCAGCCACCCCAAATTCCACACTGTAGCTCTTCCACTGTAGTTTTATTGCCCATAGTTGCTACAGAATTGTCTGGGTTATGTCTCCTTTAGCCATCAAACTTAGCAAGGTATCCTGACTTTACACAGCAAACCAGAGGAATAAAGGTAAGGAGAGCTGTATTTACACATCCCTTGGGTGTCCTTGACCACACATAGATCATTCTCTGAGTTTCAGTCTCTGCTATCAGATGTTTCCTGATCCGTGACCGATACAGGAATTGTCACGGTTGTAACCAGCCCGTACTCCACTGATGTGACCTTTGAGGTGCTTTATGGAAAACAAAAGCACACATGCCAGCTTTCTAAGCTTGTTACTGTGGAAATTCCCTTGCAAACTCCATCATTCGTGCCACACCTAGCTTTTGGCACATCTAGAGCTCTAGCAGTTAGATTTGAAGAAAACTGGGTGGCTTGATGTTAAGATTCTCATTTTTCCAAAGTGGGAGAACTGGGCTACGCAATCTTGTACCTGTTATGCAACACAATTCCTTATATGAGTCAGAATGGAAAAAAAAAACAAAACAAAACAAAGACATCTAAGTTCAAACAGGGATGCAGTGCAGGATGCAGAGAAAGGGGGAGATGAGGACATCATCCTAACTACATGCTGAAGCATGGTGCACAGACCCCAAAGTTTTCACTGACAGAAGGTGGCCATTTGCCAAGAACAGCACGTGTTTATCTTTCCTCTGGTTAAATCCTTGCCAGCAGCAGCTGGCAGAGCTCTCTGCAGCACTGCAGACCTGCCTGCTGAACACCACCCTTTGCTGCTTCTTGGCAAGCTGGCATTTACCCCCATCATCCCAAACGCTGGTACTTTCATTCCCTCCTGCCCAAATAAAGTGACTTCCAACTAACAAACTGAGCTCTTTCACAGAGCTGTGTCTGTCTGCTGTGGTACCCTCATATGGACATCTACAGAGAAATTCACCTGGCACGCCGACGTGGTTTTCCACACAGCGGATGTAATTCTGGGCCTTGGGTGGGAGGTCCTCCCATTTCCGTGCTCCAGTTGTGTCAGTTTTCCACCCAGGCATTGTTTCATATTCTACTTCCACCTTCTGTAGGATCTCCTGGTTAGCTGTGGAAGAACAAATTTTGTCACAGTAGATTTTAGCTGCTCTGCCTTTAGAGAACAGACCTATGGCTCTTGTTATCTTTTGACAACAATTAAAATCTGATAAATGAGGGAATAGTATTTTTACTGGTTTATTCAATCACTCACTCATTTATTCTTAATTGAGATTAAATTCTGATGTTTAGAAAGATAAATCTGATTCAAGAGGATCCAGGAATGCAGCTTCCTTTTCCAAAAACTGTCGAATGTACTCTATGCTGTCATCCTGGAGTCAACAACAACACTACAAGGGTTTTTTTGAGGAAATAAGATTTTTTGAGGTTTACAGTAGTTCCACTTTTTGATTCAGATTTGCACAGAATAAAAGAGTAGACAAGGTGTTACTGTCTCAGAGAGTTTCATCTTTACAGAACAAGGTTAAATCAGTCTTGTGAAAAACTCTGATGTCTTCAAGCTTTTCCCCACTGGAATTCTCATCACACCCCAGCCAGGAACCACCAAGAGTGGTGGGAAGGCTGGCTGCTGCCAGTCCACCCTGTGCCTCTGGAATCTCCCATACCTCAACAGAACAAACCTCTTTTCTTGGCAGAGATTGTTACACATATCTTGAAAACATCATTAATGCAAAAAAATTATGTATTATTGCATCTAAAAAGTGTTAACATGAATCATTATTAAGGGGGCAATATATATTTTTATTAACCACAGTGTCTTTGCTGTTAGTAAAGATTAATACAGCTATGCAGAAGCAGCTTTATTCTGCTTGTTTCCATCTCATTTTTGTATAGCTTTTGTTTCAATTTTGCTTCATTAAATCCTATTGCCAATGATACACAGTCACCGACTCATATCTTGCTGACTTTCAGATCCCTGATTTTGCCAATAAAAACCTAATGGGACAATATACAGAGGCCCTAACACAAGATTTTATTTGTTCTGAAGTTCTTGCTGTTGTGCACAGGTACAAGGTACCTGTGTACAGTGCAAGATGCAAGGTAAATGGAAAATGCCAATGTAATGGTACAGCCATCTTTAGACAGATACTGAAGCTTCATAAATTGCCACAGAATGTCTAATGAAAAAGAAATCAAGTCTGATTTTAAAAAGCAAAATTGACTTAACAGGCAGGAAAGATAAAAATGAACATAGAGATTTAACAACTTACCTGGAAAATATGGGATTCTTTTTCCACCCAATTTGTAGGCAACACCAATTTTAATTTCATCGAGGACATCAAGAATATCCAGTTTTGTTAATGCCAAACTGCACAAAAAACATCAGTTAGTTGCACACATGATGAATCTCCTTTTTAATACTTTCCATCTTTTTTTTTTTATCCCTTTCACAAATCTCGCTCAAGCAGCCCAGCCAGGAGAAATACACAAATGTATTAAACTATGAACATTGCTAACCAAATTCACACCTCTGGGATGAATACTTGACTGAGACACTACGAGACATTTCCAAAAGCTTGGCTGCTCACACAGGGGCACAGTGTTCAGCTCAGTGCATGAAAATGCACTCTGACTGTGAGAAGGGGCCTGGTTTGGATGGGTATGACCCTTGACATCACTGACAGTGACTATTTCTGTTACTCCTACTAATTCACAACCACTGTCTGACAGCCTTACTGACTGATTACACTTCTGTAACAGAACAAGCATAATCTGGTTACTAAAACCACAGGTGCAGTTCATTAGGAAGGATCCCATCCTGACTATCAGTGCCTGGGCTGTGCTGTCAGCTTAATGAACCTTATTAATTTTGTGAATGAACATATCAGGAGACAAAAATGGAACCTCAAGAAGACACCGTAAAATTCACTGATCTGAACAAAATTGTATTTTAAAACTTGTCAAATTCTCCAGAACAATATTCTAGATGTTGCCTGGCAAGAATCTGAGCAGCTAAGGATTTAGACAGCTTTGTGCATAATAGTCCAGGCTATATGTGCTCAGTAAGTATGTGATGAATGAAAGGATTAAGTGAAGAGACTTTTTGAGAAAGAAGCACCATAGAGCCAGTTCCTCAACTTTTTTAATCTCCCCATGTTTTTAGCTATCACAGTTATCAGAGGGGTATAGTTTTATTGATAGGAGTGCACTAATTGTATAGAGCTGAAATGGAAGGAAACTTAATGCCTTCTTAAAATTTTCCACATGAACTAGAGCTGCATAAGTTAAAGCAAAATATAAATCCAATTAAAAAAAAAAACCCTAAAGTTAAAAACCCCTTTTGATACATTAATGAACAAGGCCATTGTTCCTGTGTAACATTAGTACCATATACAATATTAAATTACATTTCAGCCCATAATATATTAAAATGCTCAAGGTCATGTGTTTGCTTATATGGACAAGTTTGCCTGAATGCATCAACCAAGGAAGCCACTTGGTCTCAAAGAAAATAAAACTTAACCCATTAAAAGCAGAATTTATAATGCAATATTTGATTACACCTTTGTAAATAAATGAACCTGTTGGAACTGGAATGAAAGCTATGCCAGTTGCTGTACCCTTGTATCATTCCATTAATTTCACTTATCAAGGCAGTGGTTCCAAATGATGTAGAATTGCTCCTACAGGTAGGATCTATTAGAGTCAACCAAAATTCAAACCCAACAGGTTTTAGACCACGGCACAAGTCAATATGAAAGCACTGGATCAAACACACTGGAGTAAACTGTTAGAAAACCAATATACTGATCCAGTCTACACTGGCCACCTGATGAAAGCAAAGTGAAAATACTTACTAAACAAATCACAGCTATCATGTTGTAAAATCACTTAATTTGAAAAAAACAAAAGCCCCACAAGACAAATTATCGTTAGATTAGATTATCATTAGCATTAAGACAATTCTAAGTCGCCCACTATGCATTACTGTATTGCTTAAAATGTGACACTTTACTGGACTTATATTAATGTTACCTACATATTTATTCTGCGAAGCACAAAATTATCACTTCCAAATGTAGCGCAAAATCTTTGATGCTTACGCAGTGAATCCGTTGATCATATGAGCATATTTCAAAATGACAAGATCTAACCAGCCACAGCGTCTCTTTCTGCCCGTAGTTACCCCCCATTCATGGCCACGGGATTGCAAAAGGTCTCCAATTTCCTAGAGGAAGACAGAGAGAATGCTGATGGCGTTTCACTGAAAACATGGCTGGGAAACAAATACAAACAAATACAGATGAATAGCAAGAAAACCACAGTCTTCTCAATTTGAAATCTATTTTTCAGGAAAAAAAATTACTAGGAGAGGACTAAGGCAGACAACAAATCCCCTCATGCACAGGATTTTGTATTGTAATCACTAGCGTTTCAAATCATGTATTTAATATGACCTTCATGTTCCAAGGAGACTTTTCTTCCTTCTTCATCCAGCAGGAAGATTTCCTTGACAATCCAGTCCTTTATAAAATTTTGTTTGCATTTACTTTCTTCATTTGGTCTTTTGACATCTTTTGGTTTTGGGGACAAGACTGTAAATGCTTGGGATGAGACCAATGCTTGTACAATGTCTAGGTCAGAACACCTACGGCTCCTTGCTTCTACCACAGTGTGAGACTGCCAGCTGTTCCATTCAGACTAGCAGTATCTATACTGTGGTAAAAGTAAAGAAGGAAGAAACTTTATGTTCATGATTCATAAACCCAAAGGATACCATCAACTCACGTGAGCCATTAGAGAAAGGATTTTAGTGACTAAATCCTTAAATTAGATTCGGAACACTGCCCTAGAGATTGATTGCTGTGTGTATAGCTCATAATCAATATCCTGAGCTTTCTAGTTTCTTGATAATGAAAACACAGCAGAGAGTTTAAAATAACCAAAATATCGCCCCTTCTTTTTATCGACCCATTTGTGCATGACTGGCTGACACACACATCACATTCATTCTATAAATCACACAGAACACAGGCTGTTAAGCACTAAAGTTGTTCTTGTAATTTAAGCTCTTCTGGGACGCACTCTCCACAACAAACTCTTGGCACTGAAATACACCTAATGGTTATGTAAGATGATGACATCTGTTTTTCACATTGATCATTACAACAGAAGTGTGGTCACTACAATGTAACATCCTCACCCTCGTGTTTCTCTAACCTCGTGACAAATACCTTAATGTGATTCTCCTCTCTTCATGGGTGTGATTGCTCAGCTTTATTATCACCGTGCTTATTTATCAGTGGAACAGCCCTTAGCCCATTTTGCTGACTGATACTTGTTGCTAGCTGTGTACACCCCGTTTTGAACCAGTCCACCTACATTGATCTGCTCGGTGGGGAAGGCGCCGATGCCCACGCGGGTGGTGTAGGCCTTCACCACGCCGTACACATCCCCCACGTGCTGCGGGGGAACGCCCAGCCCGGTGCACACACCGCCCACGGTGCAGTTCGACGAGGTCACAAAGGGATACGTGCCTGCCAGAAAAACACAGCAGCACAAGCACTCTGTCAGCAGTGGTAAGAAACAAAGACTGGTTCTTCTTTATCAGTTCAAAGAAGGTTTTTGCTTCGAAGTTTGGCTTTAAAGCCAAACTGGAATAGCAACCAAAGAGGGTGACAAATTCTTTTTATTATGTGTCATTCATCCTTTACAACTTTCACCAAGGATTGCACACAAGGGAGAAATTCAAAAGCATCTCAATACTACCTCCATTAGGCACAAGATCTATTAGATGATGCTTCTGCTGTGTAAAGCTTTTTTTCAATGGTCTGTGTATCACAGAAATTATTTCCATTATGTTCATGGAGAACCTGGTATAAAGGTCACAGCCTGGCATTCCTAATGCTCTGCACAAGTGGCTCTGAGTATCTGCCACTAATTGTGTAAGTCTTAAGAGGTTACTCATGATCTCTATACTGTGACTCTGGACTGGAGAATCTCTTCAATCCTTAATTTTTTCTTCATTGATTTAATTAGACTTTTGGTAAGAAAGCAGAGCAGAGACCAAGTGTAGTGGCAAGACTTAGAGGTTCCTGCACCAGTTTAATCCTCCTTCCATGGCAGAGGAATCACCTAGGCAGCACTGCAATGAGTACCCGGATTGTTTGGAAATGTGCACACACATTTAAAAGCTATCAAGACAAGAATATCTGCAGTGAAATTTCAGCTGTGCTGGAATAAACTTCAGTAAAAATCAATATTTAAACCCTAAGCACTTAATCCTGTTAACAATCTCTGTCCTAATGAGCTTCACTTCTGGGAGATGTCTTCCTATTAAGGAAAGACTATTCCGTTTCTCTATTTTCCTGCTTTTTGCAAAGTCAATATAAACACAAATCAAAATAAAACTAATCAAAATAAAACTGATCTCTTAGGAGTTAAGCTGAGTTTAGAATATAACTTACCAAAGTCAATATCAAGTAATGCTGCATTGGCTCCTTCAACAAGGATCTTCTTTGGGGAGCCATGGAGAGCTTCATACATAAAATACACACCATCTCGAACCATGGGTCTTATTTTTTCAGCATATCCCTGCAAATGGAATACAAATGTCAGCTTCCCCAGACAATAGCTGGAAGCAGGGAACACTGTGTTCACTTTTGAAAGACAAAACATACAGATAAGTCTAAGCTTCCAGCCTAAATAACTGTGTTTTCCTGAAAAATACAACCATTAGCTTATACTCCTTTCAATCTATTGAACCACTCATGAAAGAAAACATGACTTATTATGGCATTAGAATGCCATAATTTCTGTATTATTTCTGTTCACAGAGGTGTGGTGTACCTACTGGATTTTGTTGCTATGGTCTTTAGATAGTGTGTCTACGGTCTAGCCACACTGAGAAAGGGACTTAGAACTAGTCCAAGCACCAAAAGAAAAACATATCATTCATTTTGAATATTAAAAAATATCCTCAGGGTGTCAGCTCTGAAAAAGTATAAGAAAAAACTTGAGAAAGGCAAGACATATTTTTAACATCCTCTTTTCTTACATATTCATGAAAGCTGTTGTAATTCATGAAGATGGTGATAGAATACTTGGTGCTAATCCTATACTACAACCCAGGACAGCTGTTTTACCAGTGGCTCTTCTGGATTTATTTGTAAAAAGACAATTTTCTTGTAATACCAGGACCTTGAAACATACTTCCATAAACAATTCTACAGTAAGCAAGGAAGTCCCACTGACACACTGGACACTAACTAAACTCATCACCCTGCATTCTCTTGACTACTTTGATACAACGGTCATTTTAAACAACATTCAAAACAGTAAAATATTATAGGAGAATTAAATCCTCCATAGAGCTTACATTAATGCTTACAGTAAGAGAGAACATTTTACTACAATAGCTACTGTTTATCAGCTTATATAATAAGCTTTTATAATAAGGAACACATGCATTTTTCATCTAAATTAGCTCAGTAAGTGGTATGTCTGGTACACTTCATTTTTACCTTTTAAAACTAAAATAATTATTTCAAGTGATAAATCCTTACCTTTAGCTTTTTCAATTGGCCTTCTGTATCAATTTCCAATGTGGGAAACATTGACTTGTACTGTTGTGCCAGGTTTTTAAATCTGTAAAATATTGAAATTGTATCAATGAGGAACACAGTCAAAGAATCACAGAACGTTTGGCAAGAACTCAGTTTATATTATGCACAGTATATACTGAAAGCTATAGAGAGAAAATATCCAGGACTCTGACACCTCAACCAGTGCATTTCACAATGTTCAAAGTTACATTTTAAATAATGAGAAACTCTGTGAAGTACAAGAAATACACACATGCACATTCTTTCCAGTTTTCTTCTCCTTCTAGACAATTTATATACAAAATTCAGACACATATTTAAAAACGTCTCCTTAAAAGCAAATTTGTCAGGCAAAATTTATCACTCTTTTACATAATATTTAGAAATGAAAATAGTTATACCTTGAAGAAAATTCATCAAAGTCAGAGAGGAGGTCACAAATCCGAAGGCCTGTTCGTGCAGCTTTGGAAGAATACGTTGGTCCAATGCCCTTTTTTGTTGTGCCAATACTAAGTAAAAAGAAACACCCCCCCAGTATGTGTAAATACATGCAAAAATACACTTTATGCCAAATAATTTTGTCAAAGCTCTTCACTATATCATATACTGGGCAGGATGTCTGAGACATAAAAAGATATTAAAGTTCAATAATAATAAATATATAACATCTTTCAGGCTTTGCATAAGTCCTGCTAACATTTGTGGTATTCAGTAAAGCATGAGGCCATGAGTCTGGCTGACAGTTTATTCACTAACATAAGCAGGAGCAGAATAGAAGCACAGAGTTAAAAACATCAACAAGGCTCTTTAGAGACATACAGCATTTCTGTTTTCCAAAATTACACTGCTTTTCCAAATTTGCGTAACTATTAATGAAATGGGGGTGTTGAAAATATTTACTTTTTGCCTTCTTGTGCTTGACGTTGCACTTCCTGGAGCCCATCTACTGCCTGGTGAAAGTCAAACACTGCAGTGGAAAATCAAATGGATATAGTGAGAGAACAAAGGAGAAAAATATTCTTTAAATCACAGACATCCCTAATTTCAAGACAAAGTGCCTCTGCTGTCATTGACAGTGCACAGGCCTCCTCAAGTGAAGACAGAGCGAGTATTCCTTAAACATTGTGAAAACATGTAGAACATCACTCTTCTGTGGATACAGATTGCATTATCATGCTTCAGATTACACAACATAACAAGAAGCTGTTTTAGATCAAATACATGGCTGCTCTGTGGAATAGTAATTTAATTTAGCATTATGAGCTAAGCAATCATGTGTATGAGGGTTTTTCCCCCTTCAATCTTCACTTACCTATATGTGCTCTGTCTGATATAATCAGTCTTTTCTCCCAATCTTTCAAACCTGTCAAAAGATGAAGAAAGGTAGGATTTCAGCTGTGTTGATTGGTCGAGCTTTGACATTGTCTTTTACTTTTTCTGTCTTTTTGCTAGTTTACGTGGCTTTTTGTTAAGATAAACAAAATAGATAAACAAGACAGTATCAAATATCAGCAATGTTTCTGTTGAGAAACTTTTCTCATTTTTGACTTATCAGCTGATTTTGGTATGGACAAAGACACTTCTTAAATGCCAGAATGCTGTGGCTTACACAAAATTCTTTAAATAAATATTCTTGTTTAACTTGCTACACAATACATCACTTAAACTCCATTTGTGCCTCAGAAAATAGAGAATTTCTATATAGAAACATAAAACAATCTAAGAAGTAGAGGATCTTGGAAGGTCATAGGGTCTAAAGCCTTGCTCAAAGCAGAACCAACTGAGTTTATATCTGGGCACAGAAATTTTGGGTTAAATCATCCCTATTTGAGGTCAAGAGAAGCTTAGCACACACTTTAGGATTTATTTTCCATCGAATGTGGCATTAAATGCCATAAAACTCCATGAAACCCATTAAAAGACTGCTTTTGAAAATACATCTAAAGACTACCACACATTTCAACATTTTAAATATTGTTTCCTCATTTAAAATCCAGAACGTTATTACTGCACTGAATACTTATAGTCAGAAACAACAGCTTACAAACGCCCTCAATGTGGCTACCAGTATAAAGGTAGGTTAAAAATTACTTGATACAAACCTTTCTTTTCATTCTTTTCAGCTTCTTCAAACAGGCCTGGTAAATGTATAACCACTCCATTACCTTTGGGAACATAAATGATTTATTTTAAAGCAAGGAATACAACACTTTTTTTTAGGATGTAAGGCCTGTAAACACTTGCTGTCTAAAATATTATTTACAAAGTAAAACTAGATTTCACATGAAGTGATCTTGAGAATTTTTGGATAAATCCTGATTTGGGGTAAGCAGCTAGTGGGCTGCTAAACTCAGGAAAAGCAGAGCTGGCTTGTGTCAGGCGTGAACACCAGGCTGCTGCACAGCCAGCTGAGGTAAGCGGATTCTTGTCTTTGTTCATGGTGGACATTGCCCTGCAACTTCAGCCGCAATTGTTCACAGGGAAAAGCTCAAAGAAGGCCCTGGCCTTTCCACACTGACAAGCCTGTGTGAAAATATTGAAGTCTTCTTCAATATTCAGGGTTTTGTTTCAAACTCAGCTCAAACCAGTGCTGTGATACATTAGCAATGCCTTCCTCCTGCTTTTGAGCTACAAAATAGGACCCACAAGCAATAAAGAGCAGTACTGGCGAGACACGGAGGATTAGTGATGCAGTGGGCTGGAAACAGCTGTTGCCTCCTTCTTGGGAATGTCAGAAATATATGCAAGAGCCTGTCTCAGCCTAAATTTAGCATAACTCAAGTTATAGTCATTACTAATTGACAAGGAAGCAAATAGGAAAGCAAGACAACACAGCATATTTAGCTGAGAGGAAAAAAATGTGTTTAATAGAGTCCAGTTATACATTTGGAAATTATTAAATGGAAAAAAACCTGAAAATACATGACTCACTAGAACTTACACTCATTTCTCGAACAGTCTGTACATCATTTCTCTCAGAAACAATCAAAATTTTGAAGAAGAGGTTTAAATTTGCCTACCATTTAAATATGAGTTTAATGTCCAGTGAATGCTGCAAATCTTTTTATGATGCTATCTGCACCAAGTATCTTTATAGCAAAACACAACATCACCCTAAACAGCTGGTGATGTGAACAAAAAGGGGACTGGATGATGACCTACTAAGCACAGCCCTGCATTTCAGGGCCTGTTTCTGGGAAATCAGTAAAAAATGTGAGAGATAATTTTTATTATTTATTTAGGTAAGTCCTGGCACTTGTTTGCTCAAAGAATAGCACGTATATTTCTGAAAGTATAAAAAGACGGTGCAAGTAGAGGGTGGGGTCCAAACTTTACCATAAAGTATAAGTAGGAACATGATAAAATGTTCTTGATTTCAGTTTTCCAACAGTGTCTAAACTGACATTGACAGTAGAGTAACCCTTCATGTTACAGCAGCAATGAAATAAAAGTCAAACAGCTGAAGCTAAAGCAAATCTGACTGAGTCATGTTTTTCTTTCCTTTCTTTCCTGTACTATAAAGTACAGTTGCAGCTATCCACTATGCAATGTAATTTTTTACAGTATGTTCCAAAACATCTTACCAATAAAAGAAATTGCCTTTGGATTAATGATGCCACTAGGAAATAGGTGAAAATCATATTCTTTCCCATCAACAACCACGGTATGACCTGCATTATTCCCACCCTGCAAGAGAAAGAAACACGTGAAGAGTAATGGTCTAAATTCTCAGCAGATGATTTGGCAAGACCATCTTTTTTTTATGTATACATGTCTTTGGTCACTGCTTTCTCCACCTTACACTTTCTTAACATGTTGTAGCACTGTAAAAAGTGCTCAGACAGGACAGTGAGGAGGTTAAAGCAGTTCAGCAGGACTTTGTAAAAATATGAAGCAGAAGGATACATTGAGGTCAAGGCAGGGCTGGGACAGAGCAGGAGTTAATACAGGAGTGGTGGTATAAGCTAGACAAGAACTGAAGCTTTCTGGGAAAAGAAACTGGAATCAACTACTGCCCTTTGGCGTCCTGTCTCTGACACACCTACACAAGCCCACCCTTTTTAGCATTTTCTATGCATGGGCGTTTCTTTGAGTTCAAGCCCAGTATTTCCCTTTGAATGGAAGCTCTTCCTACCTGCCCAACCACAAACAGCTACTGCTTCTCTTGGCATTCAAGACAGAGGCTCTTTGTCAGGTTGGGAGCATGTGCAGACTTTGCAGCTTAACTGAATGACCCTGTCAGTCACAGAATAGTCTGACTTTGAAGGGACCAACAAGGATAATCAACTCCGACTCTTGGCCCTACACAGGATCACCCCAGAAAATGGTCTAGAGATGATCTTCCCAGTTACCACCACCACCACCACTTTATGGAGTCTGCTACAATTCATGAATTACACGAATTACCTACCAGAACCAAGAATAGGAGCTGTTTTTTCCTTACTAAACTGCTTTTCCACAAACAGCTTTAAAAGACAATGATGTGGCAACACAGAATCTTGGAAAGAGATGAGCAAATCAAGGTTGAGTTGATGTGACCAGAAATATTAAGAATTAAAAGTCCAGTTTTCTCAGCAGGCTTAGTGGTTTTTTCCTGCTGTGTCTTAATGTAAATTTGATAAGATAAATGCTGAAACACAACATTAAGGAAATAAAAACTATGAGTTACAAAAAGACACTGTTTTTTTAAGCAATGTGATAGAGAACCTTAAGAAATATGTCTGCAAACATGACAGAAACAATTCTCATGTTTTGGAACATTTGAACTCACCAATTAATTTTAAACAGAACCTGCTAAAAGAGAGCTGAGAAGGAATTAAGAACAGAAAAAATACTACACACAAATTTCATCTGACTTAAAAACTGCTGGGTAGCTCATGCTTGGGATGGGAAGGACTCCCAGATGTCTTCCTAATGCAGAGTTATAACTTGTCCAGAGCACCCTGGTTATTTTGCTTGCCTCCCAGATATAATAAACCAGTTGTAGGAATCTGTATCTAGTTAAAAGTACTCAATTATCTAGAAGGTTAGTAAATCAGACAGTAGAGTACTTAACATGATATTTAAGAAGTCTGACTCTGGTGGATTGCACTGGTTTATTTTACTATCAGGCTGAGAAGAAGAAGCTAGTAACTTCTGGGACTCCCAGCTTTCCTTTTCTGCTCACCTATAGATGATGGCAAGAAGGAAACTTTAAAAGAATTAACTCCATCATTTAACAGCAATTTAACCTCTACTACAAGTAACAATTTCCTCATTTCCTCAGAAAATGGGGAACCGGGCTGCTTCAAAAGTATTTGTTGTCACAGTGCTATAGTTATACTCTCCTTTTCTCAATCAACATGAACAAATGAAATCAGCCTTAAGGACTCACAATCTGAGGTAACAGCATTCCTATATTATAATCAAAGGTATTTTCTTGTATCCTAAAATTTCAGAAGGTAGGATACACCCCTATGAGAATGCTTATGAAAGACAGCTTATAGTTTTGGAAAATTTCCTGAACAACTGACACCCAGACAAATGCTCTTTCTTTAGCAAATGCTTTAAAAGGGATGTTCATCAAGCAGCTTGTGAAAGCTGCCATAGGTAAAAAATGCTGAAGCGCAGAAACATCACCAGATATTGTACATCCTTTAATGGGCAAAATCTCTGATACAGTTTCAGTCCCTCTGGATAGATAATGCACATCAAACATTCAGTGACAGATCACCTAAACCAGCATTTCTCCAATTAAAAACTAGTATTGTCATCTCTGGAACTGTATTTTGCACTGTTCATGTTGGTCTGTGTTTCCTAAACAAGTGTTTTCCAAGTATATTTTTACAGATCAACTAATTATACTTTTATAAATATAATTGAAGTGATAGCAGAGCATGAAATTACCCAAGAGACATGACTACACCTGCAAAACAGTACATTGCTCTGATGAGATATTTTCTGTTTATTATCTGGTCATCTCACTAATTTCTCATGTTCAGTTACATACATATTCTAACAGCATATTGGTAGCCTAACAGGGGAGATAGTAAAGGCATCTACTTCTTTTCTAATTTTACTCCAGTTCTGAGAGTCAATATATAGTTCATATGAGCCCTTTCTTCTCCTAACAAAATATAAGTGAACCTAAAATCTTATATGGAGTTAATTTGAAGACTACATGTCTGAATACTGAGTGATAGTGTTCTCTGGACCCTCAGGCTGCTTCTTCTTGGACCAAGAAACTTTTGGAGCCTCTGCTTGGTCCTTGTTTCAAACATGAGAACATCACAAACTTTCATTTAATATCTGGACTCTGCCACCCAGCACTGAGCCCACCTGAAATTTATTTATCTTCAACCATTTGCAGTTTCCTAGGTCCCTAGAGATGGTATCTTCTGCAGTTCTTAAGAAATATCTCTAACAAAGGGAATATTAAGGCAACAGCTTCTGACAGATGAATCA
Source organism: Brachypodius melanocephalos (assembly GCA_013398615.1). Lineage (NCBI taxonomy): Eukaryota > Metazoa > Chordata > Aves > Passeriformes > Pycnonotidae > Brachypodius > Brachypodius melanocephalos. The sequence continues at coordinate 41,684,480 of VZSR01000520.1, read as the reverse complement.
CCAGTATCATTTTGGCATCATCTGTACTGTGAAATGATGGTAATGTAGAAATACATTGATGTGTAGTCTGGGCATCCCTATTAAACCATTCTGCTGTAGGAAATGCTGTTCACAGGAAGGCATCTTGAGGGAAGCTGCTCCAGTGGTATCCATACACACTCTTCACACTCTTCCCCTGCTCCAGGGTGTGTCCCTTGCACAGGTGCAGTGGGGTTGGGGTTTATTTAAATATTTTTTTTAAAAAATGATTACATTGTACTCAGATTAAAACTGATTTTTCCTGTAAAATTTTAATCCATATTTTCTGAAATTTTATAATCCAAGTGTAAAATTATATATTGTCCCAGTACTGGAATGAGCTAGAAGAACTAAACTACCCCATGAAACACTGTATGGTCCTTCTTCAGTACAGCACTTTGTTTAAAAAGAAAATCAATTTCCAAGCTTTTTATGTACTGATCTACTTGTAGTATTGGATTGGTGCACTGATGTACATTGATTACTATTCTAGAGTGCTTGAACACCAGAGCTATATCAATATACTAAACTGAGAAGCTGTTTACCAGTGTTAACAACTGTAGCTGGCATAAATAGCATCAGAGAACTGATAATTATTATGAACAGGTTGCAAGAGGATAACCACTGTCTTCATAGTGGAACTTACAAAAAAGCCATGAAGGAACTGCTTAAAGGCTGCTGTTTTTGCCTGTATTGTTTTTAAAATTATCCCTTCATTTTCTGCGGCCAAAACATCCCATGACAGAGGATTTCTTTTGAGAGCAGCAGTGAGGTTGTTCAGTACCTGCAGCAGGAGCTTGATTCTCCCAATTAGCTCCATGATACATGTTTGAACAGGAAGGAAATGTGTCCTGATGCTCACAGGTGCTTCTGTCTGCTCTTGCTGGGCAGGTAGTGCGGAGGAGTGTCACCAGATGCTCTCCTGGTTGGCACATCCTTCATTTGCTCAGTGCTTCTCACAATGCCCAAACACAATTTGATTAAGATTGATATGAAAAATCATCAGATCACATATAAAAAGCTTAAAACCAGATGACAGTTTCAAAATGTAACAAGAGTGTGAACAAGAAACATTTATTTTTCATGGGTCCCACAGTGATGAGTTCTCACCCTCTTCCAGTTAACAATGGGGAAATAACTGAAACTGCAGCCAACACCACCATGGTGTGAAGAACATACCAGCAGTGCACAGAGCTCCTTAGCCACTGCTACATGCTGTCAATGTATGAAATGTCACAACCAGGTTTTGAATAAGAAAATTAGAAACAAAAATGTAGTTCAAGGAGATATCTGTGCTAGGAAGCACATGGGGCTATCTGAACACAGTTTCAGTACTGGCTGATGTGCCTGAGGCAAACCTCGCGTGTATAAATGGGAGTATCAAGTAGGAGTAGAAAGATTGTATTACCTCTCCTTTTGGCAGTCATGCAACTGCTACTAGAATACTGTGTCCTTGGTACAGGGACAAGATTACAAGATGATCCCCTCTGGCATTATTATATGAATTTATAATCTATGAATTGAAATACCAGCCACAAACCAGCAGTTTGGGAAGCCTTCATCTGGAAACAAATGCTGTGACTTCTGGCTCTCTCCCTTCATGCTAAGTGTCCCAGTAATAATAATTCCATCCATCAATGAAGCAAAACATTTTCTGAAATTCAACTGTATCTGTAGGCCAAATACCTCTGTCATGATATTATCAAGCAGGTTACAAAATACTTCTGGTTTGTTACCTGAATTGAGTAATTTTCTTCAGTTTATTATAGCATTTTATACGTGAATAAACAAGAAGGAACATTGTTACACAAATTGTTTCTTATCTTTACAATTTAATTAACAATGGCTATTTCTAACTTACATCAGCAACTGCCTGGAATTAATTTGAATAAATGCAGCTAATAAGTGCTACCAGCATGACTGGCTCTGACATGAACTTTATAATAATATAAAGCCATTGACTTTCATGGGATTTCTTATTATTTACACCATTGCAAATGAGGTTTGAACATCATTGGTATTTAAAAAACTCAGTCAGACAAGTGCAATACATGAAGGGCTCTGTACATGTAGATCCTTCAACACGATGCCACTGAATCACCTGTGTGTGAATGACTGGAAGTGCTGCACATTGCAGCTGGAAGGTTGTTGCCATAGTTGCTTGTTAGTTTCCTATACTGGAAGTTTGATTTGCTATTTTTTTTCAGTTTAACTATTGCCAAGTAACATCCAACTGACTCCAAATGAGGTTTCAAGAGGTGGATCATAACTTCATTTTTTATTTTTTAACTCAACCCATTGGGAAGAGGTGGGTTGGGAATAATCAGAAGAATCCTTAAGACCACAAGAACTGAGAGAATGGTGATTTTTAAAGCTGTGGTGGTGACAAACAACTGGTCTGAGTTGCAAGTTTATCTCCAGACCCTGACCACCCTCAGCCAAATCTAGTTTATTTGGCTCTTCTTTCCCAAGACTATTGTTGCAATAATGACTTCAAGTACAAACAACTCTGCACAGAACTGCTGACTCCTGCCCCTGTTCAAGAGAGGCCCTTTGCTGTCTCCAAGAAGGAACAAAATCCATAGGATCCCACTGTCCCAACTAGAATAGTGATCTCTTCAAAAACTCCCAAATTCCCATAGGAGGAGACCTTCTAAAACCTCATGAGATAATTAGTATGATTATAAACACAAACACTCTTGAGAACAACTGAGCAAGATTTTTGACCCTTTAAAGAACCATCAAGTTATTTGTAGCACAAATAAAAAACCTGAAGCTTATACCATATATTGCACCCATAATGTAGTATTATTTCTTTACGACAAAAAATTACTCTAACTTATACAGATATCTTGGTCTTCCTAAGCATCTGAAAAATGCAATTATAAAAGCCAAGTCTAATTCTAATTTAAACAACAATCAGTGTTAGAGAAACCAGACACTTAAACCCTAGTTATTTTCTCTCAAACTGAATTCATTGTTTTGTCAAGTCACATCAAAACAACATACCACAACAGACCACTATTACAAAATACATATTTACTCCAGCAACAGATGCATAAATTCAAGGTGTATTGGTAGAAAATGCTGCAGTGGAAAAAATATTCTGATGATAGCAGAATACTAAAATAAAGGAAACCAAACATGAAAAAACTGAAAAAAGTCTGCTCGTCTTTAATTCTCTCTGCTGAAGAAGCATAGTCATGTCCCTGTGGGAAGTAATATGATCCAAGGATATGAATCTAACTTTTCTTATCTGTAAACAAGTTAAGAACAGGAATGAAATAGAACAGATGTAATTTCAGTTTAATTTTCAGCTGTTTTCTTTTGATGCTTGTAGAGGATAATAAATTCATCAGGCTTTATAAAGGGGATTGGAAATTAAGCTTGCTTTCTTATGGAGATTTGGAAACTTTAAACCTGACCTTCTCATACAGTATTTATAATCCTGGTGGTCCTGAGATGATCTCGCTGATGCCCAAAGGAAAGGCTAGTTTAAAATAGCAGTGTCACCATGTTGTTCTAAAGCTTAAAATGATACAGTGTGGCATGTAAGTATGCATAAGCATAATGAAAAACAAAACTGGATAACGTATCTTAGAAGTGACAGATTCCTACAAAAAAAAATTTCAAGTTTGGAAGGGTGGACTACTTCATTGTAGCTAAAGAAACAACTCACACTTAAATCCTCTTCTGTGTTGAATAAAAAAATAAAACCTACTTGTGTTTTTGTAGGGAATCAAGCAAAAAAATTACTTAGAAACCTGTATGAGTGTACATGCAAATGGGATTATCAAACTTCCCAAACATTTGAGAAATCAAAAACAACAGTCCTGCAGTCACTGCACACTCATGACTTCAAGGTCATCAATTTCTTCACTGAAGATCATCAAGCACTAAATCATTAGGAGATTAAAGTCTTTCCATGCTACTTTATCCTGTAGGGAAAAATTACACTAAATATCACAGTTAAATCTCATTGAAAGGAGAGCAACACATGACACACAGAGAGAAAAACAGCAGCCAACAAGCCCCTGTAACTCCACATAATCATCACATAAAACTGCCCTAATTTAATCCCTGCTGCAAACAATTCCAGTAGCCCATGATCAATAGGGACAAGTCACAACAACGTGTGGCTGCTTCCCGTGCCCTGTCAGCAGCAACAGAGGAACAAAGGAAACCTCCCCACCTCGCACCTAAAGCGCCCAGAGAAACTTCTCGTCTGGCATTTCTGGGTTTTATTATTCAATAGCTTGCCCACAGTATTTAACTATGCATTCCTCAAAGTACTGTTACTAAAACACACGACATTTACATTGTATTCATTAAAACACTATCACAAGGAAATAGGGAAACCTACAATAATATACAATAGTTACTTGTATGGAAACACTGGGCACATCCCTTCACCCTTCCTTAAATTTTTCCCTAATTTTGCAATGCTTATCAAACCCAAAAGGTTGCCAGGCTTTTCATATTGGTAAGACCTTCTCAAACTTATTTGTAAACATCCACTACAAAGAGAAAATAAGCCACTCTACACCCTTGGTTTATGACCTGGTTAAACCTCTCAGTCCAAGTAACTCTGAACCACTCAACCACAAAAGACCGTAACAGCCAGTTTTTCTGGTACCCTTTTCAACCTCCTCAGCTTCTCTTCTCTATTAACATCAACTGCAATTTTTGTCCATGTGCCTCAAAAGATCAGAGGATTTAAAAAAATAAAACAATTCTTAACTTGAAAGCAAGGACTTGATAGAAGAAGTATTTTAAAAAGTGACTGCATATTTAGTGCAAAACAGAAATTTTATATGAGAAGCTTAAGAAATCTAGTAATAGTTCTTAATGCAATCACATTCTTACTCTTTAGTGGTGCTTCTTACATGTCAGTTCTTAAGGGAATGCAGATAACATCAGGCAGATTGTTTCCAGACTCCCAGAAGGCAGAATTGTCACAGGACTGACACATCTAGCATTGTCACAGGCACACTGGAACAGAAATGCCAAATGACAGCTTGAAAAATTTCTTAAAATCTGCCTTGGCCTAGTCCCTGCTACTGAATCACTGCCACTGGTGTTGGTGTGACTGGAGGAAAGGCAAACATTTGTGTTGCAGCTGGTTTCTACATCTGTTCAGTAACCATGATATGACCTGTGGCAGGCAGAGGTGATTATCACAGGGTCTCTACACACTTAGTGGCTATAGCTTTTCTATCTTTCACATTAAACTTTTGGAAAAATCTTTCCTTTCCTTTGAATCTTTTATGAAATTGTTTATGGGGCATTTTAAGTGAAAAGTTATTATTACAGTGTACCTTATATAGTCTCACCTTAAGGAAACAGCTAGAACTGCATGACAACCAGCTGGCCTCAGTTAACTGAGAACTTACGATGTGTGACTTTTTAGGAACAGCTCTAGTCCAAGCAGCCCTCTGGGAGCACATCACCTTGGCCCCTTGGCACTTGTGACAGGTGACTGTTTGATCATACTCCAAAACTGATCTGAGAAATCAGCTAACTAAAACCCTGGTAGCTAACAGCAGCTATCAGTTCTAGCTTTGAAGGCAGACACAACACAAGAAATGAGGTGATGTGAGAAATGTACATCTGGAATGAGAGCTGCCACAGATAAAGTCATGATCTGAAATCATGTTTTGAACAACACCAAAGCTCTCTTCCTATATTGTATGTATCCAAATGACTTCATCTGATACTCTGACAACATGCTAAGAGGCCACATAAAAAGTGAACTCCCATCTTTATGTCCAATATTCTCTTAGTTAAAGGCTTTAAACAATTACGCAAAACCTGTTTTTTTTCAAGAAACATCAAAATGAAATATTTGCCATTGAAATCTTTGTTTTTATCCCTTCCTAAAAATATACCAGGGATTAAAAGTATTACACAGCATAATGTGACAGCTCCATGCCCCAGGAGGCCACAATAAGAAACAAATATTAGCCTCTAATGTTTTTCTTCTGAATGCCTTTGCTTGCTGAAAGAGCAATTTAAAGGAAAAAATGTTTTTGATGTTCTCCATTAACAACTTAAACTTAAACCTACTCAGTTCCTTACAGCCTGCTGTCATTAGTTTATTTAGAAATACCTTTTCTGCTTCTTTATATGGGTTTGTGTATCTATGTATCTGGTATTTTAATGAAAGCAGCCTGTAAAAAGTTTTGTACAGCATCACCCATAAGAACATTCAGAGATCTTTTACCTTTTCTGAAACATCCTCTTTCACAAAGAATGCTACAAGAATAAAGGTGAAATGAAATCAATTACTTCTGGCAAACTAGTATTTAATATTTAAATAATGTTCACATATTTCAGTGTCACTGAATGCTCTGTACCTAATTATTTTGTACTCAGACTGTCTATAATCTAAGCACTGGCCAACAAATTAAATCATCAATTCATTTGAAATTCTGAACACTCAGGAAAATTACAGAGACTGAGGTTTTAATGCAGAATTTTCTTTTAACATTCTTTAAAGCTTCCCTTGTGCCTGTGATGGACGGCTATTGCCATTCATCTGCTTGCCTTTTTTTCTAGTATCCCAGAAAGTAGAATTTCATTTCCTCTGCAGCAACCATGTCACAGATTATTTTCATGAAACCAACACACTTAAATACTTGAGAAACATTTAATGAAAGTTATTTCCTTTCATGGAAACATTAGGGAATTACTGTTTTTTAAAACTCCTTCAAACTCAAATCTGGTCCTGAATTTAAATCCCAACACAAAGAGGAGGGCATCCCCACCTTTTTAAAAAAGTTAGCTCAAAGAGTATCCTGTTGGGATGAAGAATTACTCTAGCTGGAACACTATTTCCATTTTTCAGATATTAATTTTCAAGCTTTCTCTACTTCCATTCTGCTGAGGACTAAAACAAGCTGTTCAACATAATTTCCATCAAGGTCTCAGAAAATGGACTGGACAAGATATCAAGTAATAAATAACATTGTCAATCACCATATTTTAACAAAAAGGTCTGGTGCAAATTTTTCTGACATTTTCTCTAAAATCTCTAGTAAGTCAGTCATTCCGTGTTTCTTGTTTAAGAAGTTACTTCTAATACACAAGTGCTATAGCACTGGAAGTTTTTCTTAGTTTCCAGGAGCAATGTGAAGCAGCAATGCTCTGGTCCAAACACTGAGCTTTTTCATGGCACTACATAGCATTAATGAAGTTCCCCTCAAACTGATTACACCTGTAAGTTAATGACCTGCCATTATCACACTGAGAGAACTCATTAGTACTTTTCACATCCTTAAATATGTGCATACCTTTATTAAACCTTAACAGACTTCTAACAGAGGCAAAAATCATACACCATTATCTACTTGCATGATTTGCTTTGAAAATATGAAATATTAAATTATTAAAATGGCACAATCAAAATTACCAAATGCACAAAACACCCATTGAAGTATTTAAAAAATCCACTCCTCTTTAAAGTTACATAATATTTGCCACTCAAAAGTACATCATGACTCATATTCTCTTTTTCAAATGCCTTATAGTCAGCCCTGAACTCTAATCCTGAAGACACTTCCTTGTAACCAGTGTATCAGGAATCCTACTATAGTCTCACACACTGTGTATTGGGGAACACTCTTTCAAAAAGACCTCAGTGCTTTTCTAGCTCCACCTGCTTTCCATCCATCCTGGTCTCATCAGGCTGCAGAAAGACGATCTAACGTGCCCAGCAGCACATTAAACATCTAAGCCATCAGCCTGTTGCTAACACGCTAACCCTTCTGGCATGCTGTACCTTTCAGAGGGCATCCCGAGGCTGCACCTGGGGGCCATGCTTGCAAAGCAGCAAATCTGTCCTGAAAGCAGCTTCAGGGCACCCCTCAAAAATCTAAAAAGAACCAATATGATTCTGTGCAGTGATAACAGTAACCCCATGAGAATGCATTGTTTGACAGGGGCCTTTATGAAATGCTCCTCCTCAGCTAAAACTTTTAAATTTTGTTTTCTCACCGAAGCAATCCCAAGACCTGAGTTTAAATTCCTGGCAACACGTTACTGGGAGACGCAAGGGGGAAATAAATATGGAAATACAGCTATGGTCCTGGCAATGCATATTCATTAGCTACCTTTTGCAGGGAAACCTCCCCAAGGTGATTCAAGATCTTGGGAGTTTAATGTCCCTAATGAAAATACTTCCTCCACCTTCTAAATATTTAACCTGCATGATAAGATTTATTTACATAATATACTTAATTAGAAAAACGTCCTTGGATTTATTATCTCAGATTCAAGGATATCTGTAGCTTTTTAGTAGCTATCATGCATTTAAAGCAGAATAAATTTCATGGTACATACCAGCTGAGCTGGACTAAACTGACTACTTTTTAGTGTGCTCACATAGTTTAAACAGACTGGTTACAGATTATTAGCTGTATTGGTCTAATACGTTCACAACTAATGGTTGAAAACAGTTCTTCAGAAGTTATTACCATTATTAATGCCCCATCCCTGGAGGTGTTCAAGGCCAGGCTGGATAGGGCTTTTAAACGACCTGGTCTAGTAGTGAATGTCCCAGCCCATGGCAGGGAGATGCAAACTAGATGATCTTTAAGGTCCCTTCCAACCCTCTCTGCGATTCTATTTGGAATCACCTATGTGTCTAATTTGGTTTATATTATGCAAATACATTGTTTTGAGAATCCTTACAATCATTCAACTCAAAAATACCTATAAACAAAGCCATGCAAGATGTTTCCTGTTTTCATGCAACTCTAAATCCTTATTTTTACATAACTTGTTTTTTTTTTTTTTTTTCCCTATTTTACTCACGCTCAACTTTTTTTTTTTTTTTTTTTTTTTTTTTCGAATAAACTTCTAGGCGCTTTGCAAGGGAACAATCCAAAACGGCCCATCCAAAACAGCCCCTGCAGTAAAACTTCGGCAGACTCCTGAGGTTTATTACGCCTGGCCTTCAGGCTGGCTCATGGCGCTTTTCCCCGGAGCAGCAGCACGCCCGGAGACACCCGGCCACCCCCTCACAATCAGGGGAACATCCCCGCAAGCCCTGACCGCACCCCGGGCCGCGGGGCTCGGCTTCCCAGGGCAGCCCAGGGCCGGGAAGCGCCCGGAGCGGCTCCGCCCCGGGCAGGCGGCCCCGGGCCCCCGCCCGCCGGCACCTCGGCATCCAGTGTCGCTTATCGGGAAGGGTCAGCTATTTATATTTATAGCTCAGGGCTTTTTTTCTTTCCGAGTGGCATTTGGAGGCGCAGACGGGGTGGGCCGGGGGGTGTGTGTGCGGCACACGGCTGCCCGCCCGGGCACGTTCGCGTCCCGCCGCTAGCTGCGGGAGAGGGACGGGGACTGGGAATAGGGAGAGGGGAGGGACAAGACCAGCAGGAGCGAGGAGCGGCAGCTGGAGGGAAAGAGCGCTGGACGGAGGAAAGGCGGAGCAGCGGGGGACAGAGGGAACGCACGCGGGGAGGAGGGCGCCGGGCCGAGGGGAGCTGGGGGAAAGCGGGAGCCGAAGGGAACGCAGGGTGAGGAAGCGCCGAGGAAGTGGCTGATAAGAGCCGGCCCGGCACCCACCTGGCACCGGCACACAATGTCCGACTCGGTGGCCAGCAGGTCGACCACCTTGCCCTTGCCTTCGTCCCCCCACTGCGCCCCCAGCACCACCGTCACTTTGTTACCGCCCGGCTCGCTGCGCGCCCGCTTCAGCCCGCCGGCGGCGGGGTGGCCGCTGCGGTCGTTGGACGCCCGGGTGCCCGACATGCTGGGTGGGTGCGTGAGAGGGTGGCCGTGACCGCAGCAGCCGCCGCCTCTCGCTGCTGCCTCGCTCCCCGCCGCCGCCGAGCCGTGCGCGCTGCCCGCGCCGCCGCCGCCCGCATTTAAGGGCGCCGCCGCCGCCGCCCGCCCTGCGCCGCGCTGACGTGCGGGGCCGCTGCCCCCCGGGCCTCGGCCTCGGCCGCCCTCCCGGCCGTGCTCACACGCACGGTCCACACAAACATACCGACAGACAGACAGACACACAGGCTCTCACAGGACCACTCACACTCACAGTCCCCTCACACACACACCACACACTGTACTGCCTCACAGACACAGTCCCCCACACAAGCAGGGTCCCCTCACGCAGGCACAGCTGACAGACGCTGTGGAACTGTGAGGAGTGCACAGCCCCAGGGCATGCGTGCAATGGGCACCGCAGAGGGACGCAGGCCTGTGTCACCCACAGGCAGAGTCTGACATGAGCCTGTGGTACGGACAGACAGATGGACAGGCATCGGGCTGTGGGGCACTCTCACGCGGGGGCCTGAAGCTGCATGACAGTCACAGCACATGGGTTCAAGGCGTGTGGCTGTCACAGCAGTCTGAGGCCTGTGGGGCCGTGTCACGCGGATGTACGGACACGTGTCCTGCATGACTGTCACTGTGACACTCACAAGCGCTGTCACTGTTACTGAGGTGTCAGCGTCTTAGGCACAGGAGCTGTTGTCCCTGTGAGACACACACACCTCCACACATGCACGGTCCTGAGGTGCCTGACCCTGTGTCACTGACAGACAGACAGACAGTGGCCCGAGGAACACAGGCCACTGTCACTGCAAGACAGATGTTGCCTGAGGCATTTGGGACTGTTGCTGTCAGACACCCAAGGAATTGCACACTCAGAGAAGCCTGGCATGTGCACAGGTACACTCAGAGTACCCTGCGATACGTGACAATCAGAAGGGAAGGGGCAAGCACACAAGCTGCTCCAGCACACAGGGATCATGAGACACAAACTTCCACCCGCTGGCCTGAGAAACAGGCAGGCGCACTCCGAGTTTAACTGACACACGTTAGCCTAAAATACATGACTGTTGTTACAACTGGCACTTACCCTGTTGACAGGCACATACATAGTCTGTTCCATGGCCTGAGATACTCAAGACTGTTTTGGCGAGGCACACATGCACACCCACACATACACTCACACATTGACCCGAAAAAAAAGCCCACAGGGCCATCCCTTTGAGACAGATAAACAAGCGAGGCATGTGGAGCTGTGTCACAAGGACAGATTTAAGCACCCGCTTCTCTGTTGTGACAGGCAAACAGACCATGCCTGTCACCTATAAGCCCTTCCCCATGCACGAGTCACAGGCTAGGCTTGGCTTTTTCTGCAGCACGTGCCCTGTAGCTCCAGGCATGTTGGCACAGCATCCTTTAAAAAAGGGAATTGAAATGTGTAAGGTTAACAGGCTAGTCTGAGGCACATGCTCCAGTGTTAGTATGAGGTGCTTAAATGCATGTGTGTACCAGCACACACACACACACACACACACACACACACACATGCACAGAGGCAAAACAGCAGAACACACCAGGCTGCAGCTTCAATGCAGGGGGAGCTGCACCAGCTGCTGCTTCCATGCTCCTCCTGGCAATTGCATGCATATGATCCCTACCAAGAGAGCAAGGGACAGAATTTCAGCATTTTCCAGTGACACATTCCCTCTCTTAAACTCTGACTCAGATGAGATGCTTTGATATTTATGAGATCACACAAGCACATGGTTTGTGCAGTGGTCAAAATGCAGAAGGGTAGTTCCACAATATATTACTCTGGCAGAAGGATGAAAATAAGCTATTGGAATACTCTAATGAACTCCTGAGAAATAAAAATATCCAATATGTACAATCCACTTCAAACAGGCATATGTGTACCTTGTATGTGTGCATGTAAAGTTCTATCCATGCCTATAGACATATGTGGATGCGTTTATGTATGTGCACGTGTAGGACATAATCCAGACTCCAGCACCTTGTAGGGATTCATGATGGCAAAAGAAGACATTTGCTTTACTTCAATTCTAGCATTTGAGCATTTCTTCTAGGAAAAAGAGGTAGAAAAGATTTAACACTTAGCAGGTAGCAGGGAACAGTGGAGGTAATAAATATGAAAGACAGGAAGGGAACTCCTGATGTTTGAGCCTAGTTCTCTGGCTTCTGCAGTCAGTGAAATCATACAACACCTCGCTGTTCCTATTGAATAAGTTCCAGAGCTCTTCAAGTTAGAAACCTCTGCTAATTTCCAGCCTTCTGGCCAATTTATATCCATATGTTCTATGCTGATGTTGCCATTTAGTTTAAATACTTCTTCCTTTCCCTTCCCCATGTGTTTATTTATAGACAGAATTACATCCAGTCTCCAGCTTTGTTTTGTTCAGCAGAAAAAGACAAGATTTTTTGCTCTTCTCTCAAGGCAGATTCTCAAATTGCTGATCATTCTCACCTGCCAGCCCTGCACCTGTTCTGATTTTGCTTGTGTTTCTTGAATATGGGCAGAGAGAATTGTACACTGTGGTCCATGTCAAGATCCCTGTTACCTTCTACCAGGCAATAAGTCTCCTCTTTTCAGATGGAAATATCTCACCTAAGACATTCCTGGACTTGCCAAGTTTCAGCTCCTTTCCCACACCTCACTGAAGTGCTGGTATCTCACGGACTGAAATACTGCTGCTTCTTTCTGCCATTGGCACTTCACATGCACAATTCAGTGTGCACAAGCAGAATACTTGGCATTTCATGTATATATTCACAGCCAGATGCCACCTGCGATCTAATGTGGCCCTAGAGATGAGACTCCAGCTTGGGTTTTGGAATTTTGCGTTACAGAATTTTAACCTTTATTTTTATTTTGACTATTATTTCGGTTTGAAGGATGTGTGGTGGGTTGACCTTGGCTGGAGCTAGTTGCCCCCTGAGCTGCTCTATTGCCCCCCTCCTCAGCAGAATGGGGGCAGAGAAAATAAGATGATTAGACCCCTCATGGGTCAAAATAAAGGCAGTTTTCTGAAGCAAAAGAAAAAGTCATGTGCACACGATGAAAAACCCAAAAGATGTCATTCTCTGCTTGCCGTCAGCAAATGGTGTTTGACCACATTTTGGGAAGCAGGGCTTCAGCACATATGGTGGTTGCTCTGGAAGACAAATGTCATAAATAATAAATGGCCCCCTTCCTTCTCCTTTCTCTTGCTTTACCTGAGTAGACCCTTTGATCAGTTTGGGTCAGCTGTCCTGGTTATGTCCCTTCCCACAGCCTACTTGTGTGAGGAGGAATGTTGGAAAGACAACCTTGATGCTGCAAGAGCACCACTCAGCAGCAGCCAAAACACTAGTGTGTTATCAACACCTTCCAATTACCAATGCAAAGCACAGCTCCAGGAGGGCTGCTGTGGTGAAAATTAATTCCATCTTAGCCAGGCCAAATGCAGGAATTAGTTACTGTGAATTTTTTTTTAAAACATTTGATTCCTGTGGTCTAATATGTACCAAATGGTCTGGCCACAACCCTTCAAGCATAGGCTTTACTCTTTGGGCTTCTTGCCCTGGTACCAGACAGTCTAAAGCTGCCCAACATCAGATGCTCAGTTAAAAGAAAATATTTGACTTTTAAATTGAGTAAGATATTACCAGTGAGGTCATGCAGAGTGCCATGAGACTTGTAAGAGGCACAGGAAGGCAGCAGCCCTGTCCCCTGTGAGTCACCTGGTGCTGGGTACTGATAAAGCTGTTAGCTCAGTAATCAGAAGTGGTGTCTCAGATTAGCTCCCTGTTCCTCAGAGCTCCTCCATTAAAACCAATTCATCTGGTAACACTTGACCTTTGCAATTTCACAGAAAAAAACATCAAACATTTGCCTTCTCAGATAAAAAAAATGCAATGCTTTTTACTTTTGAGTGACTAATGAGAGCAAAATATATGCACATGATTAAAGCAGTGCACTTTATATTTACTTCAGAATAAATTAACCCAAACAATACTGTTCCTCTTCAGAACTGCATTTTTACCAAACACCTGTTTGTTTACATCTCTGATAAAAATAGTAAAATGGTGCAAAAGCACACGAAGGTCTATACTTGGAGAGTAAGAAAGAGCTAATTATTTGGATAAAGTACCCATCAAATCAGAAAGGCAGTGTTTGTGGTTTCATTTTATTTTCTGTTTCCATTAAAGACTTGAAGCATGCAAAAAAGTTCATTATTGAATGTGCAGTGAATGAAGATGGAAGCAACAAGTATCATGCTGGAGAGCAGGATGCCTCCCTGAATAAGGGTCAAAATGTTAACATGGTTGCAGAAGAAGTCCAATATCTTGCTGAGATGGAAGAACAACTTGTAAAATGCAGGCAGGTGTCCTTGCACTGTCCTGAGCCCTGCTGAACTGCCGAGCTGGAGATCCAGCACTGCACGGTGGGGAAGATGAGATCCAGTTTAAGAAAATCAGGAAGAGATCTACAAGTGCATGAACACAAATGTGGAAAATCCTAGGATGCAAATACTAGGAAAGCCCTAAGCTGAAAAGCTGAAAGGGTGTTAGTTTAGGAAAAAGAAGACCAAAGGTGAAATGATAACAGCCTGCAAATATGTAAAGCCTGCTGCAAATTACAAGGGAGTGGTAACATGTTTTCTCTGTGGTGAGCAGGATGAAATGAAAAGTGTTTGCGTGTTTTATTACATTAACAAACTAATCTGATAAGCACGGACAGGTGTGTAAAGCTTTAATAAGCTTGAAACAAAAGCTGTGAATAAGACCACTTTTGCTCCAACACAACTCATAAGGATCAACATTTGAGCACAACAGCAGCTTGTCCAGACTTCAGGATTCCTGTTGTCCTTGGGTATTTTTGAGAAGAGTTTAGGGAGAAATGATTCAACATTAAGTGCTTTGAGTTAGACCAGCTTTACTAAATGTCAATGTCCCAGTGCTGTAGGTATTTTCTGAAGACTTTGGCCCAAATTCTCAAAAGGTACATTGAGAGGCACACCTGTTTTGATGCCCAGGTCAAATAGTTAAGCAACATTTCAGAAGTTGTTCAGCTGCCACCTAAACCTGCAATCTCTTACATGTTTGTGAATGTGCCCCCCATTGAGCTATAAGCTCTCACACTAGGTAGCATTGCTACTAAATACCTCCCTCATCGACATTGAGTGTATAAACCAGAGCAAATACCCCCCAACATTGTATTTGGGCTGTCTCCCCAGACTGCCCAAGGATTTAGGGTTTCAGGTGGGATGTGACAGACATTGGTGCTTCAGATCTCTTTTTGCTGACTAGAGATGTGAACATTATTTAGTCTGTGGCATCCTAGACTGAAACCTTTAATAGGTGAATGGTTTGGGTTGGAAGGGCTCTTAGAGATCATCTCATTCCAACCCCTCTGCCATGGGCAGGGACACCTCCCACCAGACCAGGTTACTGCCTGGCCTTGAACACTCCCAGAGATGGGACATCCACAACTTCTTTCTCCCTGCCCAACAAATAATCAAGCTGATACCAAAACTAGAGGCTTCTTCACATTATTTCAGCTATTTGAGTAAACATTACACACAGAAATAAGATTTCATAAAGCCTGTGGAAAGATTTAAAGACACATTTTAATGAAATGAGCTCAACTTGAACCTTCCCATCCAATAAAGAGGTGGAGATTATACAGGGAGATGTATATTTAAAAAGAGATTTAAGGAGCATAGCAATATGGCTATGCTCATTTATGCCTGTGAGAGCATAACCTGAAGTCTGCCAGGCTCTTGGTAAAAAAACTGTGGCAAACTCATTGAACTCTGGGACACAGGGTCAAGATTTTAAATTTTTTGTTGTTGTTTTTAAAAAATTTTACTGTTTTCTAGAGCTCATGGGGAATTAATTTAACTTAGCGGTTTTATATTGCCAGATGCGATTAAGAACCTTTTTTTCTCATTTATTCACCATCTTTTTAGGAGATTAAAATCCAGGTAATCTGTCCTGTCCTTTGCACTTAAATAAAATAAAAATACCATTACTGTATTCACTATCAGCACAAGAAAAGGACTTGCTCAGGATCTCACTTGCTAGTATATAATTTAAAGCTGCAACTAAGAAGCCTCACAAATTCAGGTACTTTTGTTTAGCTCTGTTTACTAAAATGAAGATATAAAAAAGTGAAATGCATCCTGGATTACAAACATACTAGAGTACAATGCAGTTGTAAGTAAACTCCGCACTGAAAGTTGCACTTATCCTTCATACACAGTTTTAAAACCATTATTGTATGTTTTTAAAAAGCCAACTCAAGCAATACAACAGTGACCCAGTAAGATTTTAGCAGCAGAATATTAGCTGATTTCCCCAGCTCTTGAAGACTGGATGCTTTTGCTATTGCAAGAGCAATTTGTGTTGGTGACATTTTATCAAATATCAGCTTGTTACTTACAGCCAAACAAGTAAGTCCTGCGTAAAAACAGACAATAAGAATTTTGCCAAAGGAAAGCTCTTGTATTTGACCCTGGATATATCAATATATGGAATTGGATCAGAAGTCTGCTTTTGCAGTTGCTTTCTATACGTAATGATAACAGTTATGCTCTGGAACTTCTGTACTGTTCATCAAAACTTGCCTGCTCTTTATCTTTTAACAATATTCCATTTTCTGCTGCAGTTACAGTATTATAGTAGCATACCTAAATTCTCACCAGATATTTAACTGCATGTTTCCCTATTTTGTTCTTAAGTGTTCTTGTTCTGTTGTTTACTCTGGTCATTAGCTGTATCCCCAAATTTACGTTTGAAGCAGCTCATTTTTCCACTTGGTTAGGTAAAGAAACCTCTAGATGTTATTTCTCTTGCAGTAACATACAATATATGTTATTTTTCTTGAAGTAACATAAAGAATATTGTCCTTGCAATTATCTGATAGAATTCTCCAGAAGAATTTAAATGCCAAGTAATAGATGCAGCTGCAACAGAAGCTGAAGAAAATAAAGCAGAGGAGTTGCTTAATCCACTATGAAGTGTGGGGGAAAAATCAATGTACATACATATGTAAACATGTTCAGAGGAGTTAAAAAAAACCCCAACCCTTGAATGTCTGAGTCCCTGGAATCAGCATGAGCCTGTTACCAAATTATTTTGGGAATCCTATCTTAAATCTTACAGAAAAGCTGGTTTTAATATGTTTATATTGCTCAGTTGTCTAAATAGTACTCTCAACTTGAATTTTGGAAACAGTTTTTGGCTCTGTTTGGTTCTCAGCAGTTCTAAGCAGCTGAAGCTCTTGCTTATAATCTCTAAATACATCAGCAGTGGGTGCTTCTGACTTCACCTCTCCTGACTGAAATCCAGAGAGCAAGATTATTGCTGGCCCTGAGAGACATTGCTGCTGTGTGCTGTCCCTGGCAGATCTGTCAGCTGCGGAGAAATGATCCTCAGACAACTGGACAAACCAGATATTCACACTGACTGAGCATGTGACTGGACTTAAGGTCAGAGATTCAGAGACTGCAGGATTGGGATCTTTAAAGATCCCTGCACAGGATTGCTCTGTGTGCTGTGTGTTGCTGGCATCAAGGGAGATACCTGCAAAGATAAAGGGTTACTTCATTCTTTGTGGAACCAGGCCTAGACAATGCTATAAGCACAGGCTGATAGGGATTCATCAGATTTACTTTCTTTTCATTCCCTTCTTCAGAAAATAATTACTTCACTTGCTGGTTATACGATTAGAAAAACCCTCAAAAAGCCCCATTTTACATAGAATGAAGAATGTTAAGATGAGCTTCAGCATCCTGCCATGCCAGATCTGATACCCTCTGTCACCATATGTCACCATATCCTGGCTGAGGTTAAAATAGATTTTAAAAGTTTCTGATTGTCTTTGTCACCACTGCTATGCACAATACTGAAAAATCATTCAGACTCTAAATGCTCTTTCATGTTTAAGTTTATACTCCCCAAGAATTAAATTCACCTTCTCACAAAGGAACAAAAATAATGACAGTTCCACCTAAACTGTCTCCTGGAAATACAGAAGGTTCTTCTGGTATGATTCTCTTTTTCTTTACAGGGTTGAAGCACACCTTTAATTCTTACAGCTGATAAATGTTGCTTCCTGATTTTATTTTATCATATACAAGGTTACTCTTTTGTATTTATAGCAAAAAAAAAGTGGTGGTTTTTTTTTTTTGTTTTAATCTGCAGCTTTACATTAAGTGTATTTTGATTGCAAAGTATGTAAAACATATTTGTGGTAGAACTTGACAAGTTGAAATATTGAAAACTTTGTTTTGGTCAGTTTTCAATGGATTTTATGTATTTTAAAAATGTATTTCTAAAAGTGAATAACTGTGAAAGAAGAGCTAGAAGGAGGCCATCTATTTAGACACCAGATACAAGAAAAACCAGTCTTCCAAGGGTTGAGCATCTAGTGTAAAATTTACATGAACTGCACTCAGATTGACTAAAGGCTTCTTTGCAGTGGTTCTCTGAAGAACCAAGGATTGTAACCAAATGTTATTGGCAGAAATCTTCAATAAAAGTGGATGCCAAGTATTTGCCAAAATAAAAAATTTAAAATATACACATGCCAATATCAGCAGTAGACATGCTTCACACCCAGAGAGGCCCAGCACAGCAAGTGCTTTTCTGCATCAATCAGCACAGACACTTCTTTAAGTACAGATGTAACTCCTTTAAGAAATCAGATCTGTGATCAGAAAAAGGCAAATGTTGTGGTAACAACAACCCCGGACACAATTTGCCTGCTGTACTACATGAAGTTCAAGTGTGTGCAGCTTTCTATAACTCTAAAAGTCTCCCAGCAACTATTCAGAACAATAGTAGGATGTCCTCCACCTCTGAGCAAAGTAGAAGAAACGTGCTCATTGGAAGTGGTATTTTTTTCTAACATCCCTATCATGATTTCTTCCAAGCATTCACTTGCACTTGAAAATTGGTAACTGACGTCTCACTATGTATCTGCTTGAAAACGACATCATCCATGGCTAAATCACTCTCAATGTATCAGATCAGCTGGAGTTAATAGATAAATTCCTTTTAATTAACAAAAGATTGGCTAATAAAACCAGAATTAATTGTTAAATGTATTACACTTTCCGTACTCTCCCTTTATCCTCTTTGCATCTTCTCCTTTAAACTGTTTCTTCCTTTTCTCAGATTTTGCAGCTTGCTCCTTCCTTTCTTGATTTTCCTGCATTCAGACAGAATGACAAATAAAAAAGTAAATAAGAGTTTGTGAAGGAAAAGCTTGTTAAGAAACTCTCAGTTTGCAATGAATAGGCGTTCTGAACATGCCCTGTGTGCACTTCAAACTCTCAGCTGCTGGGGTTTGAGGGTAAATAGCAGGACAGAGCTTCCTGGTCAATCCCTTTGGCCTTCTCCATGTAATGATGTTACCAGCAAACTATTTAATCAATTTTAACTGCAACTTTCAACTATGGACTGAAATGCATTCTTCTTAATTAGTCCCTTTGTCCACGAAACAGAACATTAGTTTAACTTAATTAGCATTCTAGAGATTTATCCCATAGCAACCTTGTTTGTATTCAGGGATTTCTACCAGAATTTTCAGGAACCGTTCAGCTGTGCTAAACAGCAATTCACAGTTTCTCTTCAGGCTCTCATTAAATTTGCCAGTAGTATTTCTGCACTACAGTTCAGGGCCAGAGTCCAGGCTGGATGTTTGTCGGTATCACTCACACAATTGCCAGAATGGCATAAATCCTGTTGGGATTTATGTTGATAGACAGGATTCTGGTTTCCACAGAACTGTTGGTACCAGAATGATATGATTAATGGAGGAAGAAAAGGATTGGAATGATTACTGCCCGCAAAAGAAGGTGGAAGGGTATTTCTGGCTTTTGATAAGTAGCACAACAGTGGGAGAAAGTAGTTCTGAACAACTGAGATAACTGTAGTATAACATAAAGATGATAAAAGCCATTTTCTAAATACTTCTGCAGTTCTTGTCCTAGAGCTGCATTTGTCACCAGAACATTACCATCCCACCTGGAAGCTTGCCTGCTTTTGACTGCAACCAGTGAGTAGCTAATCTACACATTACAGGTAGATCAGTACTTCCTAGGCTGCTGTGTCATATGATAAAACCTAATAACATCCAGGAGGATGCTGATGATTTGGTGCAGATAAGATTTTTGATGAGACATGTGTGGTCTCCTTTGCAGAGTTTGAGGCAGAAAATACAATTTCCCATGATAGTGATAAATCTGTTAGATTGCTAAGGATCATCTGCCACTATTTCCACAAGATGAGCTGAACAAGTCCCAGAAAATGTGCACAAATTTATAGAAACAGCCTTTATAGAAAGTAAAAGTCTAGAATCCTTTGGTCCAAAGGAACTTCCAAACAAATAAAGAAAACTTGTGAGCATTAACAAAGCTACTCTGAAATATAGGAGCATTAGAGGCTTAAGGTTATGGAAACTCTCACTGGGTGCCTTGAAAAGGAAAAAAGTCCCAAAAAAATCTCTTGACAGAGAAAGAAAATTATCCATTTTCCCCCAATAAAGGGTGCTTC
Source organism: Brachypodius melanocephalos (assembly GCA_013398615.1). Taxonomy (NCBI): domain Eukaryota; kingdom Metazoa; phylum Chordata; class Aves; order Passeriformes; family Pycnonotidae; genus Brachypodius; species Brachypodius melanocephalos. The sequence continues at coordinate 41,664,122 of VZSR01000520.1, read as the reverse complement.
TGAAAGAATGGGGCACAGGTGGTAAAGTCTTAATGGAGAGGCTAGAAGCCTTCCATCAGTATATGCCTCCTATGTGCCTGCCTGAAATTCCTGCTGTGTCTTAGTATAACATCTTTGAGATACTGTGGCTGTTGAGAAACTTGCAGAGCCCTGGAAGAATGTCTCTATGTAATATGCAACGAGAAATAAAGAAGGTGAATTCAGGGATGTGTTGTTCTGCTAATTGAACAGCACACACAGTAGTGAGAACAAGCTAACACATATTAGAAATACATTTATCAATTAAGCAAACCTGAACCAAGTTTTTCATCAGAAAAATTGTCAAAAAACCCCAAACAACATAACAATTCTATGTAAACACACTTAACAAAGTTTCTTCAATGCAAAAAAGTACAGTGGTAGTAGGGCAGAGGAACAAATACAATCCTTCCTCCACCTTCCTGGGTTAGTGAAGGCAGCTGCAAGCATGAGATTCAGTGAAAGAGTGAAATTTGCACTTTGTGGGATGTTAGATACTTGCTTGATTTTTCAATTAAAAGTGCTCCAGGGCAACTGTTTATCCCCACACATCCAACACCATATGCAGCCTACTGCAGCTTAGAATGTCCTAGGGGGGTCCACAGAGGAACTATCCCTATGCAGAGCCTGTATAACCTCTGTTATCAACTGAATACTTCCTAGAGCAGATTTTGTAGAATATTTTTTTCTCCTTTTCCTGAGATTAGACCATCTCTTTGCTGGGAGCATTCTATGAACAGCCGCAAATGCTAAGGGAAATCAAATATTTCCCACAATTCCCTATAATCACACAGTGGTTCTTTTCCTCACAATTTTACCACTCAGTTCTCAGCAAAACTCCAATTCTGATTTTTTGTCTTTGAGCTGAGAAGCTATTTTCTCCCTGTCTCCTTCCTCCTGCCATCTGCTTATTTTATTTTTTGAGAACTAGTGAAACAGTCATCAGCCCTGGGTGACAAACCAGGTCCCTTGCTTCCTTTCACTGTGTCAGTTTTGGATATCATTTGGGTATTTGGAAAGGCTTTGTTGATTTGGGTTTTTTCCCTCCAGGTAGGTGGAGAGAAAGATGGCAGAGTCTTATTAAAGTAATTCCATTTGTGTAACTCAATTTTTGTTGCTTGAACGATAAGAGATCAGAAGGAACTCTGAGGGAAGGGAGAAAGATTTTGTTTGGACAAAGTAACAACCCCCAAATCTCTGTAGACATGCTTAGGAGACATGAAGGATCACTATTTATCAAAACTATTTCCCTTCTTATTTGATGTGGGAATGTAAAGATAGCACTAACGATTTTGGCAGTGCTAAGAGACCTGCTTTACACAGAAGACTCATCTCAAAATAAAAGTTACACCTTAGCATTAAAGCTTAAAATAAATGGCACTGGGAAGAGATGATGCCTGTGGCTGATTCTAGTGTAAAACTCAAAATTACAGTACAAAAAGAAGCTTTAAAAATTAAAACCTTCAGCTTTTCAGTATGTTGCTGTTTCAAATACAAATACTATCTTTGCTGCAGTAATAGTAAGGAAGCAAGGCAAGACGAAGAGGAGATAAATTCTAGGTCTACAGTGAAGGAGAGAGGTGCAGACAACATGGCTAACAGCTGTGATACCTTTGAGGTGAGGTGCTGCTGAGAAATGGGACTCAAAGTAAGATTAAAAGAACTTTACATTTTGGGATATAAGAAGTTTCTTTCTAGTTGCTCTGACTTGGCTGTGAGCAAGAAGCACCCAGAAATGTAGTTTGGATCTCCTGCAGCTGTACTAGGACACTACCTATCCTTTACTGGGACTGTTTCTCCAAAGAGCTGCACAGTTGCTGGAATTACCCTTCAGAGTAAATTTCCCATATAGCTCTCCACAGATGCTGAGCCATTATGTTCTTGGCTTGGTTAATTCTTTTCTTCATGCCTAGACTTTTAGGAACTTTAAGGATCAAGCATATTGGCAAAACATCTGTGGTTTATAGGCTTAATTTTCCAGACTGCCTGTGGCAGTATCACATCATGTCAGAGCCTGGATAGCTGCATTGCTTGGAAAATTTCAGCTCAGTGCTTCACTGGACAAGCAGGTAATGGGAACAGTAGAGGATATATTTTATCGTCTTTCATCTTCCTCAGAAACTTCGTTGTTTTCATCTGAATTTGTGATCTGCCCTGAAGCACTCCTTCAGTCTCTCTTGGCTGCAGAGCTGAATGTATTCTTGCAGTTCTTCTTGTAATGCAGAGGGTTCTCTCTACAGGCATTACCCAGGCTGGGGCTCTCCTGGAGTCAGCACAGGAATGGGTGATTCTTGCTGTTAAAATATGTATGAATGTGAAGCTACTATCACCTGGCATTAAGAAAACCCTAAAGGAAGTACATTTGCCCAGGTGTGAAGTGTGTAGAAAGGGAAATGAAATGGAGGTTTACTAGAGAGTTTACTAATTGGAAGGTGCTCTACACAACTTTTATGGTGAAGTTGCTGTTCTCTTACTCCTTATGGCAAGGAGCAAACTCCTCTAAGTTAAGAAATATAATCCATTGGGAGATTTGGAAGGGTTTTTTGGAACACAAAACACACTCTTTGGAGCTAACTAGTACAATGAAATACCAAAACATAAACACATCTTCCAATTAGGCTTTACCTATTGGAAAATTTACCTTTTGTCTATCAGCAAAGTCTATAAAGCATGTCAGGTTGCTCATTCTTTCACATGCCACAAAGGTCCTATTACACTGAGGTCTGGTTATTATTTTTCAGTGGGAAAAATGACTTGAACCATTCTCCACAGCAAAGGAAACCCTCTCCCCCCCAAAAAAACCCAACCAACCAATAAAACCAAATCCCACAAACAAACAAAAAAAGCCCCAAAATTTATATTTGCCTATATACTCATTTTCTGCTGCAGTCTGCAAGCAAATTTACTCTCATTTACTTCTGCAACCAGGGTTAGGTAGCTCAGCTTAGAGTAGAAGAAAATAGAAATTATTGCTTGATTTGAAAAAAAAAGTAGTTCTCAATCTATTTCTAAACAGCCACAAGGGCAAACCACCTGTAAGGTCTTGAGGAAGATCTCTCTGAAGGTTTTCATTGTGCTGAATACATCTTCCAAAGACAATTTTTTTCGGTCTTCACAAAGATAATCAGCAAGTTCTTCCTTCTTCTTTTCAATGGCAGCAAATTCCTTCTGAAGGTCCTTTGAAGCATTGAGGCTGCCCTGAGACACATTTTGTAACACAATTTAGGCATATTAAAAAGTAGCATTTTCTGAAGAAGACTTCAGCCACTTAACAGAGAGCAGCCAGTTTTTAATAAACTAAGATTGGTTCACAATATGTGATTTTTTTAAATTGATATTTATTTCTGCATTTTCCCCTCATTTCATCATACAACCACGTGGGAATGTGGCACAACCTGGGATGACTGATCAAGGGACATGTAACACCAGGATGTCTACCTCATAGCTTTAATTAAGTAATCTATTCTGACAATATGAAAAGCTAGGATGTTAGGAAATATGTTTTGGGAGGGGGAAAGCATATTGCAAATCTATCCACTTTTTTCCCCACAAAGCATAGTGAGACAAAACATGTTTCTGCACATGTACGCATTTATAGTTGCATCCTACGTTTCATTTTTAGCACCTTCCTTTCTTTTACCCACAGAAAAATCTGTCTGGTCCTCAGCTGTTTTCATGTCCCAGTATCACATAATAGAAATGGAGGAAACTCTGGGATCCTCCTTCCATCAGGGCACAGTGGGAGTGTAGTAATGACCCCTTTCCCATAGGGCTTTATGTCCAGTTGTCACCTGAATCACAGTGCCTTTAAGGAGAGAGTGTTTAGGAAGAAGGATGGGAAATGTGTCACACATTACCTACTTGCACAGATTTTCCATGCTGTATTTTTAAATCATCTGTCGACAAAAATAAACGCTTCTCTATTTCCAACAGTTTCTTCAGATTGGCACCTGCCTCAGCCTGCATGGCATCAATGTGGATTCTGAAAGGTCCACAAAAGGGACAGTGCATTGAAGGGGTAAGTCTTTTGTTTGCATTAGCTTAAAAGGTTATTATAAACATTATCATCTCTGCAAATTAACATGGAATTAATTGTCTAGGTAGTTCTTTTGCAGGTAATTCTTTTCTGTATAAATTCTTTTCCATGTGTGCAAACCCACATCTAAAAAGACTTTGTGCTTTTGCTCTTACTATCTCCCTGGATGGACTGTGGAAGAACCTCACTGTCCTAGTATTCAAAAAACTCCAAAAAATTTCCAGCCTATTTTTATTCATAGACAACACAAGCTCATCTCCCCTGTGCCAATACTGTCCTTATTTAGCTGGTTCTTCTCCCTCCTTGCCTTTTCTCCCCAGTCTATTTATAGTCCAAATCTGTATCTCCTCTCTGTGTTACTTTAGCTTGTGTGGAGATCCAAACATAATCACTGCCAAACCAACATCTTCTGTAGTTCTTAACTGCTCTCTGGGCCAGACAAAATTTACTGAACCAGCAAAATCTGGCTTGTGTTTCATGGTGCATCCAGGTGTGAGCAGCATTAGGAGAGTCCATGCAGGATTTGCACCATACACAGTTCTCCACAGGTTGATTAGCAAATCAATTTTGTAACTTTGAGAGTTTGACTAAAGTAGAGGGCAATTACTTTATACAAAGAGTGCATTTATATCGTTGGCCAGCAAGATCTAGTTTCAGTCAAGAAAAGTATTTCTATTATGACACAATCCAAAAAGAAATTAATGGTTGAAAACAACATGCAGTTTAGCTTCTGCAAAGAGAGCTCACAAAAGCCATAGAAAAATTATTTGTGTGCTAAATGTCAATCCATCTAAAGGTTTAAAAGTTACTCCTTCTTTGAGTTACAAGGAAATCTAAATCACTACAAGATTCCTGTGAATCCTCTGAATTCATAACAGGATTAAAAATGTTAATCCTGGTGCTACAAATGTGGATTCTGATTTGTGTAATTGAACATATCTCCATCTGATTCCTTTGAGCTAAAGAGAAAGAGCTGGCAATGGACTCATGAGGCCTTCAGGCACGTGGGAGAAAGCCAAAAGTCTCCAAAAGGAGGTTTTTTTCTTTCTACCCACATATATTAGAAAAACATGCTGATAGTCAACTCTGGGAGTCCTGAGGTCCCTCAGCTGCCAGTAAATCACCCCCATCGTTCCCTCCTTATATAATCTCTGTACTTCCAGATGGGCTTTCACCTAAAAATCCCAGAATGTGCTGAATTGCAAGAGACCCACCAGGATCAAGCCCAACTCCTGGCCCAGCACAGGACCATTCCCAAGAGTCACACTATGTGTCCCAAAAAATATCATCCAAACACTTCTTGAACTGACTGAGAAACTTCAGGGAAGATATGTTACTATTGCAATATGTGGAAGAAGAATCTAGTCCTTGAAAATGAGAGAAATTCAGTATCTACACAGTTTTCTTCTAAAGTAGTATTGGGTCCACAGAAAGAAAAATCATACTGAGCCCCACCTAAAAGTCTTAACCCCACTTAAAAGTCTTAACTTAATAAATCTCAACACTGTTTGGTGTTGAAAGGAACCACTCTCTCCCACAGCAGAGAAATCCTGTGACCTTTTTACACCACCATAAAATGACTCAGCTTCTTGTTGGCTTGAAAGAGGCTGGCAATTCATACATGACAAAAACAAACAATAATGTCCTACCCTGCTGCCTTGGAAACAAAGTCAAGATCTTTGGGAAGCTGCAGGAGATCTGTGTGGTTTTTTTCAACCTCCTAAAATTGAAGAGAAAAAATGATTATCTTATACAGTCTGTCAAAGAGTACAAAAGTTTTTCAGCTGGACAGCATCAGGACTGAAAAAATAACACTTCAGTTTCGTTCTTATAAGTGTAGGGATAAATTTCATCTTGTTCATTATTTTGCTCATGTTGGCATCCACAGGGAGTTAAAAAGAAAGGAAAATATTCATTTTAAGTGCTCAGGCTGACATCCCATGGGCTGCCACAGTGCGCAGGCTGACCTGAGATTTTGTCTTCATACCCCAAAAATAAATTTCATTTGACAGCTGCATTTGGGATATGTGTCAACACAAGAGAGCAGTTGAAGAAGAGAAAGAAAACAGCAAGCAGACATGCCAAGTGAATTTGAGGAAGGAAACCTAGTGTTACCCCTCTAAATATTACTGTATATGGATTTGATCTCATCTGCACAGAGTTGTGGAAAAGTTTTCATGGTATTTCCAGCACAGATGCTCACCCTCCAGGTACCTATAGTGGGGTATTACTGAGGTAAAAAACCACTTAGCTTCTGGGGAATTAATATTTGAGAATAATGCACACAGGATTAATTTCTCAGTTTTGTTGTACCTCCAAAATATGGTGAAGCAGAGTAATGTTGTTTTGGTTTGCTTTTGTTTCTGTTAGTTTGATCAAGGCACTAATTTTAAAACCTCCAGCATCTCCAGTGTGACGCCCCTAAAAGACACAGAAAAAAGTTCCTTCTTTCAGTTTTCAAGCCTTGCATTTTTTTCTGTTATGTTTAGAATACAAGCAAAGAAATAATTTTACTTACATAGTTCAGAAAGTTTCCAACTTTAAGAATCAATTGGCAGAAAACTGGCAGTCGGTGACTGGTAAGAATTGCTAAAGAATAAGAAGAGAGACATTTTCAATAAATTAAATTAAGTTATCTGAAATTGGATTTTCCTTCGGTTTGTTGATAACAAAATTTTCATCCAAGATTATGTCAACCCATTGTTATGGATTTGGAAAAATACCAGTACAGAAATAGATCAGCTGAACAGAAGTGGAATGAGTAGCTTTCTATTGTGATCTCTTCTTTACAAGTAGATGGAAAACAAGTTTTTCCATTAAGTTTGGAGTATAGATGTGTCAACCCTGCAGCTGCCTTATGAAGGAGAGCCACATACAAGAAAGTGTATCAATTTGTGAAAGTCTATAGCCCTTGTTCCCAGCACAAATTATTTTAGTTAAGGAAAGCAGAGGGCTTTGTGCCTTGTTATCATTGTTAGTGAGAGAGATAATCAAACGATGCACATTTTAGCAGGGGAATCTGGGATTAGAATAAAGTTTTTGGCAGAATTAGAACAGAAACGCTGACCCTCACAGTGGGATGGAGGGGAACAGGGATGTCAGGGTGGGACTGCAGAGAGCTGTTGATTGCACCCCAATAAAGAGTAACCACAGCATTGACATCAGACCTCCAGGTATAGCCCTGTTTTGTGTGTAAACATAAAAGTTTGCAGTTTAGGTGTTTAACAGGAGATCAATGACTCTAAAAGCATTGAACTGGAGCTGGAATGCAAGAGCACCTTCAATAAAGAGATAATTTAAAACTAAAACCAGGGCTAATTTTGGGTGGAGGGGTCTCCTGAAATATTGGTGAACATGATCTGGGACAAACACATCCCAAATATCATCTGAGATGCCCTTTTCTGGCAGCCAAAACAGATTCTAGTATGTCACAGTGCCCTGTTCCACCACAGAGCTAAGCTAGACTGCATCAGTGCACACTACATGGAAAACTGGAATTGGCTTATTGTTATGGACAAAAATCTCTGCTGCACACAAAAATGTAACCTATATTCATACAGGATCTGGCATTGACATCTCCATCTCAGCAGAGACCTTACTGCTGTCTACAAGTCCCTGAAAGCTTGTAGTCTCTTCTCCCAGTGACAGGATGAGAGGACACAACCTCAAGCTGCACCAGGCGAGGTTCAGGTTGGACATCAGGAGGAATTTGTTCACAGAAAGAGTTGCTAAGCCTTGGAATGAACTGCCCAGGGAGGCAGAGTCACCATTCCTGGAGGTGTTCAAGAAACAACTTGGCACTTAGTGCTAAGGTCTAGTTGATAAAGTGTTGATAAGGTCAAACGTTGGACCCAGTGATCTTAGAGATCTTTTCCAACCTAAATGATTCTGTGAACCCTAGAAGTGTTCAAGGCCAGGTTGGGTAGGGCTCTGAGCAACCTGGTCTAGTGCAAGGTGTTCCTGCCCATGGCAGGGAGGTTGGAACAGGATCATCTTTAAGGCCTTTTCCAGCCCAAACCATTCTGTGATTCTCTGATAGAGGAAATTCCCTTCTTTCTCTGCAGAACTACTACTTCAGAGCAGAACAGCACAAACTGCAAGTCTTCAGAATGTATGCTGGGAGCAAGAATTTGCAGAATCATTTTGGTGTTCGGTACACATTCAGCGATTGAAAGGTTAATTTTGAATAGATTGTAGCATAGGCTACCACTGGTGCTAATCAAGTAGAAGAAAGTGGCTGAGCCTGGGCACTGATGCAGCACTGATGTACTTACTTTCACAGGCTGTCCTGATGGCTTGGGTTTTTGGCCACAGACACTCCAGCAGAATTTTTGTTTCCTCACAAATCAGCATACATTCAATCCTCAACTGGTAGCTAAAAAGAGATCAGTGGAAAAAAACCACAACACCACAAGAAACAAACCCCACAGGGCTGATTAATTGACTTGTGTTCAGCAAGAGCATCATCCATTTTAGGCAAACAGCAGTACCAACATTCTTACGGTCTCTTTAATGCTCTGACATGAGAACTGGATTATAAATAAATCAAATACAGATATTTCCAAAGATGTCCTAGAAACAACTATTATCTCCTCTTTCAGAAAGCAATGCTGGACTGACATCTGGCAGTGACTACCTTGCCTAATGATGCCATATTTTTTACAATTCCTGGGCAACACTAGCCAGGATTTTAGTTCTTTTTAACTTCACAAACAGAAATTTGAAATATTTTGGCAGTGATGTCCTTTAATGACATTAATGCTTCATCACAGATTAATATTGTGTAAGGAAAACATTTTCTAAAGTACTTTTAAGTCTAGCTGGAAGTTTGAGAAAATGAAAAGCCACTTTTTCACCACCACATTTTCAACAAAGTGTCTCTAGTTGTGGCATGGCAACTGACCAGATTTATGGAGGGCTGTTGCTGTTAATTAAAACATTATCACCATGTTTTTGTGAAGAGCAGAAAGAGTTCTCTGTGTGAACCTCATTTGACTTGGTAAAAACTGGGGAGGTGGTGACGGCACAGGCACTGCTGTGATTCACCCGTGGATTTGTGGGCTCTCCAGTGGGTGAAACTGGAATCTGCAGCCCAGGGGTGGAGTGAATCAGCAGCCTGGTGACAGGAGTCACTCTGCAGATTTTTGCCACACAGGAATAGCTGTTCAACACTCAAGGGTTTTTTCATACTAAGGTTATTTTAACTGTAGCTTGCCAAAGGTGTCTGAAAGTGTCTCTGGCCTTTGGGAAGGAAAAAAATTCTCATATGAGCTCTACAAATAGCAGTCAGATGATTTATCCTGAAGACTGGATGTCAGGAACATCCCTCTAGCACAAGAAACAGAGGCCTTAATTTTTATGGACAAGTCTTGGAAGAACCACACTCATGGAAAGAGACAAGGAAGATTTTGCTCACCTGGGAACTTCCAAAAGATGGAGATAAAACTGATCTGCATTTGCCAGCTGTGATTTTTCTTCTTTGCAAGATTTCAGGTTATTTATCTAACAGGGGATAAAAGAGCAAAATAGCCACACTATTTAATTTAACAGAGAAAATAACCGCTCAAACATTTCTGGTGCCGTTTTCTTCTTACAGGCATGAGATTGACTTTTCTGAACTTGCTGGCTACACAGGCAATGGGAGTAAAGCAGATGAACAGTAAATTCTATGTATGAACTGGTTTGCAAGGGCAAACATGTAGGTTTTGTTTGGACTGGAAGGTCTTTTGCCTTTGTACAGCATCTCCTAGGATGAATTCCTAATCTGTAGGCAGGGATTCAGCAAGCTATAATGCACAGACACCCAGAAACCCCTCTAAAAAGATATGTCCTTTCCCCTTCTCCTTTTTGAAACTTGCTCTGAAAGGCTCTCTATTCACCTAAGTCCACAAATCTAACGTGCTCCATCCACCTAATTCAAATAACAGGAGAGAGAGCAGCACTTTGTCTACATCTGTGTTGAGTCGCCCAAAACGCTCTTGTTCAACCCGTGTAAAGAGGCCAGACTCTTGCTGGGATGGACTTCCCACCACTCTGCCTTGAAATATCATTGACCTAGATGCAGCAGAAGGGTGTGGGATCCAGTCACAGCTTCTTGCTTTAGCAGTGCAAGCGTTTCAAGCTGAGCACACAAAGCACTGAAGTTCACCAGAATGACATGTTAATAGATACCTCCTGGTCTTCAGGCAGCAGTTTAAGTAGCTGTTTCAGTATCTCAGCATCCAATTTGGATCTATCCCCTTTCTGAATCATGGCAACAACCTCTTCATTGGAGCTGAAAGAAGGAGAGAAATGCTGTAGAGCATGAGGGGAGTAACATGGCAAAAAAGACCTCAATCACTCAGCTGACACTCCAGGAGCAACTGAAACAATTCATGTTATACTTGCCCCCCATTACAGTTTCAAAGTCCTCTTAGTCCTCAAAAGTACAGTGGAGATATGAAAATGCAAAGGTTTTTCTTTTAAGCCTAAAGCAGCATTCCTTATAATTTAGGTGTGCTTTTTGGCCTTTGTTCATACTGACACAACAAACCCCAAATTTCTGCTTTTGCTGTGGGTGCCCAGTGTCACTGAGAAGGTATTTACATTTGCATTCCTTCACCATTTGCAGCAAAGATAAGGATAAAATCAATGGCACCCAGAAGGTTTTAACTCAAATCCGTGCCTGAAACTCTGGCAGGTAACATGTGTTTGAAATGATTCCAGATTGCTGTGGTTTGGGCTCTGGAGAGCTGGGCTCCCTTGGCCACCAGCACTAACAGAGGCAGCTCCCAGCTCCAGAGCAGCCTCATTCCTCCCAAGTGCAGTGGGATTCAGCTCTTTGATCCCACAGCCACCAGCTGCTCCCAGGAGAGCTCAACCCCTGCCCAGGGAATCATACAGGGAGAGGAAATAGCATCTGCATTAGGCCATGCACCATTCTCCCCCACTGAGAAGCAGTTTGTCATGGAAAAAGAATAATAATAATTCAAAACATCCCTCTGACTGATTCTGGTTTATTCTTAATGGAAAGGGACTTCTTGGCTGAGTTTCTTCTTGAAACTTTTTTGACATATGCCATGACACAAAGGGCAGAGAGCAGAACATACATCATCATCATCCTGCCACAGTTTCAGGGAATCTAAGAGTAAAGATATTTTCCCAAAAACTAGTACAAATTCCTTTCCTCCCCACCCCTCCATGAGGGCTGTGACTCAGTAAATTTCCATTTGTTTAATTATTCAAACTGTTTCCTATTTATAGAAAAACGGCACATAAAAACTATGTATGATTTTGGATCTGAACCCCTGGAGATGCCTCTTTAAAAGCAATGAAGTGTCTTGAAACTTCCATTCAACAATCTCCACTAACAGTTCTTGCCAGAATTTGATATTTATGACAATAATACCAAAGAAAAACATATTTCTACATAATTGTACTGTTATTTATGTATATTGTCTCTTTAGGATTTAGTAGTCCATTCTATATTTAATACCAATTTGAAAAATTACATTAATTGTCTGGAAAGAGACTTTCATCTCTTATCATTAAAAAAAAAAGAAAAAAGTTACTTCTTTTTAAAGAAAGATAGTACTTGCAAAGTATTACTGCTAAATTAATTTAATATCTGAATAAACGCACAGACACATCAAGTGAGTAAATCAGATGTTATTCTCCAAATCTTACCACTTAAATTGCTTCAGAAATATACTCAGAAGGAGACTTTTCTTTGGACTTATAAATGTGATCTGTGAAAAGGAAAAAAAACCAGTCAGCTAGAAATACATTTACCTTGGTTTTAACCGATTTTTAGAGGTTTTGTTTGTTTATTGGGCGAGATTAATTCTTTTTTTGTAATAATATTATCAATAACCTCCTTTGATCAAACCCCAAGTAATTGATAACAATACAGGCTATTAGATCTATTTCAGAAGGAGAAAGAGGCAAAGGCGTAGAGAAGGGAATTGATTTGTTTATTCCAGTTTATAAGAATGAATATTGAAATTCCCATGTCCTCCCTGCCTCAGATGAAGACCTATCCCTCAGCAGAGTTACTTCAACTTGTTTCATTCTAAACCTCCCCTGTGCTTTTTTTAAGGCAGCGGATCTCAAAATATTTCAAACTTTCTTATTATAAATGATTGACAATGAAGAATGTATAAGATTTTCACTTCCAAGGACTTTGCCATTTTCTACAAAAAGTGGGCAGTTCAAGTACCTCTTTTGGTTTCTTTATTTTTGGCCCTGTTTTCTCTGTAGGTGTCGGTGGTGGGACAGAGAAAAGAAGCTCCAAGCTTGTGTAGTCAGGTTCCACAAGCTCCTTGCTGCTGCTCGGCACCACAGCCCATATGGAGTGGCTTTCTGGAAGAGAATAAAAGACCAAGGTGGACCACAGAGGTTGAGGAGCACTTTCAAGGCAGTGTGATTTGTAAAAGGGTAAACACTTTTGACGATGAATGAAATATGATGCTCATTAGCCCTGGACTAATGTGAATTATTTAAGAGTGACAGCTCCCACAGAGAGCATCCCAAAGGTTTGAAGCCTAATTAAACCTGGAAGAATACTGCCACATTCAATTCACTGAGCTGAAGGCAGCAGATGAACTTAATGGGCTGCTCCAAATTGGTTTTGCTACTGCTACCAGCTGCACATTAGAGGGTTGTGGTACCCAAACAGGGGATGCTGCATCCAATTAGGTAAATATCTCTTTTTGCAAGAGATAAAGACTCTCAAGCCCAACATTATCACCAGAATCACCAGGACCTATCCAAATAACAAACAGAACTTCAAAACATGATCTTGTACAACACAGGGACCTTTAAGACAGGATCTCACCTCCTTTTGCTCTAGGAGAGATTGCAACAGTGACACTGAATGCATTGGGGATGAATCTCAGTTTGTGTCCCTGCACAAGAAAGCAGTTTATGGCTCAGTTTTTTACATCTGTGCTTATATATTTTATCACAGCAGCAAGTTCTTGCCCCTCTTGTCCCCTTCTCTTGGAGATAAGCAAGGAAGAACAACTGAGATCTCTGTTGTGTGAACTGAATATTAAAGACTGCATCAAAACTGGAGATATGTTTCCAGCCTCTTTACTGGAAGTTGAACAAGACTTTCAAGCCCCTTTGGCACATGGTAACCACAGACTCCTAGGGTTGTTTGTGTGTGTGTGTGTGAAACACCACACAAATCATGTGGCTGTGATCAGTGTGAAATGAAGTTGGGGGCTACCCTGAGGGTACACATTCCCCAGCCCTACTGACAAGAGTTTTCAGCCTCAGATCTTGGCTGATGAATCTTCTGGGTGTGCAAAAACATAAAAAGCAAAGGAAAACCTTCAGCTGAGACTTCACTGACTGATGATGTGCCAGCAGTTCATTAAGAACAACCACAGAACATGACCATTCAAAGCATCTTTCCACTCCACACACTCAGTGTTTGCAAACCTTAATCAATGCAGACTCACAACACCCCTTTAAAAACTAACAAATAGAGATTGAGAAGTCAACAGAAGGTAACTTCAGCAGCCACAGAGCCTCAGCTCCAAGCTTCTCCCAAACTACTATTTCCTCTACTAATTGGCAGAGGACTGCCTTCCCATATTTATTTTGTGATTATGATTGAGAGCAAGCAATGGGACCACAGGTGTGACCTGACTTAGGAGTGAAGGTTTAGTCCCCCAAGATCAGTGCTTTCCCTTGGCTGCAAAGTGCATGAACCCATCAGCCCAGTGTTACAAACGAGCACGTACGTCTCACCACGTCAGAGGGGAGCTTCTGCCAGTGGAGCACCTTCATCCTCAGCATTGGAGTCTTCTTTGTGTGGGGCTGCTCCCCACATCCACAGGGGGGATGGCTGCACTCAGGATTGCTGCACTCCTGAGGAGATGGGAGTGATGGGGCATTTATGCCAGGCATGGAAACAGGAGGAAAAGGCACCTTGAACTCAGGAGGTAGTGGTGGAGGTGCAGGAGGCTGTGGAAGCAGAGCTGGCATGACAGGCTGTTCTTGGGAGGAAGAGGAAACATCTTTCTGGGAAGGTGATGTGTTCCCTGGACAATGCTCTGACTTCCTAGAAAAGCCAGTTGTTGGAGAAAGGCTCAGGGCTGCACCAGGGTGATCCTCTTCCAAGTCCATGTTAACTTGAATGCATTTGTTCACCTTTGGAAGAGATCTTCTGGACACTGTTTTGTGGTGATCTGAGCAGTGCATGCTTGATAGCAGACTCTCCATGGCTTGCCCTGGTCCCATTTTCCTGCTCTACAAGACAACAAGGAGATGCATGGATTAGCAAAGTTCCTGATGACTGCTCTCTACTCATAATTCCTACAGAGACACGGAAATAACAGTGACCTTCATCTTAAGGTAAGCAACAGGAATATTTCTAACTGCTTTACAAGTGACAGTTTGTAGCAGTTCTCACCTTGGCAAGTCAGGAGGAAGGCAGTCCTTCTATCCAAAAGGCTCATTTTTTACTTCTCTTGATCCTTCTACATTCTTGTTATAATACATTAAAAAAGACAGAGCAAATGCTATCAGCATAGTAAGCCCCTACCTGGTTGTTTTTTCCCCTGTGTTGATCAGCCATCCAGTGGGATGAATAAAAGGGTAAAAGAATGCCTCCTACAGAACTACAGTTGCTCTATAGAGGGAACATCTCAAACAGCAGAGTCACAGTCACTCAGCTCTGAAAATCCATGCTGCCACAATTTACCTTGAGTGCAGAAGGGTGCAGGGGATTTAAGGAGAAACTCTCAAAGTAGCCTAATAAAGTAAACAAGCTACAGCTGAGGAAGATTCAGGGTGAGCTGCTTATGTGTTTGTGACAACACATGGAAATGACAGGTAAGCATTTAAATGACTAAGATTATCTTTCCTATTTTGCCCTTAAACCAAATTTTAATCTAGGAAAAATCTTTATATTTGTCTTGAGACTATACAGTTTCTTTCAGAGCTTCTTGCCAAAGACTGCAGAGGTCCCTATCTTGTATGTCAGCCCAGTTTTAAACACGGAGACAGTCCTACCAAAGATAGTAGAGCATTTACTGCCTCAGTCCTTGGCTTTGTTTGCTTGACTGAGCAAACATTTCTTTTGCAAACAATTGCATTTCTTGTGGATGAGCAGTGTCTTGGGATACTCAATCTCAGTAGCTGGAGCTGCTGTGTGATTTCTTTCTTTATAACCTCTACAGCAATGACCACCAAAAAATGGCAGAAGCAGCACGTGCTAAAAGGGGAGCAGTGAGCAAACTATCAATGCTCCAAAAATGACACAATAGGTGCAGCATTTTAGGGACTATATGTCGGCAGAAACAAAGCCTCCTGTCATCCCAGTCTTGAGCAAAACACACAATAATAGCATCAGCAGTTTTAACTAGGTGGAGACTTTCCTTTCCAGTGCAGCATCAGAGATATTTTTGGTACATACACCACATTTATGTTCTCAGAGAGCTAGGTTAATACTTATGAATGACCATTTTCCTCCTGACACAGCAATTTTGGGCAGTTACTAACACAGAAAAAAAACTCATTAAGGGAGCTGTGTTAAAACTTGGAATTGATGCATCTCTAGTCCATAGTATACATATAAAGCATCTCCTATAATTTGGAACAGTTTGTCTTTGAAACCTAGCAGTTCATAATGATGATAGTCTCCAGCTCTTACAGCCCCAGGAAAATTGTGAACCAATGCATCTAAGGCAGAAGAAAGAAAAAAAAATTGATTTTTTCCCAGTCTTAATTTAGTAAGAATGGCTTACATTAAAAACATTAAATGTTAAATCAGCCAGTAAATAACATTTGATTTACATACTAAATGATACCAGTTAAAATAACTAAGTCAAAGGCCTATAATAGAAAATTAATATTAACCACATTTGCAGTTTACTTGAATTAATTTGTTGTTGGTTTCCATAATTATTTTGCACAAATAAGCAGTTTCCCCAAAGGTAAAGCAGACTTACATTTAATTTAAGTAAACAACTTAATGTAGCCCCTTTAGGACTTCACAATCTTTGTGGTAAACTTGTACATATGCCTGTAATTACCCTAACAGGACAAGTGAAGGATTCATCCCTATGAAAAAGCCTAATGAGAAATGAGAAAGCCTAATGAGAAATAAGCCATTTTCTACTAGAAGTATTAGGAGTAAAATGAGCTGATTAAAAAAAAAAAAATCACAGTAGAAATGCTCATGTTAAAATTCTGCTGCTTGTTTATTTTAATTAAGCTATAGGGAGAATCAGCAAGACTATTAATTAGGAAGCTCTTTTTCTTTTAATCAGAGTGCTCATCTAAATTGCTACAGGGTTTGTGTAAGGAAAATCTTATTTTTAAAAATTCCACTAACAAGTAGTACTAAACAAGAAACAGCTAATATGCTTTGAATGATAAATAGGCTTATAATAATGTATCTCCAAAGATTATACTTTAGAGACTATGTAGAGAAATCCATGCTTTTAAAAAGATTAAAGCTTTGGTATAACTTCAAGGCAGCTGTAACTTACATTGCTGATAATGTTCAAATGAGCTCGTGGGTATGTTTTAAAAAGAAATCTCTGTGTGAAATTTCTCCTTAGAAAGTGCAGCCTCCCCTCCCCGCTGAATACATACATAAATGTATACACATCTCAATGCAGCCAGACAAGCACTGGCACTGGAACCACATAGGAAGGGCAGGGAACAGAGACTGACTCCATACATCAGCCCAGTTCTGATGATCCTGTGCAGTCAGTTAACTTGCAATTAACTGTGAAGCTGATTTCAGTGCTCTACTACTCCACCTTTTGTTTTATAGGGAAAGCTGATGATGCTTGAGGACCACCACAATACAGGCTTTCATTTCCACTTTTTTATCTGACTCCTGACATGCTAAAAATTGGCACATTTCTCATTAGCCTTGAAAGAGAAGCTGTAATTTGACAGCATAGGGTTTAGAATTTTAAATCAGATTAAAAAAAAAATCTTACCTCTGTGGTTTGGATGATGTACACACTCCCAATTTTTCACTGCTTGTGTTGCTAAATGGACTGATATGGGGCTACCTTGTTTTGTGAAACTCGATTCTCTTTGTAATGGGAATTTGATTTATTGCTCATTATTATACTATAAACAGTGATTTTAGTGCATGTTTCAGAAGACCTGATATTTCCCCTTGTGTGCTATAAATACCTAAAAGGTTTCTCTTGAGGGGGAAGTTGTTTAAAAGCTGTGCCCCACACACATTCAAAGTAATCACCAAAAGTTGTAATCACAGAGTCAATATCTGCAGTGTAGGATAGTTTTGAGGATATAAAGATGTTCTTCTTACCAAATGGCTGGAGTTGAGCAGCAGGATGTATAACCCAACTGGAGAGAGGGTTAGTCACTTGTTTATGCAGACAGCTGTTCCCTAACCAGAACAAAGCTGTTGATCATTAGCTCCCAATGGGCTCCACTTGCTTTGCTTTGGATTCAGGCACTGACTTGCATTAAGATGCTCCTGGTGTAATATTCCTCACTGTTGGCTTTGCAACTCTTATAATTTATTCTTGATGATTATGATTCTTACAAGGATAAAAATAAGAAGTGGAAGAAAATAGAAATTTTAATCCTTTTTTTGCATAAGCAATCTTCTTGCTATAAAATCCACTCTTTCCCTTTCAGATGCATTCCTAGGGGTTTTCAAGGTTTTTCTGGGGTAAGAGAGGCCTTTGGGGAACAGTAATTCCTTGCTAGTTCCTCTCTTCCTTTTGTTTTGGCTCTAGTATGGCTGTGCACAGTAAAGAGAAAAAGAGAATTTTTTTTTTTCTTATTGCTAACAATATTTGTGTTGTGGTATTTTTCATCAGTGTTTGTCAAAGTGTTTCAAAGGAAGCCATTACCCCCATTTTAGAGATGGGGAAACTGAGGCACAGGTTCTGGGATTGCCCACAGCTTCTTAGGAAGCCAGTGGCAGAAAATGAGTAACCTCAGTAGCCCAAGTTGCTGGCATTTCATTTCAGTGCTCTGTCTGTCAAAACCCTTTTTAGTCTTTGCAGTCCAACTCTCATTAAGATCCAGCCACTTGCTGTGCCTCCATTTCCTCATATCAAAAAGCTGGAAGCTGTTGGGAACCAGAAGCAGTTGGAAAAGTGGAAACAAAGCGAAAGCACTCACTTTTCACTCTGTAACTGCCCCTGCTGCTGGCAGGAATGTGGCTGTGATGTGTGTGTGCTTAATGCCTGTGGACTCTGTCCTAGGGATGGAGTTCATGAAAAAGTCCTCTAAGGGAACTGGCTCCACTTTTTGGCAGCTGGTGGTAAGGCAGGAACCTTGGGATCTGCTGCAGGAGGAGCCTGGGCCAGCAGCAGCAGCAGCTGTGGGTGGCAGATGTTAGGAGGCATTGCTGCTGAGACCACTTTGCTGGTCTCTGGGCTCTGCAGCAGAGAGATGAGACAGTTCAAGGGACCATGGAGAGGGGTTTGTAGAGTATGGGGATGGACTGTGAAAAGCAGGAGGTTGGGAGAGGGTGTGTTGTAGGATCAGCAGAGGAATTTGTAGGGAATAGGGATGAACTCTTCAAAATTGAAAGAAACCTCACCAGTTACTCCAGTTGGGCCTCATATAGCTGAAAGGATTAAAGACAGGACATAATATCTTTAATCTTCAGATATTTGCTAGGTTGGAGACAGGTCATGGTTTGAAGAGATTGCTGTGTTGGCTCTCATTTGATCATTTGAACATGCAGTTGTGCTATGGTTTCCACCCAGACCTCTGCAGGCAGCTGTGTTTGTCACAGATCATGCCTTGTGGAGATCAGGGTCTCTTTGTCCTCCAGACCTCTAGCAAGGTAGAGCAGTTGAAAATACTTGGAGGGACAAAACCTCCTTCTTGTGCACTTCTCCCTGGTGTCTCTCCAATTAAGGAGGTATTTTAGAAAAACAAACCAGTTGTCTGTGATTGAGATGGGTTTGTAGACTGGTGGTATGGTGAATGCAGTCACTACCCCTGGGGCATATTTTCCTGTGTGTGACACTGGTTAACCAAAGAGGATTAACATACAGACCTGAAAGGTTTCTGGACTCTTATTACTCCTGTCTTTTCTGCTTCTCTTGTATCTGCTTCTTGCTGAACAGAGAATCATAAAAACATTGGTTGGAAAGGACCCTGGAAATGGTTCTGTCCAAGCTCCCTTTCAGAGGACCATCATCACTGCTCTGGTTTTGTCTAACTGTGAAAATGTGAATGAATGGAGGTACAAAACATGGCAAAGTGCAGAGGAAAACCTGTTGGTTGCAAAGGACAAGTCCTGGAAACTGCTCCTGAGGGTTTAATTTCGATTACAAAATGAAGTTGTGGGTTTCAAAGGATGACAGAACCACATTTCATAGACTTGTTACCTTTTTTGGATGTGCTGCCTCTACTTCTCCTCTTTCTTCATCTATTCTGACTGATGGATTTGGTCATTAATTGTCACTAATTCATCACTAAACTTACAGCAGAGTATGCTGTATGAAGCATAATTACCAGATAAATACCAGACAAACCCATCAGGTTCCGCATGCCCTGAGCAGGCATACCACCCAACCATAACTGTAATAATGTAGATTATTAAGACTGCTGATCTTAGAAAAAACCTACTTTGACAGGCTGGGAGGGTATCTAAACTGACTTGATAGGAGCTGACTGCCACAGAGTGATTCTTGTCTTCTGACTTTGAGTAATGCAAGCTGAGCCTGCTTAAAGTCTGCATTAGGGAAGCACAGGGCTCCTGCTAATTCCCACCGACACCTGGCTCTGTGTGAATTGTCACACACAGCTCTTCCAGGAGTTGTTTATGCTGTAGCAAAGAGAGCATTAGAGAGTTCCTAATGTGAATTAAGTGCTAGCACAGCATGGATGAAGGGCTGAGTTACTTCCAGAGCTGACTGAATATGTTGATTAACTTGCAGCGATCAAATTCTCCCCTGGTATTTAAGGTTTAGTACCTGCTCTGAACTAAGGAATTGGAAACATTTTTCTTTACTATGGACCTAATTTCCATTGCAAATCCTGCAAATCATGTGGTTATTTTGCAAGATTGACACCATGCAGTAACTGCAAACATCTAGAGAGGTCCTGTCACTATCACTGCCCCATTTTTAACCCACTATAGTCACACTTCTAGAAATGGGAAAGCTGTTTATCATATCCTGCCCAGTTTTGATTACGAGATGACCAAATAAAATGTGGTTTCTGATGGAGTTGGTTCATGACTGTATTTGCTTTCAGAGACATTATGTGGACATAACCTCATGACTAACATGTTCACCCATATTTCATGGCCATGGCTATTACCACACACAACCAGCCAGGGTTCCTACAGTGCTGATGTTTAGCATTGGTAACCTTGCATGTTATACTTGGTTGATCACTGTGTACCAGAAATATGAAGCTGTAGATCCAGGCTTTATGCTTAGACAAATGGAAACTGGTTAATTTTGTTGAAACAGGCTTATGTGTTTTCATTTTATTTCAATTTATCCTGCCTCTTTCTGACTGGAACAGAAAGTGTTTCTCAGCCCCCTTGGCTGTATAGAATGTAGGAGAGGACCAAATGGCACACTCAGCCCAAAAGATACTGGCATAGCTTTGGTATTTCAGCCATGCTCCAAGTACAGTGCCAAGCTGTGGTGGTGCTCCTGAACTAGATATAGCTCCATTTATACACCTCTGGTTTTTTCATTAATGTTGGACAAGGGCCTCCAAGATCATTAGGTCCAACTTTTGACCAAACGCTGCTGTGCCAACTAAACCACAGCACTAAGTGTCACATCAAGTCGTTTCCTAAACACTTACAGGGATGGTGTGATGTCATGTAGAGAAAAAATTACGAAGGCAAAAGTTCAGCTAGAACTCAATCTGGCCACTGCTGTGAAAGATGATAAAAAGTGTTTTTTATAAATATTCTGCCAACAAAAGAGGGACAAGGAAAATCTCCATCCTTTATGGGTTGTGGAGGAGAACATTATCACCACAGATGAAGAAAAAGCTGCCTTCTTTGCCTCAGTCTTTAACAGTAAGACTGGTTATCCTCAGGGTAACCAGCCCCTTGAGCTGGCAATCAGGGAAAGAGAGCAGAAAAGGCCCCCCAGAATCCAGGAGGAATTGGTCAGTGACCTGCTGTGCCATTTAGGCACTCACAAATCCATGGGGCCAGAGGGGATCCTCCCAAGGGCACTGAGGGAACTGGAACAAGAGCAAAACCATTGGTAATTATTACTAAGCATGTATGACAATTACTTACATATATGACAATTATGCTTAGGTGTTTTATATCTTATGTGGAAAATATTGGACTGTGATGGATGAATTCTCACGAATCATAGGTCTTCCCCATCCTCACCAGAGAAAGGAAACTCACCAAGTATTTATTTTCATTCTAAACTTTGAAATATTTTCAATATTGAAATTTTAAAAACCCCCGACCAAAACTCCCAAAAAAACCTAACCCTGAAAATCCATCTCACTAGACATAGCTGATTTTTGATGTGAAATATTTGGAAAAGACTTCTGCTAATTTCTCCTGTACTTTCCTTTTATCACCTAGCCAATGCTTAATTACAGAATATGCATTTATTTGGCAGCAAGAAGTTTGTGGTGGTCACAGCCTGGTTTACAAACCAGACTCCATGTGCAGTTGCTGTAATATACCACAATAATTCTATTTTGAGGTCTGTACTCATGGTTGACTTAAATGACCACAGCTCTGTTGAACTGGCCTTGATATTCTTTTTACCAACAATTAATTTGGTCTTGCAATTACTGAAAAATCTTCAGGATCATGAGCTTTATTTCAAGCTCATAAATGGAACAAAACTGCACATCCCAGTTGAATATCAGTCTTTGACCTACTCTAATTCTTTTCTTCTGTTCTTCTTAAATAATCACTGTAATGGAAGCAGAGCTGCTTTGGAGCAATAAATTGTAAATGTGCTTGAGTCTGCTGATTGGGATGTGATTGAATAGATAATTTACAGATGACTATTGAACAAAGAACCTCTGGTGGCTCAAAATAACCCATTTCTTTGTAAACTCTTGAAAGCAGGGGAAATATAATGCCAAAACCCCTCTCTTTAAAGGCCAAGGTAAGCACACAGAGTAATAAAAACTCTGGCTGTGGAAACCAGCAGCTCTCTCTGGATGGAAAGGAGGGAAGCTGAAAGACTCAGAGAAATGGATACATGCTGTAGCATCTGAAATGAGCAGCCAGTGGGGTATTAGGAGGAAAAGTTCCCTAGGTAACACCCAGAAAAGCTGTTCCCCAGTCCTGCATCTCCAAATGATGGTGTTCCTATTGATCAAACAGTGGGGTGGTGAGGAGGAGGCTGGCTGTGCACTGCTAGCCTGGGCTGCAGGCTCTTCTGGAATCACAGAGCTGGGGCAATGTGTTTAATGCTCACGTTTTTGCAGTTTAGACTCTCACCTGAGAGCAGCAGAGCTAAATTGAAGAGCAAAAGGATGGTGCTTGGGAGATGTGCTCTGCGACTGGAAAAGGGGGGAAAAAAGGGAAAACCTGTAGATGTGATACAGTCCTGCAAATCAAACCTGAGTGACATGGTTCTACAGGGAATGCTGAGGGTATGCCTGCTTTTTCCAACAGGAATGGGTTTTCTGTTGCAACAGGGCTGTGCTACTCTGCAGTGTCTCCTGCACTGAACCTGCCCACGTGTCTGTTCTCAACTCATCTCTTCTTCTGTTGACCAGTTCTCAATATGCTCAATAGTGATGCCTTGGTTAAAGCAAACCAGTGATTTAATTCTTGGTTTCACTTCTAAGTTTTCAGAATTACAAGGAATAGCCTTGACAAGTCCTATTAAGCAAAGCAAAATAAGCTTTAGCCTGCACATTAGTTTAGACACAGTGAGTTACCATATAAATGAACAGTTCTGAAATGTACCCAGCTCTTCCACTGGATTTATGTTTCAGCACATATCACACCATTCAACAAACACAGATCATTTTAAATGGACAGCTATGTACAAAATTATTATACAGTGTTATTACAAAACTTGAGAAATAAAGCTCTGAATTTTGAAAACATGATACTGCACAGTCCCAATTTTAAAGCCAAAGTAACGTGATTCCACATGTTCTGCAGCTTGGACATAGACTCTTGAGTACAAGCAGCTGACAATGGAAGTCAAACCCAGAGATTTACAACAGGATAAGCTGAAAATGTGTCCAGTAGAGCACTCCAGAAAACCTCTTCCTTTTGCTTTAGTAAGAGAAACCAGGGCCCTGGCTCTCCAAAAGTTGATGGATGCATCAGCATGTGTTACAAGCCTACTTAAGACTACTGATGCACTTCAACATAATTGCACATAAGCATCATGTAGGAACCAGACACTATTTATATGGCCATATGCTTACTAAAATACATACTTTTGCTTTTGCTTTTTCTCCCCCTGTAACCAATTTCCCTTGCTTTTAGTGATTGAGAGTAAAAACACATTTGTCTAATCTGGATCTGGTCCCATATAAGTTGTCAGTGGGCAATGAGAAGAGGGACTTAACACACCTTCACCTGTGAATGGTACAGCCACTGCTTAATTTATACCCTTAATTTAGTTGAGGCACTGCTGTTTTTAACACTTCTTTGAGGGCTGAACACTGCAGTCTGTTCTTGGGCCACACTCAGCTGTCATTTCAAGAGGAGTTTGGCCTAAGAGCAGGTGGAAAGACTTGGCTTCCAGAGCAGGTCTGACCCTTTCACCACGACTATGCACAGAACCGTCCCCTGCCCCCAGAGGTGCCCAGTGCAAGGCACAGACTGAGGGGTCCAAAGTCTCTGGGGAGGCTCTTTAGGTCCTGGGGAGGGGAGTGCAAGGCTGCTTGAGGAGAGGCTGTGGGTCTTCATGGGGCAGAAGTTGTCCATGATGGCATTTCATGGATGCAGAACCTGGAGTCTCAGAAGCTGGCAGCACTCCAGGGACACGTGAGAGGTTCTCTCATACCTTCTGCCTTGCCATGACACCTGCAGGAAGAGGGGGAAATGCAAACTATGATCAAAAGAGGTGTGTTTTTGCGTGCATGTGTATCTAAAGGTTGAGATGCTACTAGGGAAATCAGTTTCATCTGTTCCTCAGATAATCTAAAAACAGATATTTTGATGTACTTAATAAAAACCCTGTGTTTCCAGAACCAATCCTGATCTTCCAGAGTTTGGGCAGCTTTGCTTTTCAGTTTAGTCCAATAACATATATCCTTCTAGGTATTAAATCGCTGAACTAAATAAATCTAGAGGATTTAGCAGGACTGTCAGAAGGATGGGGCAGCACACTGTAGCCTGTCTCACTCCATAACTGAATCAAATACCACTTCTAAAGGCAGATATGAAGGCAAAGGCCTAGCAGGAAGATGAGCATTAGATTGATGACATTCTCACAGTCCATTTAAAAACTGCCCACAGACAATACTGGGTCTGCAGAAGGGGAGGTGAAGCATCTGTCCCTCTAGAATTAAAGGAAAACCTGGACTCTCAATCCCTTCTGTGTCTTTGCAGAAGAAGGTTGATGTGCCACTGTGCCATGTACATGTCATAGCTGCCCTTCTGCCCTTTCCCTTCCTCCTCATGAGGCTGTGGTCTCTGAGCTGGTCTGTACTCACAGTTTGGTTTTTCTGTTATTTTCTAGGGAATAAATCAAGTAGATTTGTGAGCAGGGAAACTGCTAAAGCCCAGTTGCTTGTAGACTTCTGCTTTCAAGGCTTTTTTTTTTTTCCCTAACCATCCCAAGTGACATACAGATGGGAGGAAAAGGCACAAGCAGACATGAACATTTGTCTGTAGGAATTCTCTAGAGTGTAATGCAGGCAAACTCCAAAAGCAGCTCTCTTGAGTTCAGCTGTTTGTACAGTGTCTCCTCTCTTTTACTGTCACCTTTATAAAATGATTCTTTAAGCTCTTTCTGGACTTGGTTGGAAATGACTTGAGATGTTACCAGAGTGCACACAGTGTGACCAGCAGTGCCTCGATTCTAGAGGAAAAACAGCTAAACCATTTCTTTCAGGGACATGAATATAATGTGGGATACCACTCTTTAGGTGTAAAAGCTGACATTTAAAGACATTAACATTATTACAGAAATTGCTGCATAACAAGATATAGTCAAAGTGAGGCAAGAACTCAGTAGCTGAATACAGTCTTTTACTGCTCTGAAATATTATCACAGAGCCACAGACTGCTCCTGCCATCTGCTGCTGTTGAGGAAGCTCTAAAAACTCGTAAGGGGTTTGAGTCTTGATCCCTGCAGCTGGATCTGCACAAGAAGGAAGGAGATTCCTGTGGCTTCACTGAGACCCATTAACTTCCACATCAGCAAATCCACCAGAGAAAGAAATATCCTGTATCAAAAGAGAACTGGGGGGGAGGACCTGAACAGACCAGGTATGCTTGGGACAAAACATAAAATTAAAAAAAAAATCCATTGGAAGATCCTAGGAAAAAATATTGTTTGGTAACACTCTAGGCTTGCTGAATGTGCCTTATCAAGAAGTTCTGTCTTATCTGTCTCATCAAGACAGGAGCTGCATTTGGGAGACAAAGCTCTCTGGCAGGAGACTAAGACAAGCAAATGGCTTTTTGCTTCTGCTGCCCTTGCTGTGTGACACACAGAGGAAGAGGAAAAAGAGAAGTGCAGGTTTCAAGGTGCAGCTCATCTCTGCTGTCCTGGCAGCAAATCCCAGGCAGGCTCTGCTGGTGCAATGCCAGGCACAGCATTCCAAGGATGCAATGAATCTCTTGCCTGACTTGGTCACTTCATAAAGGTACTGTATGCCCATGAATTCCTCTGTGTTGTGTTTCTATGACTTCCTAGGACAAAGAAAAGCTACGTTTCATATATTTTTTTCAAATATGACTTTTTTAAAACTTGTATGCTTAAAAAAATAAAAATAAGTGTAGCTCATGGTTCCAGCTGCACCTCCAATGCAGTGTGTCCACTGGTCCTCTCACCTATGCTTCATTTGTTACTATTTTCTGTTCCTGCAGGAAATCTTCCTCAGGATTTTAAACCAACAGAGCTACTTCCACTTCATGTAATCCTACGGCATTGCAGGAAAAGGGCCAAAAGCAGGGCAGGAGCAGTCAGGACTGTAACTACCCAATGTATATCCCATTTTCTCTTGCTGGCAAGCGATGCTCCAGGTGCAGGAACAAAAGCAGTCCTGTGGGGAAATCCTGCCCAGATTCCTCCTGTCTCTGTGCAAGAGCAGGACTCCCAGCTGGGCTCCTAGCCCCAGGGAATTGGGGATGCTGGAGAACAAATACATTCCTTTCAGGAAACAAGACAAAGAGTGATTTGATAATATTGATTTAGTTCACAAGAGATGCTCATCAGCATGGAAAGGACAATGTGTAACTATGCAATTTCAGTACAGTGGGTGTTTCGATTGTTTATTTTTCTTGCTTTTCTTTCCACTTGCTGTAAAAACAGGGGAAGTTTTGCAAAGGAAAGTCTCATCCTGCAACTCCTTTTGAGGGGCAACTGTATGTTGCCAGCATCAGTGAAGGATGCAGGGAACTTGTGTGCAACTCTGGAGTTGAATTTAGCTTTGAGTGGGAGCTGGTATCTTGCCCCAACTAGTATTTGTCCCTGGCTCCAGTGTTTTATTCCCTTTTCCAGATACCCATATTTGAACAGTGCTATAGAAAGTAGTTACCCACAAGCAAATCAAATGTTCTTTGCTGGAGGTAGGTACTGAAATTGCATTTTTACAGTTTTTGAGAAAATAATGTGATCAAAGCAAGGACTTTGTTCATCACATGAAGTTTGATTGTTTGGTTAGAATAATGGCTTTTAATTATCTGCAGGGAGAAGCAGTTTGGCTGCTGCTGACACAGAGGACAAACGTGGGCTGTGACCCTGTGTCAAATGGAGATCAGCACTGACTCCACTCAACACAAGATCAACACCCTGGAGGGTAAAAATCAGAGTAACAAATTTATTTCACGTGTGTTTGTGATTAGACACAAAGACAAAAAGCTTAGGTGATGTGCTGAATACTGATTAGGTCTGTGAAATCCCAGTGCTGTGGTTAGTTCACAAAGAAACACCTTTGTGGGTTTACATACCTCATTGTGCCACACAATCTTTTTTTGTTTTAGTATCTCCAGTATCAGTCTCAACCTCTGCTTTTGAACAAAAGAGAGACACTAAATATATCTGATCATGGCAAGGCCAGGGTAGCAACAGGGAACTTTTTATGATGAAGATACTGTCTAGTAGCAGAGAGGCTCCTAAGAACATATAATCTTTGAATGGTTTAGGTTGGAAGGGACCTTAAAGATCATCTAGTTCCAAACCCCTTGAGGCCATCCCTGGATGCCCAGGGAACCCTGTGGCTTTTGCAGGCTGGGATCAATTCTTAAGCCAGAACTCCTAATTTCAGGTGTCAGGAAAGAATTGTGAGGGCTGTGAGCATGGGATGCTCCCATTGCTGCAGCTTCTGCTCCTCCTGAGAAGCAAGTTTGGGAACCACTGTCACAGGAAATCACTTCTCATTCCTGGCTTGTTTTTAACTAGGGGAAAGTGGCATGTTTAGAAATGTAAATAACTACAACCCTGGGGCTTGTTGCATTAAAAGGGTAAATCCCTCTGTGGTAGCTGCTCAACCTACGCTGTTTTTCTCAGCAATGGGTATTCAAACCTTCCTTTCCTTTCCCCTCTACCCTCCTTGAAAGGAAAAACATCAAGCATTGGTAAAAAGAGACTTTCCCATTTGCCCGTCCATTTGTTTGACCTCAGGATCTCGCAGGAAACAGGCTTTGGAAAGTATATTTTAAGTTCTAAAGGCTGACAGACCCATCTGTCTTCTCTACGAAGCCATCCTCAATTTGGGATTAAGGTGCCCATCCAAGGGTAAAAGGATCTAAGGGACTTGGACACTCTTGCCAGGTTTGGGGCTGGCTGAGGGCTTTTGGTATGAAGAGGGGGCCTGTGTGGCTCCAGCAGCTGAGCTCCCTCCCAGCCCCAGCAGGGCAGCCCAGCTGGAGGATTGATCCTTGCTGGAAGCATCAGCAAGATGCTCTTTTCCCTCTTTTTCAGTGACTGACCTCCCCCCTCCCTCTGCAGCGATGGTTTGAGGGCCTAATGTTTAGAACCCAGTTAAAGTACCCCTGGGGCAGGTTTGTCAGGCAAAGTGCTGCTGCAATGAGGGGAAAAAACCAAACAACTGCAAGGCAGCATTGATGTTGCTGCTTTTATGTGTTTATAAGTAGTTCAGAGGGGGTGATTGCTGATTAAGTACCCAGTATTAACTGCTCTTAATCACTGCTCTGGAGCCTAATGGAGCTCTTGTTTGCACATAACCGTGCCTTGTAGCTGTCTTTAGCACGCTTGACAGATGTGCTTATTGCCATCTTTACTGCGTATGTGTAATGGGCTTTTTAATTATTGATTCATCATTACTCCTTTATAAACTACTTATACATGTCACCAGAATGAACTATGCTTGTGGTTTTCTTTTTAAAGCTCTTTCAGCTTTAAAAAGTGTAATAGCTGCATGAAACAGTGTGACTCTAGGGGCAGAGGAAGGGGAAAGAAACAGGTGTATAAATAAATATATCAGGAAGGCTCCCACATTTCAGTCAGTCCCCGAGAGCTATTTATAAAATATAAAAGCTACCTGAGTAGCTTTTGCTGTGCCTCTTCTTCTTCTTCCGTTTCCCTGATGGCCTCTGCTTTTCCCTCTCGCTGTGGGTTTGCTCTGGGGGAAGTGTTGCTGAACAAGAGGAGTCAGTGGCTGGCTCCTCTGAGAAGGACTTGTCCTGAGAGGTGTCCAGCAGCGAGTCTGTACCAGGGTCTTCATTCTCCTTCGTCATTTCTTTTGTGTCTGCCTGCTGAGCCTCATTGCAGGGAGCAGGCTGAGCACTGTCTGAGCCATCAGCTGGGCATTCCTTGTCCCGTCCTCCTGACCCATTAGTCCAGCTGAGCTGGTCTCTCAGAGCAGAGGCTGAACTGCTGCTCACAAAGCTTATCCTGGTGCCTATGTCAGCCACAGAGAAGGCAAAGGAGCCGCTCTTTGTGCCGGGCTGGAGGCTTTCCATGTTGTTTGCCTGCTCCATCCCAGGGCCCAGCGTGGTCTGACTGGCTCCATCAGCTTCCACCGTGCTCACTGAGGGGCTTTTGGTCTGGGACTCCAGTGGCAAACTTCCTCCAGCACTGTTTTTAGATAATACCTGGCCTGAAGCTGAACCATTTGTAACACCTCCACCTGTCTCCATCGGGGCAGTGGTTGAGGGAGGAGTGCCTTCTGAGGGATGATTGTCCTTGTTCGGCTTGGTCTTGTCATCAATCTGCTTCCCTGCTGCTTGTGGATCCTTAATGCTCTTTCCTTTAAACAAAAAAACACTCAATCAGCCACAGCTGCAGTTTCACCAGGAATCAACCAAGATACACCTACCCTGCAGAGGTTACAGGTTGGCAGCTGCCTGTGGAGGGAGCACTGACCCTAAAGCAGCTATGCAGAGGCAGCACCTGTTTATCCTCCCTGTACCTCCCCTCCTTATACCCATGTGGTCACCCCGGCTGGACTCCCAGGCTCCAGCTCAGCAAAGCCCCTGATTTGTTTCCAGCAGGTGTTAATGTGTCTTTGCTGCAAAATGGCTGATTTCCATGGAGGCTCTGGGACTTGCAAGGAAGCCTGAAAGTCCGTGTTAGGAAGAGAGAACCTGCCTGTGAGGTTCTGGACCACGTTGGACTGCTGGCTTGGCTGTGTGAGGACTTCAAGGCTGCCCATGAGCCCCCAGCCTTAACCTGCCCTTGCAGAGCAGGTCTAGGAGAGCCATGGATAGACCAATGTCCTTGGACTTGCCAAAAGTGCACTGACACGGAGGTCAAGAGACCAAAGAAAAGTTAAACCCATGGGCTGTCTCCTCACAAGCACCTAAAGGACTTGGGTACTTCTGCAAATAGGGTTTCTTATCTTTTTTAAAGGGCTTCTTCAGTCTCCCAAGTGTAGACTAAGATGGGATGCAGCAGTCTCCACAGCAGAAACACGTTGTGCTGCTGAGACTTGAGAGCATGGAGAGGACTTTTGTGGTGATGACAGCAGTGCCCCATCAGCATGGTGCCATGGCTGACACATGGGTCAGGCACTTCAGAGGGTTTATCAACACAGATGCAGGGCTATGCTGCTCCAAATTCCTGCTAATTTTGTGACAGATCTGGCTAGCAACAGCTCAAGGCTCTCTGCTCCTCTTCTCCTTGGCACTGGCTGCAAAGCCTTCTTAAATAAAATGCCCCAAATGCAAACACAAAGGCTTCTTGCTGGTGCATGCTTGGGTCAGGCTCAGAGGCAGATGGGAATGAATAGCTGCAGGTACAGTCATGTCTGTGTCCTTACCAGACTGGCTTTCCTCTAGGCTCTCTGCAGACAGGGGTTTAGGAACTGCATCTGACTCGTGCCTGTTCTTTGTCTTTCTCAGCGTGAACCCCTTCCTTATGTCGGCGAGCAGGGCGTCGATGACACACACCTCCTCCTGCTTCATCAGCCCCTTCTTGACTGGGGAGAGAGAGATGGGGGTTAAATCTGCCCATCCGACAGGGCAGGACAACACTGCAGTGATGCCACTGCTGGAGCTGGCTACTGCTGCCCCAGCACAACCAACCACTGGGCAGGAGCAAAGCACCTACACCAGGCTTGGGAGCAGCCCGTGCTCCCTATGATCCCACAGCAGCATATCCTGGCTGAAGACAAGGGATTTGCTCCCAAGTCTTGGTGCTACAGCCTGGCATCAGTGGCACCAGCTCTGCCTGGACATGTCCCTCTTTGTACCATGACCCTGAAATAGTCCCTGTTTGTTATCGATGTTGGTGGGAACTCTTTTTTGTTTTGGAGGAAAAAAAAAATTTCCTTTCCCTTACATCTCAGATTCTTCTAATCATATTTTCCAGCCTTTCATTTTCATTCAGTAGAAGGCATATTAAAGTAACATGCAAGGTTTTTGGGACAACTGTGGTAAAGAGAGACTATTCAAGTGTATACAGGGATTTCAAATGGCAGATAAGTCAAATGTTTCTTTTTAGATTTGGGATTCAAAAGTTATGTTTAGAAACTGAAAAAGTTAACTGAAAAATTTAATTTGTGGTGGTTTTTTTTCTTCTTTGCTGTTGAGTCAGCAAACCTAAAATTAACTCCTCTGCCCAGCTGCAACTGTGGAAAGTCAATTCTTAGCTATGGCTGTAAGACACCTAAAAGCCTTTAGTCAGCCAGCACCTGGAAACCTACAAAATAAATTACCACTACTGGTCCGTTAAAGCAGGACCACCAAAGAGCTTCTATGGCTCCATCTCTATTTTTTGAAGCCATTTCAGATACTCACTGACTTTTCCATTTTCTCCCTTCTGTCTCTTCCCCTCTTCCTCTTCTAGCTGTTTTTTCCTCTTCTCTGCTTTGGCAGCTTGCTCCTTTCTGTCCTTGTTTTCCTGCAGTGAGGTAACAGTGGTATGAGAAAGTTAAGGGTAAATGTCTGCTGGAGAAGCTGATGAAGAGAAAGGAGATCTGCAGATGAAGGAAGAGAAATCCTGGCCTCCTCTTGTGCAATAAATAAAATGGGCATTGGGAATAAGGGCTGTCTTACCAAAATGGTGAGAGGGGACTGCTGACTTGGCCAGGACTCTGCCACATCCCAGTCGGAGGTGGCAGTGGTGATATGCCTCACACAGCTCCCTGCACTGTGCTCACCTGCCTGACCTCTAGCTGAGGTGAAAGTGGGAGATACTGAAGCCACAGTTTTTTCCAAACAGGTGGCTTTTTTTCTACATATCCCCCTTCTGAGCCTGTCAGCTCAGGTTGGAGCAAAGGGTTCAGTTTTCTAAGCCCCTTTCTCTAAAACTTGCACACTTGGCTCAAAAGTCACAAAATCTTTGTGGCTCTGCAGCTAAAGCTGCACGAAAATCATAAATCCCTGGTGTTTGGGCCAGGCAGGCCCAGCAGCACCAGAACTGCATGAGGATGCAGTGGAGGAGGGATCAGACACTGCTTCACCAGGGGACCTCCTGCCAAGTGCCAAAAGCAGAAGGCTGTAACCAGGTTACCCCCTGGATTCAGGTGCCCATCCCACCCTTGTCCATCAGCAGCTACCAGCACTAGGGATGCTCAGCATCTTGTCTGCAGATGCCAACCTTCAGGGCTCGGATGAAGAGGTCTCTGAAGGTCTTCATGATGCTAAATATGTCCTCTAAGGACAGCTTGCTTGGGTCTTCACAGAGATAATTTGCAAGTTCTTCTCTCTTCTTTTCAATGGTTTCAAATTCTTCTTCCAGCTTTCTGGAGGCATCAATGCTGTCCTGGAACACATGAAATGCACACAGTAAAACACCATCCAGAGGACAACGAGTGAAGTGCACTCACAGAGAAAGGATTAGAGCTTGCAGCAGGACTCTGGGTCCTGGCTTTTAACTGCAGCAGAGCTTTAGGGAAACAGGTGGGAAGAAATTAGGATTTGCAGATGGTCTTTACTCTTGGCAACTGTGCTGTGCCAGTTTACAGGGGTGGCTTGAGCAAGACATGGAAAGCTCCCTGCAAAGCCTAATCCCAAGCAAAGGGCTTCACTCTGGTGCTCCACACGAAGGTGACCATCTTCTCTTAAAGTGAGGAGTCACACAAAAGCAGTTGGGGCACACACCCTAAGAAATGGCCTCTCCAAAGGTACCTAGGTTTGGGGTGCAGCTGGCAAATATAGATTTGGGTTGTGTGGCATTGCAGCCTATTTCCAAATCTGGGAGCATGTCTTGTGGCAATATTTCCTCCCCTCTCCTGAGGCTCCTCGGCTGCAGATGAACCATGCACCACCTCTCTGTGTGTAATGGGGGAGATCTGAGGCAGCTCCATTACTGACCTGGATGGGTTTCTCATACTGCTCTTTCACATCCTCATTTGATGAGAAGACTTTCCGCTGAAGCTCCAGCAACTTCTTTAAATTGGTACTGGACTCCGTGCGTATAATATCAAGATTAATTCTGAAATCACACAGAACCCTGCCATTAGTTGACATTCCAGCACCTTGAGCTGACAAAGGAGTGCACAAGTCTGAACTCGTGGTATGGCTACCCCTCTGCTTCCCATCACTTCACTGACCTGAACCCTGTGCTCTGAACTCTCTGTACAGTCCAAGCTCATGGAAAACAGCTTCCCTCCCCTACAGTACTCATGGAAAGGGTGCCAGGCCTACCTACAGTTTTGTGTATTGGGTAAATGAATGCCAAAAAAAGTCCACCTGTTCAAAAGGCTGTTGTCTACCTGCCATGCTCGGCATTAGCTCACTTTCCCTGCCTGGAGGTATTTCAGAATACTGGGTAGTTGGACTTCACCAGCTCCTGGGTAGTTGGACTTCACCAGCTCCTGCCACCACAAAGGCAGTGCACATCTCAGAAGGGTCTGGGAGGCAGTTTTAACTGACTGCTCTGCAAATTTCAGTCCTAAGTGTTGCCAGCTGTAGTAGAATTATTATATATTAAAGGGCTTTCAACATTCATCAACCAAATCTTTGAGTTAAAACTATGTAAGATGCCATCTTGTTAATCTCTATACCAGCTGTGTGTGTTCCTAATTTCTGGTACATTGTTGATGTGCATGGGATTTATTTTTGTTTTTAATTCAAAGGAAGTGACACACAATTTTACCCTGCTGCTTTTGAAACATATTCAAGATCCTTTGGCAGTTCCAGTAGGTCCTTGTGGCTGTTTTCTACTTCCTGAAGAGGAAGAGAAAAAGAAGAGTTATTTGGTGTGTGGGAGGAGCTGAGGGGAAGCTGGACAGAAGTGTCCAGGAAGGATGACAGTGCTCTGTTTTGCTACTGCCCCTCTGTCTGTAGTTTGTACATTCAGAGAGGAAAGGTGTTTCCCCTGGCTATAAAAACATACAAGAGTGCTGAACCCTGAGAAATACTCATAGTTCAAAGCAAAGCAGAGCTCTTCTTGAGCATGGAGGGCAGCAGAACTGCGGTTTGATGCAATCTGAGACTTCCTACAGTCCCAGAAGGGTACTAAAAGGCCTTGAATCTTAATTGCATTCTTTACTTTCACAGCTGTCCTTGCTGAAGCTATTGCCAGCTAAAGCGGGGCTTGAACGTGTGTAACTGAAAACGAGGGACATTGATGAATGAAGGTGGCAGAGCAGAGCATGCAGAAAGAAGGTAAAGAAAGAAGATAAAAACAGCATCACAGGGAATAGGAAAGCCATGGGGGCTTGGAGAAAAGCATTAAAAGCCTGAGCATAGTCTGGAGGAAAAGGGAATGTCCATGGAAGGCAGAAAGGCTGAATGGGTACAGATGAACCAGGACAGCTTTGTGCTCTGTGATTTGCAGCTCCTCATGTGCAGATTGCACAAATATGAAAGGAAGTTGCAGACACTGTGGGAAAAGATGCTGGAGGGAAGCAGAGCAAGTCTTAAAATAAGGAGCAGTGCCCACAAGCAGCCTCCACGAGAGTCACCGAAGTGACTCAAATGCTCCTGACTTGTGACACTCTGGGGCTTGCCAGGGAGGACATGAGTATGAGCATGTGGCATTACCCAACAGCAGAGCAGGAGAAATGTCTCATCTGTGATAAAACCCTCCCTCTTCCCTACTGTGCAGGGCTTGGCAGTGGTACCTCTAGGATATGGTGGAGCAGTGTAATGCGGGTTTGGTTTGCTTTGGTTTCTGTTAGTTTGAGTAAAGTGCTGATTTTAAACCCGTCGGCATCGCCCGTGTGACTTCCCTATGAGAGAGAAAAGAAAGCAGATGTAACTCCTGTATCCATCCAAATTACAACCCTAAAGGAGATCATTCACAGACTGTAATGGGCAAAGGAGAAGACAAAAAAAGTCCTTACGTAGTTCAGGAAGTTTCCAACTTTGAGAATCAGTTGACAAAAGACTGGCAGGCGATGACTGGTCAGAAGATCTGAAAAACATAAGGGACTTTTAAGCAAAAGCCTGTGTTACACCAGAGCATTTCCTAAACTGCATTGAAATTGGGATTCTGAATTCCACTAAATCAAATTTGGTATTTTGGCTTTGCAGCCCAATGCCCAACCAGCAGAGAAACTGATTCTATGTAGATTCAGTTTCATGGCTTGTAGAAGTCTTTGTTCACTTATGTTTCTTTCTTTACATCTGGTCTCTCATTTCCTAATGGCAAATAACCTGGAGTTGGACTCTCCTCACTAACAGCAATCAAAGTCCTGCCTTCCTTGCAAATTTCCCAGTGTGGGCAGGGGTAAGTGGGCTGCAAATTTAATCTTGCCAACTTCATTTAGCTGTGCTGTGAAGCCAGTTCTGACTGCCCTATGATCACCTGCCAGCTGCTAGAACCAGACACGCTCACCCTATTCCTGGTCTCTCATGGTAGAGGTGATTATTGATCAGGTATGAAGAGTACAGTCCTTGTCCTTGCTCTTATGACAGGGTTCTGCAGTGCTGTGCTTTCTGAAGCACTCAGCTTTGAGGCAGGAACAGCTCCAAAAGAACAACTGGGCTGCTGGGAAGTCACTTCAAGGGATTCTTCAATTTATCCCAGCAGACAGCTGTAACGCCAGCTGGAGAAATCCTCAGCAGGAGTTGGGGGAACTGGCTCTGTAGGACAGATGACACTTGACAGTGCCAAGAAGAGCATACTGCTCTCAGAGGAGTGGGACCAAAGGTTTCTGTCACAGGAAGCCAAAACCTATTGCATAAACTTTCTGTGTACTCACCATACTGGAGCATCAGCAATTTATAACCCAAAATAACAACCTTTTTCTTCTGGTTCCATTTCTAGGCAGGGAAATACTAAAGCATTGTTACTTTTGGGAGAAATTTGGGGTAGGCTTTTTTGACAGCAGAGAAAATTGCTGTATGAAGCTCTTAATTTGGGAAATAATGCTGGATGGATGAATTAGCTGCAGCGCAGCCAGCTCTGCTGTCTAAATTCAGCTCCTTTGAAAAGGCTGATGAACTTCCAGCACTTCACCATTCAAAGTGTTTCAGAGGAATACATCTGCTGCAGAAAAAAAGGGATGAGGGTGAGAGAAAATGACCTTTGGTCCCATTAGGGCTTTGACCATCAGTGGAGATACCTAAAGTTGCTTGCTGTTTGCAGCAAAACAGTGAATGGATCACACAGGAGTTCTTTGGGTTTTGGGTAGTATTATTGCAGAGCTACAGGGGAGTTTTGGGGGTAACACTGCAGAGCTCCAGGGAAGTTTTGTGGGAGTTAAAATCTCCTATCTTAAATGAGATCCAAAAATAAGCTCAGGCCATCTATACCTTCACAGGCTCTCCGGATGGCTTCAGCTTTGGGCTGGATCATGTCGAGCACCACGGTGGTCTCTTCACAGATCAGCATACACTCGATGCGCAGCTGGTAGCTAAGGGTGGAGATGGATTCACAGCATAAAGGCACTGGGATCTCAGCCAGCATAGCAGCCCCCTTCCCCCATCACCAGCAAGCCCATGCCACAACACTGCTGTCAACCACATCCACACCAAACCACTGGTGGAGCCTGTGGAGGGAGGTGGGGGGTCCCTGCTTGCCCTGAGGACCAGCAGGGATGCAGGTTCTGCTGATGCATTGGTCAGCAAAGAGAAGAGCTTCCCCTTCTTGGAACTGCATTTGGCACTGCCTTTCACTAAGTTATGGAGCATCCTTGGGCTGATCTGATCCTGAGTGTAGGCCAGCTTCTGCTGCTTCAGAGGGAGAGGAGGTGCTGGATCAGGAAGAGCCCTTCATCTAAGGGTAGCTCCAAGGGGGAATCCACCAGTTAAATCCATCAATGTTGGTCTGTGAGGCTCCTATAAAAAAACCTTAAACTTCCCAGAGGTAAATCAAGAAACAGATTGGGCTGAAGTTCATGACCAACAAACTTACCTGGGAATCTGAAGGAGGAGAAGATAGAACTGATCTGCATTTGCTAGTTTTGATTTCTCTTCTTTGAAGGCCTTCAGGTTTTCTATCTAATGAGAAATAAAGATTCAAGACTGCAGGGCTGCACTATGTGTTCAGCTCTGTGAACCAGGGGTACTGTTTTCCTCCTGACCTCATGCTTTTCGGGCAGCAGCTTGAGCAACTGCTTCAGAACCTCAACATCAAACTTGGTCCGGTCCCCATTCTGGATCATGGCAGTCACCTCTTCATTGGAGCTGCAGGAAGGGGGAGCAGAGCCAGCCATCAACCAACTTTTCAACTATCACACACTACCAAGAGATTTATCTGTGCAAGCACTCTGTGCTTTCCCTAGTAAACTCGCAATAATCCAAAAGGAGTCTCCCCACAATTAACTTAGAATCAGGACCTGGACCCTGCTATGACCCAAATCTTACCTCTGGCCCTGATCAAATGACTCAGGACCAGAGATGAACCCTGCAATGGAGATCCTGTCTCTGAGCATTTTTTTCATCTTAAAAGAAAATTGAGCTGTCCATTTGTCCATTGGCCCTGACTTGAGGAGGGATTTGACCTCCAGGTGTCTCACAGTCTATGTTGCCCTAAGAGTCTACGCCACAACTTTATCTGTAAAATGGAGATGTAATTGCCAAAATACGGGGAAGTTGTATGTAAAAACATAATTAAACCCCTAAACTCAGTATTTTAAAGACAGTGTAGGACAAAATGGGGAATGTTCAGATGATTTAGTAGCATGGACCACCAAATCACATTGGCTAGAACAGATTTCGTGAGGACCTTCCAGATACTGCAAAACCTGCTCAAAGTTTTGTCACAAAAACTGGCCATATCTTACCATTTAAATTGCTTCAAAAATATGTTCAAATTGAGACTTTTCTTGGAGTCCAAAAATGTGATCTTCATTAAAGAAAAAGAAGATATCTCATATTAGATGAGCTGTCTGCAGGGATGTTTACTTGAAAAAAAACGAGGGGAGCCTCCTCACCTCCTTCGGCTCTGCCTTCACTGGTGCTGCTGTCTTCTCCTTGGGGGTTGGCTGTGGGAAGCAGAACAGCTGCTCAATGCTGCTGTAGTTGGGCTCTATCATTTCCTCACTGCTGCTGCTCACAGAAGCCCACATGGAGTGGCTCTCTGAAAGAAAGGCAAAGTGCTCACAGTGGCTGCAGGGACAGCTGAAAGCTCCTGGCGCCCAGGGCAAGGTGAGCTGCTAGCAGTGACACTGTTCAGAACATGAATGAAGTAAGAAGAGACATATTAGTCCAGGATAAATGGTCATTATTGAGGAGGGGGAAGTGCCACAGGTGGGCTCCAAAAGGCCTGAAGGGCAATTAAACCTGGTAAGGAGAGGCAGCACTGGGCACACAGAGGTTGTACAGCCCCATCCCTCCCTGTAAAACTGTTTTCCTCCGTGGTGGGCAAACTGCATCAGGATGACAGAGACCTCAGACATTTTGTTTCTAGTCCCCTGGTTGATATTATTTTTGCTTCCTTGCATCCTAACGGAGGGACTGGGCACAACTTGGACATTTTCTGACTGTCTCCTTCTCCATTTTTCATTTTATACTCAAGTCTCCTTGTATAATGCTGGCTATAGGACTGCTTGAATTAATTTCTACTGCAACTTCTTATATCTTAAAAAAACCCCATCACCTAACATGCCTGTAGAAGCCTCTACTGAAATAATCCCAACATTTTACTGCGCTTGTGGTTGAAGACATGCCTTATTTAGATTTCACCTCTGCCTACTTTCATGCAGTGGATGCCTTACTTGTCTAGGACAAAGCTGAGACAGCTTGTACCAGCTTCTTCTCACATTTCATGCTCCACTTTGAATCCACTAGTAGAGGGAAATGTAACCCAAAAATCAAGAGATATGTGATGTGATCCTCACATGCACTCTTACTCAGGACTTTATTATACCCAGATGCAAGCACAGATGAGCTGGGTAATAAAAGTTTGGGGAAGTCAGATCAGAGCCTGATCTAAGGCACATGATAGTGAGTTAGGAAAATATTACCATCCCTCTCTCTTCTTTTAAGTTCAAAGTATTTTATTTATAAACAAGCTACTCCAAAGTACTAATTCAACTGGAATAGTTACTATTACATTAGTAGCTTCATGTTACTTTTATATCAGCTCTGTCAGTCAAAAGTAAAGGAAATCAGAGAAGTTCTGTATCCAAACAGAGTCAACCATATCTGACGAACTTTAAGATAGTATTTCTTCCCCTGGGAAGCAAAAGCAGCAGTGTAAAGCACCCCTAAAGCAGCAGTGACTTCATGCCAGAAGCACCCACCTCTCACCACGTTGGAGGGCAGCTTCTGCCAGTTCAGCTTCTTCATTCTCAGCGTTGGTGTCTTCACTGTCTTGTGGGGAGGCCTGGCCAAGCCAAGGGGGCAGCTGTACTGGGAGGCCACCACGGCTTCTATGTGATCTCCTGACATGCCAGGGAGGAGGGGTGGAGGCGGAGGGATGCCCCCCATGCCAGGGAGCGGGGGTGGAGGGGGAGGAACGCCCCCCATGCCAGGGAGTGGGGGTGGAGGGGGAGGAACGCCCCCCATGCCAGGCAATGGAGGTGGAGGAGGTGGGATACCAACCATGCCAGGCAGTGGAGGTGGAGGAGGTGGGATACCAACCATGCCAGGCAATGGAGGTGGAGGAGGAGGGATGCCCCCCATTCCAGGCAATGGTGGAGGAGGAGGAGGAGGGGGAGGGGGAATACCCCCAATGCCAGGCAATGAGGGTGGAGGTGGAGGGATGCCAGGGAGTGGAGGGGCTGCAGGTGTATTTGTCATGGGGGATGTGGGGTTCACGGCTGCTGTGCCAGAGGGTAGAGGTGGTGGGGCTGGAGGTGCTGGGTTGGGAGCAGTGTTGGAGGGAGGGTTAGATTTCTCTGGCAGAGCACAGCAGGCTGTGAACTGGCAGGATGAGATCTTCTTTTCGCTGGCCAGTGGCCCTGAGGATGTCCCTGGTGGCCTGGTGGGGTTTGATGATCCCACTGGACACCGAGCTGCACGTGCATACGGTTCTGGCTCCCCCTGGACGCCTCCGGCTGCGCTCCCAGACAGGCGGTTCTCAGCTCGCTTCTGCTTGTTTGGATGTTTTTTGATCGACAGCAGCCTCTCAATGACTTCTTCAACTGTGTTCCCTTGGACTAGAGAAATGAGTCAGGGTCAGGGAAGGGAACGAGGCCCACAGGCTGGTTCATGCTATTCAACCTTCACCAAGCAGCGGATCTGGAGCCATGGAGAGCCCATTTCCTGGTGTCACTTTACACTGCTACACTTTTGGCTTCTAGGTAATTTCCTTCCCACGTGCCCAGCTCACAAACACTTTTGAGCACGCCTGCCAGCAAGACAGGCCAGCACCAGTGGCAGGATGCCAGTGAGGACAGATTCCCACTGACTCCCATGAGCCAAAGCTCAGGGATTAACCATTGAAACAAGACTGGGAATCCCAAGCCCACTGCTAAATGTGGCAACCCACATGGATGAAGCTTCTCTTGACCTTATACAGAAGGTGTAGCTTTGTCCCAGCTTCTGTTCAGCTCTTACCAAGTCCCACAGATTATTTCCTGCACATTGGGGAAATACTTTTATGGGACAAGGGAAAACAAGAGGAGTGTGCAAGGCTGGATAGATATGTCACTTCATTCTTACTGTCATTGGCGAGTAAAAGGGCTCTGTTCACCACGGCATCCAAGGACTCCCACAGCAGGAGGCTGGAGTCATGAGATGGTTCCAAGTGCAGCAGGCTCTGAAGGATGGACAGGAGCTGGACAGAGACTGGAGAGCGGCTCACCTGGAAGACAGAGCAGCTTCTGTCACAGCAAGGCTGGTTCAGGGCAAAGTGGATTAACTTTGCCATTGTGTCACCTCACATCCCATGCAAGCGGCAACTTACTTTGTTGAAGAGAGATGAAAAAACCTCATGATGATCATTCATGTTTATCCCATCACATATCCTTAATAATTCCTCATCATCCTCTATTTTGAACTCCTCAAATGTGTCACACTGGATAAGCAGATCCTCCTCCTCGATGTCTCTGCAATATTACAGCATTCGGTTTCATTGGAGAGCCCTTCACTAATTTTCAGCTGACTGTTTTTGTTAAATGGCTTTTATCTCTTTGCTTCTCAGACTCAGTCAGTTGGTGTTGAAAGTACCCAAATCTGCCTTATTTATAAAGGATGAGATGCCATCAGTGCATCCTTTCTTGAACTGAATGTACCTTTCCTACAATCAACACATATAAAGGAATGGGGCTTCTCATGGCATAACCTGGCCCAGTATAGGCTTGCTATGGAATTCTTCTTGGAGCTGTAACAACAGAGTGGCATTCTTATCTTTTTGAAACCAGGCTGCCACCTTTATTTTTTCAGAGTCAAGACTAATTGAAAATATTCCAGTGATGTTTCTATTTGAAATATCTCCTTCTCTGTTAATCAAAATTGGATTTTAAAAAGCATAGACACTCTAAAGCTGACTTTTCCAGTACTCTTCAGACCACTCGGTGTTAGAATTTTACAGTTGCTGCTCTATTAAAAGATCTTCTCTTCCTTAATTTTTATGGTGTTGAATGGAGCAATTCCAGTTACATGGGTAACTGCAACTCACATAAACTGCATTCTAGAATTTATCACAGATGTTTCTGATAGAACATAATTTTTAAATTACATTCAGATATGCATTAGTAAA
Organism: Brachypodius melanocephalos; assembly: GCA_013398615.1. NCBI lineage: Eukaryota > Metazoa > Chordata > Aves > Passeriformes > Pycnonotidae > Brachypodius > Brachypodius melanocephalos. Next base: position 41,622,524 of record VZSR01000520.1, on the reverse strand, counting down.
TTGTTTTAGCTGGATGCTTCTGGGACCAACAGGAGCAGTGAAGTGGTTTTGAACATAGCTGCTCAGTGAGCCCACAGCACTGCTTCAGATTCAGTCTGAAATAGCCTCAATGAGGACATTGCTACTCCATCTGTGCCCAGAGCCTCTGTGCATGCCATCTGTGCCAACAGCTGTCCCCATGACACTGTGATTGGCAAGAGCATCTTAACACTGGCCAAATGCCTCTAGCTCCCATGGAATGGGTGCATACAAGCATGGTCCACTCCACCCAGGCACACTGCACTTCACACAACAGAAGGTTGGATAAGTATTAAGTTTCCACAGCTACTTCACTGTCAATCTCATTTTTGAAAAAATTTAAGTAGAGATCCTTACCTCAGCTTGTCTATAACATCCAACAGCTGAAGCCCTGGCAGGTGAAAAAAAACAGACATATTGATTATCATTATGATCCACTTGGTACTTATTTGTTACAATCTTTATATATACCATGTTCATAAGCACTTTTTGCAGAGAGAAAAAGTGAAAATATCTTCAGACAGATCTATCAAAGTGGGTAGAGTCAATCTGGTAAATGATAAGACACCACAGCCGACATCTGTAGCACCTGTGTGAACCCCTGCACAATCCTCCTGGGGTTACAGAGGAACACAGGCAGTTTTAGGGCACGAGTTGTCTCAGTCCAAATTAGGTATCTGAAATCAGTCTGATACTGTCAAATATTCCTTGATGCTCATGGAGAGATATGGAGCCCAGGCTCACCAACTCAGATGCCTTCAGTATGTGAGGTGAATCCCAACAATGGTACCTAGGAGCCAGGGATTCTAGCAGTTGGAAAAAACTTGTGAAAACCATGGGACAGCCTCTGTGGCTCAACTGAGCAGACACAGAGTGAAGAAACTATCAATTCTTACAAGTAGTTGCAGTATATAGAAATGTGGCTACATAAGATGGTTGGTTATAGAAATGTCCTGAAGAAGCTCAAGTGATACGGTGCTGCTGGGATTCCAGAAAAGATCAAAGCTGTGGGAAACCAGCCAAGTTAAAAAAAAAATCCGTTGACGAAAAAGCTGTTGAGAATAAAGGTCAAAAGAAAGAAGAAAATTAATATTTGCAGTTTGGCTCCCCAGCCTCCTCAGGCACCTTATCACAGAATCACAGAATCACTGAGTTGGAAGAGACCTCCAAGATCATCGAGTCCAACCCAGCCCCAACGCCTCAACTAAACCATGGGACTGAGTGCCACATCCAGCTCTTTCTTTTAACACATCCAGGGATGGTGACTCTACTTTATCCCAGTACTTTATCACCCCTCCTGTAAAAATCTTTTTCCTGATATCCAATATCTAATATGGATACATTTGAAAAAACCCACTTGGTAACTGACTTTCTCCAAGGAAAGGTGTAACAAACATCCTTACCTATGAACTCGTTCCTGATTTGTGTCCTTGTTCTTAGCTCCTCTTTGCCCAGGATGATGGCATTGATAGCACTCAGCAGTGTCACCATGTATGGCACATTGTCTGTGTTGGAGAGCTCGTTCATTATGATGCTGAAGCGATACTGCTGGTTCTTCACACTCTGTTGGCAACAACTGATGTTATGACAAGAATGGTCCATTTAGACAGAAATGACTGTGGTGCAGGCTCTCAGATGGAATTAGCATCTGAAATCCTCAGTTTATCCCACTGTGCACAGGACAGGAAGACATAGGTTAAAGCAGGACTCCTCCATTGTGGAGCAGGGTCTGGTTGGCAGAGAAAGCCATTGCAAACACCCCTTTGATCCCTTCGTGCTGCCTGGTAACTGATGCATGTACCTGAGCTTGTGGGCAGTGAAACCTGTGCATGTGGCAACATTTATCGTGCTGGTGGTGCCTTTGCTGCCAGAAAGCACCTTGTGGCTGGCAGTCACCTATCCACACAAGTCACAGAGCAGCACCACAGACCTATGCTGACCACAAAAAACTTCCTACAGTTTTCACTTTATAAACCCTTCTCTTACCGAAACAACGCAAAATAAACTTTATTCCCACCCTTTTCTGTGGTACATGGATCTCTCTGCATGTATCAAAGCTGAGCCATTCCTCCTGCTCCAACCAAACACTTGCCTTGTAATGGTCCAAGGCATCCAGAGCCAAAGAGTGGCCATCTGATGAGTAAATGCACAGCGCAGCCAGGAGCTCAAATATTTGCTTTTTGACCATGACATTAGTTGTGTCAAGTGCTGTAGGGAAAACAGAACAAAACAAAGCAGAATTTATAATGACATTAATGTTCTGAATCTCAGTGTCTTCTGCTACATGGATTATGAGAAGTAGAAAAGAGACCGAAGGAGGCAACCAATTACAATGGAAGATGGAAAGAGAAATATCTTAATGTACAGATATCCGTTCCCAATAGTAACTTCTAGTGGGAACACTAAATGCTACAGGTATCCCACTGGCATGTTGGTGCAGCTTGTCCCAGTCCTTTCCATGTCCCAGTGACATGCTGCAACAGCAGCCAAGATTTTTCAGCACTCACAAAATTTATTTCCCGTTTTTACATATGGGTATTTTCTAGAACAGCAGTTGAACAATTGTCATTGATTAATGACTCTTATTTTTTAGTGCAGAAAATTACCAATATGCATATGAGTTAGAGAAATTGTTCCAACAATTTCCATGCATTTCCTTTTTGCACTACTCTTTCTCTGTGAACCCTGGGAGCTGGGAGGGAGTGCATTAGGCTGTCTCATTTTTCCTATATTAGAACACCAAGATGCTCCAACACTGAAAAGTCCAGGATACTCCCCTGTTTTCACAGTACAAAAATGCCAGATCTGTATTTTATACATGGTAAGAAAATGCAGCGTGAAGAGGAAGGAAGAGGACTTTAAAACTGAAGAGGGAGGCAAGTCAGCTTTCAGATTAAATGCATTTTAAAAAGCTATTAAAGGGTTTCGGGGTACAGCTGTCATCTCTGTGGAGCAGCACAGAAGTTATCCTTCCAGCACCACTAAGTGCTGTCCAATAAGTTCTACAAGATGCCCTGATGAATTCCAAAGCAGACAATGAGCCAAGTGAATGGCAGGAGAACCTAAGAGGTGTTACCCACCATCTTCCAGAAGGAGCAGAGTGAGCAGCACAGAGACCAGACTCTCCTGAGTCCAAACATGACACTTTCCTTCCTCTTTACAGGCTACAAGGCTCCAAGCCCTTTCAGTTCCTCTCCACTGCCCTTGGAGCTCTCAAAGACTGAATAGCAAATGTCTGCTGACAACCAAAGGGTTACAGATTTCTCATGCCTGTATACAGATAAGGCTGGGTTTATCCCCAGCTTCTCAGTAACTATGACAATATTTGTGTGGAAATAGCACTGGGTGGCAAAAGCAAGGTGATTTCATAGCAGTTTTATTTTAAAGAAGAAAACAATCTCCTTAATCAGTTGTGACCAACCATTTCCAACCAGCCTGGTGCAGGACAGGAGGATAAGCAACAGGAAAGTGCCCTCCCCAATTCCACATGTGATGGATGTAGCAGGAAGGTGTCTCCTCACCTTGGAAGAGTTTCCTGACGTAGCCCTCGTTGCTGACAATGTACTCTATGCCTTTGTGGGAGTTCATGACCGCCCGCACACAGCTAATGCAGGTGAGCTGAAGCAAGGCATCCGATATCCTGGCCACCCCTCGTCCTGACAGCCTGTCCAGGGCCTCCAGGAGGAGATCCAGCCCAGACAGCTCCAGGAACTGAACCATCCAGGCATCGTCGCTGTTCTCCAGCCTCTTCTTCAGCCCGGAGTAGTTCACCACCGAGGGCATTTGCAGCAGACGGATGCACAGCTCTGGCTCTGCATTTTCCAGGTTGGCCTCTGACTGGTCAGTCTCCTGGGGTCCCAGTTTCTCCTTCAGGGCAGCCCACTTCTTGTGGGCACCTTCCTTTTTGATCGACATTGTAAATGGTTTGTTCTGAAAGAAAAGGAAAAGACAAAGTGGGAAGCTTGTCTCGACTGACCAAAAACTATCCAGTAGCCCTGTTTTTTCTCCAGTAATTGGGATGTAAAGCCCAACTACAGCAGGTCCCAGCTCTCCAGCACATAGGGCACACACTGCAACCAGTCCTCTGTTGAAGAAACTCAATATATCCCCACCTTAACCACACACATTACATTCAGGCTCTGAAGACTCTGTGGAGAGACTTTTAGCACATCTAAGCCAGCAAATACAGCTTTAAAGTAGCCAATTTACAGCAGTCAATTGCCACTACCTATTTTCATGCAGTGAAAAGATAAGGTTGGAAGCAGAATTTTCAGCTCTGAAGTCCTAATGCCCATTAAACCACTTCAAAATCTCACTGTGCTGGAGAAACTGTGCAGTTTCTAAGCATTTGTAATGGGATGGAGAAATAATTTTGAGCACATCCTGTTCATGAGAGCATCTGATTACCCTGTTCCTTTTCTGCTCTTGTTTCTTTTGACTGATGTTGAAGTTAATTTTATAGCACTCACTTAATCCCTTCCTGTCTGCTGTAATAGCAAATATGTTTGTACACATGGTGTTTATGCCTGATATTGTGAGAGCCTGACAGGCTGTGAGTGCAGGTACAGCAGCAGGAGGCTTGCTATGAAAACAGCAGAGCACCTTTTTGGAGATGGGGAGCAGTGGCCCATCTCCCTGGAGGACATGGCTTGTCCAGCCAGCAGCAAGGAAAGCCAGGAACTGATGCAGCACAAACTGCAAAGCCAAGTGTAACTCTTGGTGCCAGATTTCATGGGTTTAGGCAGGATTATTATTTTTCAGACTCACAGGGATCAAGTCATACAATGCAGGTCCTTTTCAAAGCTGCATGCAATTGTTTTGGCCACAGAGATTAGCTCAGCTGGTCAGAGCACAGTGCTAATAATGCCAGGGTTGTGGATATGATCCCCATATGGGCTGTTCACTTAAGAGTTGGATTTGATGATCCTTGGGGCTCCCTTCCAACTCAGAATATTCTGTGAATCTGGGATTCTGTTTTAAAGCTGAATTGCTCCCACAGATGACAGTTTGCCCCACAAAAATTGATGCTACCTCCCTGTCCTGCCACACCACCAGTACCTCTGTTCCCCTGGGCTGCTGAGCCTGCAAAGAGCTCAAAAAAACCTCGGGCCAGTTGGCCCCAAAATTCAGCACTTAGGGGATGGAAGGGATTACGGGAGACTCTTATTTTCCTTTCCCAGCTCAAGCACAAGGCTTTTTAGCCCAGCAGTGACTAGAAAAATGCTTGAAAAATCTAAACTAAGTAATCTCTGGAAAGTTTTTTTTCCAGAAGGCCAAGATAAAGGACTGGTTGGAAAAAAACCCTTTACACTGGTTGGAAAAAGAAATCTCATTTTGAAGCCTGCCTTTTGATTTTTCCTGGGGACTGTGCCATTGAGAAAGGTCCTGGCTTCTTCCCTGCAGCAGAGCTGCACGGCTTCTGTTTTACCCAAAGAGTCATTTTGGCAATCTCCCCTTGGCAAATATACAGCCAAAAGATTTGCTCACTGATTAGTGACAGGCATGATATTATAGGCTTAAACATGCCTCTTGGAAAGATGCAAAGTGTGATGGGGTAGGACACTTGAAAAATTTCCCTGAGAAAATGTGATGGTGGGACTTTCTGGCAGCTCACAACATCAAAGTCTGCATTGAGAGGTCAGAGGGGTGGAAGAGTTAGCAGTGGTGACAGAAAATCCACTTAGAGAGCTCTGGAGAAACCCTCTTGCAGAGTTCTCTTTTGCTTCAGTGGGAAAGAAGCTGGCCAAGCACCCAGTTGCTCCCTGTTCTGCTAGCTGAAAAGATGATGGTCACGATCCAAAAACATGAAGTGGCAAATACACCATCTGAGAACATGCTGTACAGCTGAAAAGTGATAAAAAGGACCATAAAAACCCAACCCAACCAATCCCCAAACAGACCTCCCTGCCAAAGCACAGGCTTGAGTTTCCAAGATTTGTCATCACTCCCTGCAGCCCAAAGCCCTTACTCACTCTTGGTAAAATTCTTTTTAGGATTAGTCAACCCCAGTTCCTCCCCTGTATTCAAGCCCAGGCATTTGGTTTAGCCTTAATGCAAAGGTGAAGAGAAACCCTTCCTCACTGGAGGGAGAGAAGCAAAAGTTTCCTGCCCCAGGTTCACAGCCCTGGAGATGGGTCAGCATCCTACACCTCTCACCAGTCATGGTGACTGCAAATCTACAGTCATGAGGCTGGAGAGGTCCATCTGCAGCCAAATTCTCCTGCACCCCATCCCTTTCCAGTGCTGGGGTCAGGCTGGACCTTCAGTGCAGGGCAGTACTGGGGACCATCTGAGCTGGGTGTTGGGCAGCCCATGGGGCCACAGAAGTGGCTGCCAACAGCAAGCTCCCCTTCTCTTGTGTGACTTCTTTTTATATTCAGCAAATCACTTTTCTTTAAAATTTGAACATGACTAAACATTCCTTATGCAGCCAGATAACAAAGCAGGTTGACTTTTTGCTCCCAGATGTATGAATGCCTCATTGTATTGTATTTGCATTATATCCTATCAGCTGCAGCAAGTCAGAGAAACTACAACAGCATTATTGACCTCAGGCTTAGCTGATTCCTGAAAATTAAGCTCCACCAGTGCAACAGGAGACAGGAAATACCAAGAGAGCATCCTGTTTACCAGCAGATTTGTTCTGAATTATCCTTCCCTCCCACCTGCTTCGCACAGATGTGAAGAGATGAGAAACAGAACCGGGCAGCACCTCTCCAAACAGTCCTGGCTTGTGTTTTTAGAGACTAAAATTAACAAACTGGATTGATTAAATATTCTTCCCCCCAGAGAGTGCACTCTTTTTGCAGGAAAGGATAAAGGTAGCTAATGTATCTAATTGTAAAAAGGGAATGAAATAAACAGGAGCTGTATATAAACGGAAAGGAAATGAATATGGAGGAGATGGCAATACGACTCTGCAGATGGTGTGATAGATCTGTTTACAAACACAGATATGAGTGATATATTGTGAATGCAACATCTTTCCATATTTTCCACGAGGAAAAGTGTTGCGAAGATGTTCGGATACATCCTTAAAGGGCTGCTGGTTTTGCCTTTTATCTCTGACCACAGGAGCTTGTTAGCAGGTAAATGATCTCAGCAGAGAGGGACAGACAAGGATTGAAATGGAACACATCTATCTGGCTGGCTCACAGAGGTTATTTAGATTATGCTGGCTGAGGGAAGGAAAGTGCCCTGACAAAACCAGACAGGACAGCTGAATACACCTCACCTCTTCCCAGCAGAAGGCCATGGGGATATTTGGTTTTGTTTCCCAGGGCAGAGAGGGGGCTGTGAGGGTGGAAGCAGTGCCCCAGACCGTGTCTGACCGTGCCTGCAGCACCCACACTCTGCCTCCCCAGCTGCCTGCTCAGCACTGGGGCTGGGTGCTGCTCCTTGGGCACAGCCTGACAGTGTGTCTGTGCTTGCTGCTGTGGGGACAATCACAGCCTCAATAAAGAATCACTGAATAGTTTAGGTTACACTGAAGACCTTTAAGATCATCGAGTCCAACCATTAACCCAGCAGTGCTAAGCACACCACTAAACCAGGTCCCCAAGGGCCACTTTTACATGTCTTAGATGCAATCCTCTCCTCATCTTCTCATCCTCAGAGGCTGGACAGCCCTGATGGGGAATCACAGAATGTTAAGGGGTTAGAATGGATCCTAAAGATCATCTACTCCCCTCCCCACTACCATGGGCAGGGACATCTCCCAGCAGACCAGGTCACTCAAAGCCCCACCCAGCCTGGCCTGGATGCCAGGGTTGTGGCATCCACAACCTCCCTGGCCAACCTGTGACAGTGTCTAGCTACCCTCAGAGCAAAAAATTTCCCCCTCTTTCAATCTGTACCCATTACTCCTTGTCCTGTCTCTGCAGTTCCTGATGGAGAGTCTCTCTCTGGCTTCCCTGTAAGCCCACTGGAAGGTTGCTATAAGGTCTAGAGCAGCATCAATGTAAAAATACTCTTAATTTAGGAGATTGCTTTGGGAAACATAAAGGTATCCTGAGGGCTTGTGTTCTTGCACGTGGCAACAGCAACATCACAATTCATGGTGTGAACTCCTTGGATCACTGGGTTTGCAAAGTTCTAATGCTTCCTGCATCCATCCAACCTGGTCTGTAAAATTTCCTCCTCCTTTCTTTCTAAATCAGGTGCTTCCCAGATTCAGTTTTCTGTGCCTCTCTGTCCTTCAAGTCCACTCCTAGGGAGATGACATCTGTGGGAGATAAATCAGGGCACATCAATACTTCCTCCATCCTGTGAAGCTGTGGAGAACAGAGCTGCACAGCACAGCTTTCACTCTAAATTATTGCACGCCTCCAGGATGACACGGATCACAGCAAGGACTGGGGAGGACATGTAAAAAGAGATTTCTCAGGGCAGATAACTATAATTGAGTGAAAATTAAAGGGAGAAAAACTGCAGGTCAAAACTGTCCTGATTTTTTGGAGGGCAGACCCACTGCCTATGCAGAAGAACAGGATTTTGGGGCTGGTGTGTGTGAGGGGGAACAGCAGCTCCTTGCTGCCCTTTGAAGAATTCTGGGAGCCTCCCAATCCCACATGCTGCCCTCAGAGCCCTCTGCTCCCCTCCACAAGGCTGGCAGGATGAGAAAAGCTCCCTTATGCTGCTCAGTCCCCGCTCCCTTCCCTGCCTGTTCCTGGCACTCAGCAGCCCGTTCTGCCTGGCCGAGTGCTAATGACAGGTTTCGCTTCTGGTAGTTCCAGTTTTCCCTCAGCTGCTGGGAATATGCCAAGCCTTTGTATTTTGCAACATGTCAGACGACTCGGTCCCAAAAAGAAACAACATCCTGGCTTTGTGCTTTCCAAAATCACTTCTGGAAGTGTGATGTGTTTCCTCCACCTCTCCTTTTGCTTTCATTTGTGCTGTTGTTTTCCTATGCAGTGTCAGAAGAGCTCACCTACATAAAGGCCAACAAAACATCCTCCCATGAACCAAGATGAGTTGGGGGAAACCACAAATCTCTATTTTAGACACCAGCCTGATCCCTCGGTGTGGGCCCATCAGTGCCTGTAGGAACCAGCAGCATTCTCAGTCTCCCAGGGCAGCTGAAGATAAGGACATGGTGGGAAATTCAGGCAAGCAAACCAAAGGCATGGTCTGCACGACAGACCTTGCCCCAGCATGCAAACCAAGTGCTGCTCCATCCCTCTGCTCCTATGGCCAGTACTCTCAGCAGTCTGTAGATCAGCTGTGGCAGAGGCCATAAATGTGTGATTTATGGACAAAAAATGAAAAGGTTTTGGAAGGAGTGCCCACTCTTGCTCTTCAGTACTGAAGAAGTTCATGAGGTCCCTGGCACACTGTGCTTTGCTTTGGCACAGCCTACAGGAGCTCTCACAACACAGCCCAGGTCAGCTGAGGCCTCAGCAGTGCTGCAAACCATTATGGGGAATATTTTGTCTTTAGGAAATGAGGGAGCACGGACACACACCCTGCTGCAGCTGGTGGGCAGGAACTGTGTGGCAGGAACTGTGCCATCCACACTCTGACTGGGCCTGGCACAGGGCTGGCAATGGCTTCTGCTGGGAGCAAATCCCCAGAAAAGAACTTCAGTGCATAGACAAAGAGTGGCCACATTGGTATAAATTTGTACGTATTTTGCCGGTGTAATTTTGCCAGTATAGCTTATTCTTTCACAAAGAAAGGGAAAACGTGTTCTGATTCGGTCCCATTCACCACCATCAGGATGCTGTGTGCCAGCACAGCTTTTCTCTCCTGGGCAAATACAAGCTACAGTATTCTGATGTCTCACAAAATGGGTAAATGTGTCCACTCAATATGTATTGGTAGCAGTGGAGTTACACCAGCTTTAATCCCACCAGTAAAAAAAAAAAAAAATTAAAAAAAATTAAAAATCACTGGTGCCTTCTTCCTCAGTAAATGAACAAATTTCTCATTGGGCTGCTACAGTACCACAAACAAATCAAGCTCAAGTGAGATGATCAAGGATGTTTATGTCAGGATCTTCAGTGGACTCTAAACCCTTATTTATATGAGAAGTTCCACGAGCTTAGCTTCAAATGGGTTTGAAACCACTCTTTGTTACTCTAAGTGTGCAGACACTCAATAATCACTTCCCTTAACGTGGTAAGCCAGGTTTAAACCAGACTGGTGCAGCTGTCAGGTTTTATTTCTGTAATGACCACTGCCACTGGGGGGGAAACCGGCTCATCTGTGTGAGTGCCAAGTCAGACAAACCACAGTCAGCAGCTTTCCATGGTGGTGTGAACCCTGGGCACCCTCCCATGCCACCACAGGCCTTGGCAGGATTCCATGCTGGAGGGATGTGAGGTGTGCACCCATGCAGAGGGTGCCAGACCCAGCTGTGGTGCCCCAAATGGGGCCACCAGTGCTTCACCCTGGTCCTTCCCCACTGCTGCTGTCAGCAGCCCCACGGGAGCCAGAGGGGCATCCTGAGTCCAGCCAGAAGGGAATGGGACTCGGGTCCAGATCCCATGAAAACTCTGACTGGGAGCAAGGTGGGTCTGGAGACTCCTCTGATCCAGTGCGCACACACTCAGGCAGAGGCAGCAGCTCCATGTGCCAGCAATTCCAGCACCATTCAGCATTTTGGGATGCAATTTATTATTATCATTGGGGTCATGTGAGGAGCTGTTACCCAGCAACATGGACAGTGCAGTGGTAACTTTCTAAGACTCTTGGCTTCTGCTCTGTGGGAAGCTGTCACACAAGAAGATATTAGAGCCAAAACCCTTTTATTGCCTTTTTTTGTTGTTGTTGATGGTGTTTTTAAAACTTCCCCAGGATGCCAAGAGGACAGAGGAAACTGTCAGAGGGAAGAATTCCTACCTCTGAGCTGAAGCCAAATTATTCCCTTGTCTCTCCCACATGGAAGGATACTTCTCAACCAGTTGTGAGAGCCCTCCCTTCCCCAGCCAGCTCCTTTTCTCCTTTTCTCCTCTCCACCAAGCAACCTTCAGCCAACACAACATAAATCCCCAAACAAGTGTCTGCAATTCACACACTCTAAGAAAGTCCAACAGGATGTCAGTGTCTGATAGTATGCAAATACACCCTTCGGAAAGGTGAAAGGAAGTGTCTGTTCTGTAACCCCCAGGGAAGGCATTTGCATGTCATCTGTCATCCTTGTCATTCACCCTGTGCTGGTGGCTGGCAGGGTGGCACTGCCCCGTGGGCTGCGAAGGTGGGAGCCTTGCCCCCACTCCATGTCTGTCTGCCAATGTGAAAAAGCACTCGTGGCATGGGGTGACTCAAAGCAAGGAAATGACCAAAGCGGGGTGATGATCTGGCAAAGGAAAGGAGAAACAATGAGAAGAGAAAAAGAGGATGCAGGGTGGTCAGGGTGGTGGGATGGAGAACATGGGTGCGGGTGGGGACAGCCCCTTGTGTCTTGCATCAGCTGTGCTGGGTTTTCCAGCTTTGTGGCACCAGAGCTTTACACAGTGCAAGATCTCAGGGGTCTTTGCAATGCTGGAAGAACCAGGACAGCTTAAAATATTGAGGATTTGTAACCCAAGGCTGCCTGTCCTGGGAGAGAAGCCACATAGCAAAGGCTAGGAGCTCAGGCAGTATCCTCTGGGCAGGGGCTCGTTTACAAGAATTCTGCTCTCTTTGGGCACCACTAAGGTCATGCTGAGCTTCAGCCCAGCTTTTATGAATCATTTGAATCATTAAAAGCTCCTTTAAACAGAACACATCTCCGTGTCTTTCTGGTTGACATCTCATGTGCAAACTAGTTTGTGAGCCACAGCTGCAAAATGCATCCACTCAGCCTCTCGGGAGGCTGAAAGCCAGTCATTATTAAATTGTGAATATTTCAACGTGGCCCATTTCAGCACAGGTCTCCTGCCTGGCTCAGGGGTAGCAGGTAGGCTTCAAATGTTTATTTCTTACTCTGTGAGGTTCTACCCTGAACTGAACCTCCCAGATCAAAAGCTGGAACCCACATCAAGAGTCTTCCTGCCTTAGGTGGGAAACTCAACCCTTGTGTACATGAGAACGACTCCACCAGTATTAGAAATACACTGATCTGTCTGCCCTTTGGTCCAAATTCAGTTGGCCTTTAAGAGACCAAATTGCCCACGTGCGTTCTAAATAAAACAGTTTCAACATAACAATGTGATGTCCAGGGAAATGACTCTGCAGCATTCCCCATCCTGCCATAGGAAACACTCTGGGGGTGTGTCCATGCTATCTAAGACTATTGTTAATTCAAGATGGGTTTTACAACAGCAAATGAATGTCCCTTTACATTGCATGCACTCCTGAAGTGTAATCCCCAAGTCCTCAAAAGATTAGCCACAAATCTGGTTCTTGAGAGCAGGACCAGGCTCATAGCAGGTTTTACGGGAAAAAAATAAAATTTAAGAGAAAAAAAAAATCCCTGCAAAGAAAGGATTGTAATGGTGAAAATTCTTGTCCTTGAAAACCATGGAAGCAATATAAAAGGTTATCAGTCAGGTGCCATCAGGTTTCATCAGAAGCCCGAATCTGAGAAATTCCAGAAATTCCAGAAATTTCTCCTTTTAGAAAGGTTCTATCATTTCCAACAAGAAAAAAAAAAACCCCACTCAACAAAGCCTCTCAAAAAAACCCCCCAAAAAACAAAAAAACAAAAAACAAAACCACCCTAAAAAACAAAAAAAGCAGAAGCAGAGAAATTGGACTGAAAAGCAGGAAAACCATCTCTCAGGCTGCACTGTTCCTCTGCAGGCCACATGGCCATGTTGCTCAGAGGGAAGGCTAAATAGTTTTCCCCCAGCAAATCAGCCCAATTTTACCCCAATTTTCTAGCAGATGATTTGGTGGTCTTCTGAATAGTAACTACTCCAAAATCAATCACATCAAGAACTAAGAGTTTAGTTCCATGTTAGGTAAACAGAACTTTCTGAGTATCACTCTGCTGCCTCTGAATCACAGTGCAATGGCTTCACTGCCCACAGGGCTGGTCCACAAAACTCAGGAATCCAATTAAACAGACATAAATACAACCCATTTGCCTTTGGGAATTAGATTATTCCTAATTACAGCAATCAGTGTCCTCTCGCTGCTCCATGTTCCTGTGAGAGGTTTATGCCCACCCCAGTGTCTTTTCAAGGAAGTCATGTCAAGGGTTTTGGAAAGGGGACACCCAGCTCATTTTGGGCTGGCAGGGAGATCTGTGACAGCCAGAGGTCTGCTGCAATGGCTCTTTCTAGGTGATCCTGCCTAAAATGCCTCATATCACTGCCTTCTAAATCACTGAACATCAGCACAGAGAGTATTCAAGAATCCAAGGTGTGATATTCACCTCTGCATCTCCATGATGAGTGTTGTTGGGTACTCTGGCACCTGTGGGGCCAGTGATAGCAAGTACATGTCTACAGGAGAAAAATTAGGGAAATAAACTTGGATAATTCAATTTCTCTGTTCATCTGAGGACTGAACTCTGAGTTAAGTAAGCAGAAGGACCAGTGTCAAAGTGCTGAAATGGCACTGAAGGGGAATTAGGCATGGGTGAAGACATACACATTTGAGGGGAGAGCAAAGTAAAATTTAGGGGAAGAGTCAAATCCTCCCCCTGTCCATAAGACATCTGTCCTTTGCAACGCAACCTTATGGGTTGGGAGCAGCAGGAGATCCCAGAAGAGCTGCTGGGATGCAAATGGGGTGAACTAAGGATGACTTTCCCAGGTATGGGGACAGCACAGTGACAACAGCCAGTTTGCTCCCTCATGGGGAGCAGAGACATCTGAGCATCCTCAGGAAACCACAGGATCAAGGCAGCAACTGCAGAGCTGACTGCTGCTGGCTCTTACTGAATTTCTGTACTCTCCTTGAAGACTGACACCCCTCCAGCTCTCTTGTCACAGACCAGCTCTCTGATTGCTTTGCAGCTGAATGCATTCACTTTAGAGGATGGTGAAAGGAGAAAGAAAAAGCCTTCTGAAGCTGTCTTTATCTGATGAATAGTTCAGATCACAAAAATAAAGGACTCTGATACTGCCAGTAGCATATTTCCGGGAACTTTTCGTCTAATGGGGTTGATCTGCTTAAAACATCCATAACATTTGCACTGCAGTTCTTTTGGTAAGAAGCTTCTGCAAGAAAGAAACACCCTGTTTTGGGGAGGGTGCTTGCACCTGAGGAGATTAAACCATGAACTGCGAGGAACTCGGAGCTTAATTTGGGAAGGTGTTGACAAAAAATCTCTGCCAAAACCCCAAACTGCACCAGCAGTTCTGCCCAGAGCACAGACCCACGTGCAGGTTTCTAAAGGATGTATGTGCTCCTAGGCATAGGTGAGAAGCCTAACATTTATTGTTTATTTATTGCACCAGTGCTAAGGCTGCAGGGGAGCTGCTTAGGCACTGGGCACCACAGCAGCTGAGCTCTGCTCCCTGGCACACATGCTGGTGCTGCAGCAGCAAGAAGATGCAATTACAGAGAAAAGACCTGAGCCCTGGCCCAGAGGGAGAGAGGCAGGCAGGTCTTGCCCAGGGTTTAGCTCTATCCTTCCAGCACAAGCACAAACCCTCCTCACCTGCATAAGGGTGAAGATCTTCAGGCAGGCAGGAGCTCTTCCCTAGAAACCAGTCTGATGCTGGAGGTTCACAGGGAAAAGTGTTGAGGGCATCACTAAGCCAAAGAGCTACCCAGATCCATATTTACAGACATCCCCTCTGAACAAAGCTACCAAGACACCAGAATGGTACAGAAAGGGGAAGTGTTTCTCCAGCTGTTCTCCAAACAGGTTGCAAAAGCGATTCCCTTTTACCGAGATCAGCTTTCCCATTCAGCTGCTGCTGAATCACAGGGCTTGGTATCTTATCTGGTGAACAGCCCAAATGCAAACATCCTGAGGGTTTTTGTTCAGATAAGGCTGACCATAGCCAGGATTCCTAATGGCATGGGTGAAGCAAGCACTGCACACATTAAGGAGAACAGCCCCAGATACTGCCAGGCACTTTCCTTCGTGCTTGTGCGAATATGAACATTACCAGGGTAATCAGAAAACTCTCTCAGCTGCTAATTCAAGAAGTTAAGCATTTGAGCTGTTTAAAATAAATGCTTGAAGAAGGCTGGCTTAGCATGATTTCAACATTAATCCACTCCAAAGATGCCTTCAGAGTATTTTCTCTATTGCTGGGTAAAAAAGTTTGAAGAGCCTATTTTGTAACGCAGTAATCCTAAAACATTCAGGGGCTTAACCTTTCATTTTTCTACAGTACTCGTTCCAGCTGTTTTGAGAGGACCTAAAATTCTTCTCCTAGTTATTAACTTTCCAGTTCTAACTCAGTCTTCATATTAATGTGAAGAGATTTTAGTATGGCCCAACCAACTGGGGATTATGGGAAAGGTCTCATGGTCAAAATGACCTTTCTGTACATGCAGGATATCTTATGATTATCATTTTGACCTTTTTCAGTTTTTCCTTATCGCTTTAGATACTGTTCTTTGCAAAGAACTCAGTTCAATCATAGCCTCAGGTTTGTAGTCCAAAGAGTTGCAGTGCTTTATGCCAGCTGAACATGTGGCTGTCATTAATCTTCAAGAGGAAAATCACTATATTTGTCTCATAAGTTAATATACAATGAATATTAGGATATAATTTTATAAGTGATTCATCTCTACACATATGGTTTGCTTTCTTACATGTGTTATCTGAACAGGGGTTTGGGAATTATAGGCTTGTAAATCAATTTAGCTTTGTGTTAGTCCTTTCCCTCCCTTTCTAGATAAATAGAGGCCTTATTTAAGGCTTGGTAATGTTTGTGGAGGTTCAGTCCATTTCCAGTAATGGAAACAACAAAACCCAGAATTTATCCCCAGGCTTATAAAAGAAGCCTCAGGACTGGGTAAATATAAAATAACTCATGAATATTGGACAGCTTGTTCTGAAATGGGGAACTACAGCCCATCAGTGCATAAACAAGTGAGCACAGCCAGGCAGGCTGGAAAGCAGCCTTCCAAGGGAGAAATGGAGCAGCTCAGCCAGGTTTCAGATGAGAGCTACTCAGGGAACCGGCTGCCACATGGGCATGACACAAACCAGAAAGGAAATGAGTTATAAAATGTGTCAGGGAATAAAAACATGTTCCCCAGTTCACCTTCATGGCAGGCTCACGTTTGCACCATTTGTCACGTAAGTCAAGAAGGAGACACGTTCACAAAGAGTTTCTAAATTGCAGAGCCCACTGCTGACATGGCAGGTAAATATTGTAACCCCCAGTTTCCTACTTGGTGTGAACTTTTTTGCTCTGCCTCAGAGCAGATTTGCTTCACTGCATTGTGCACGCAGTTGAAAGTTAAGCCGACCAATTCTAAAGGATTTCTCTCTTTTCTTTTTTTTTTCCTTTTTTTTTTTTTTTTTTCTTTTCTAAATAGCAGAAGTAATTAATCTGCTTCAGAGAATGAATCAGCCTTTTCTGAGCTAGAAACACACAGAGGAGATTGTGGCTGTTTCTGGGGCAGGAGGGAGGCTTACTCACACAGCTGATGCAGCGGAGGCAGCCGCCCAGGGTGTACAGCTGGGGGCTGCAAGGGGGGAAAAACCCCAGAGCTGCACCCCAGAACCCCCCCAGTGCCATCCTGTGCCCCCAAGGGACCCGCTGGGACAGAGGGAATGGGCTCAGCAGTGCTGATGGAAGAGATGAGCCAGTGCACAAGGAATGGTCCAGGGAGGGCTGTGTGGCATTGCCTCTCCTCCTGCAGCCCCCTGGGTGGCACATCCAGCCTGTCAGGGGCTGCACCCACTCCCGGGAGCAAATCCTTTGGCAGCAGGGGTCATCCTTTTATTTTGGTGAAGTACCTTGATCTGGGCCAGGCGGTGGAATGAGTTGATTTGCCACAGTTTGACTCCAAGGTAAGCTGAGGGAATAAAAGCATTGCTCACAAAAAGCTGCTGCCATGTACTATGGGAACTTCTGTTTCCAACTGGGGCCTCTGTCAGAAAATAAAGCTAATGCTTTGCTCACTGTTTCCAGCCAATGCTCAGCAATGACTTAACAGAAAAGGAGGACAGGCAAAGAGCAGACAGCTCCCAGAAAGGGGAAGCCAGCAGAACAGAAGCAGTGTGGAGATAGCTGTCTCATTAAAAATAACGCAATTTAACCCCCAGAGTGGAATGTAACACAGTTATGCCTTAGCTGCACTGACAAAAGCAGAGCTGCTCACCAAAATAATAAATAAATAAATAAACCAAGATGATGTCAACCTCACTCATTGATCTGGAGAGAGGAAAGGGGCTCTCTGCTGCTGCTGTCCTTGGGGCCACTGCTGCTTCCCTCCCTTCATCCCCTCTGCTGGCCAGGGTATGCTGGGGACAGCCTGTGCCTCCCCCAAGAGAAGGGCTGGCCTTGCAGCCCTTGGGACAGCAGTGGGGCTGGAATGTCCCTCTCTCTGGGAGGGAAGGGCTGGGATAGGTGGCCATGGCTCCCTGTGCAGAGCAGATGGGAGCAGAGCTCATTTGAACTCTGCAATGGCAAAATCACCAACATTTTTCACTTTAAAGCACAACTAAATATACAGGTTTTATGGTTGCAGGCTGCCTCCTTTCCCACACTTTCCTGGAGTGATTTCCAAATTCCTCTGATGTCCTTGCTTGTTAAAATGTGACTCAGCTTTCCCATCTGGAAAAGTGGAGACCCACACAGTTCCAAGGTGGCCAGCTGCCACTAGTGATGCCCTGTGTTAGCATTAGCCATCAGCTTGGGAGCAGCAGAGGCAACAGAGGGCTTTGCAAGTTGGTTTAGGGGTGAAATCAGTGTCAGAGAGCCTGTAGGTACTCTGTGAGCAGCAATGCAAACCATCAGCTGAAACTTCCCCTGTGTACCTTGTGGGGAAGTCCTCTCGACACCAAGGAGTGCCTGAGGACACCTGCTCACAAACTCTAATGGAGCAGCCATGCAAAGAGCAAATCTCTCCTCTCTGCCCTCAAACATTCCACAAAATTAATACTGGTCACACCTCAGCTGAATAATGGTCCTGGTAAAAATAACAAGTGGGAAGCCAATGCTAAGTAGCACCACCTGGTGATAATTACTACAACCATGCCAAGTTCAACATCAGGCCTTACCAACTACAGCTCTTGGCAGCTCCTCATTTGTCTGTACTTGACACTGGATGTAGTGCTGGAGCAATGTCCCTTCTGAAGTGAGCCATTTCTTCTGGGGTCGTTAAACATTTTGGAATCAGCCCAGTGACTCCAATGCTGGAATGAGAACTCCATCCACTGTCTCTCAGTCCTTTCTGGCTTTGTCTGGTGTCATTTATCAGCTCAGCCGGTTTTTCAGAGACCTTGAAATGCACCATCAAATGCTACAGAGCTTTTTGCAAACACTATTGCTTGCTTAAGATTCTCATTGATCTGCAGCTCCAGCATTCCCAGCACTTTGAAATGTCAGCTCGGGTATTAAAATTGTAGAAACAGCTGAATCCATGAACAATACGTGTTCATTACATCCAACAGAAAAGCCACCATGCTGTTAGATGCTCTCCTGATGCTTTCTGCAGATGTGAAAGGCTAGCTAACAAAGCAGCAACAAATGTTCATCTGACCCATCACACAATCACTTACTTTGAATTTTGGGCACTCCTGTAGATTCAGTTTCATAAAATCAGCTCATCTACTATTGACATTATCTGGTAACAATCATAAAGCTTGGCTGTTGCTCATTACCTGTTTTTTTCCTAGGAAAAAGTAACCAGAGGATACTTGCTCTTGACAAAGAATCTGAGAGGCACTGAAAAGTCATTCAAATGCTTTTTAAAGCATTCCCAATTTGTGCTTCACTCCATTCCTTAAAGCATGCCTGCAGAACTGGAACCCCTGGAATGGTGTGACAACCCCACACCAGACCTGTGAGAACGAAGCTGCTCTTCATTAGAAGGAGACAGTCAAGGCTCAGAATTTGATGGGACTTGTTTCCTTCCCTGAATTTGTTCTTAGCATTTTGGTTGACAGCACAGGACTGGAGAAATCTCAGTAAAATGAAAATACAGATTGTTTGCCCGCTCTGTTGCAGCACTTGGTGCTCTCAGTGCTTTTCCTGGCCATGGGGAGATGAAGGCAGCCTCTGCAGGACCCAGCTCATGAACACTGTGTGATAAACTGCTGCACAGGCAATGCTGAGAAACAGACTTGAGCTTGGTGGATAATGCCAAAGGGATTATTATAATATATTGGGTCAGAAGCAGGCAGTCATGCACTGAACATGAGGGGTTCATGGTGCAGGCTGTGTCTACCTTCTCCAAAATATTTAGGTATTTTTCACCTAATTATATAAAAAGCAATGTAGAATGTTCATGAATGGAGCAGAGACAACTCCTTATGCTTTATCTGCACCTACCAATTGCAGTATTTTGGACTGAGCAGAGCTGGATTTGTTCAGTGTCACTGTGTGACCCCATGACCTGACTTTGTTGATTCGGTGGTATTTTCTCTGAATCATTATTGATAGACCTTACTGCAAATATTAAGAGCAAGGATATTAAAGTGGGAGCTCAACCTGAGCTCAGATCTGAGCACTGAGTTTGTCTGAAGTTCCTTCAGCTGTTTCAGCTCGATGAATGTTGTTCACCACCCGGTCTGCAGCATTGTGTTGCTACCCACTGCTGAATTACACCCATCTTCTACTCACAGCTGGTTACAGTACAATGGTGGGATTAAACCTCCCTCCTCAACAGAATAATCACTGCAGAAAAACCCCACATCTAATACTCCATGCCATGGAAGTAAATCGGGTGGAAAGAAGGACAAAATGCAACTTAGCTTGCTTTGGTAAGAAAAATTTTCTGCTCAGCTACTCTGGGAAAACTATCCAGCATACCTGGCACACAAGACAGGGATAAAGTTCAGCTTACAACACATTTGAAGCCACTTGCTATGCAGTCCAGTGAAATCAGAAGTTTGCAAACAAAAGATAAAAAATTGTAATAAACAGGGAACAGACCTACAAGGAACAGACAATGAAATGGGTCAGTCTGAGTCTAGCAGGGGTCACTACTGCAAGTGAGGGAGACTCCATCCTACTTACCTTCTCCCTTCATGACAGAGCAAGTGGGAGAAAGCTGAGGGAATACTGAATCAGCACAGAACATGGGGATATGCAATAAAAATGGGATTAGTAAAATGACTGGAATATCATAAGAGCTGACAGCAGAAAACAAAAGTTAGATGGACACCTGGAGAGGAAAATCCCAGCTTCCCACCCCCCATCACAGGACAGGAGGAACCTGAGGAGGAGGTTAATTGCAGCACCTACCTGGTGAGGGATTTATTGAGGTAAGGTGTCAAAGCATGAGAGGCACAGGAGTGCCCCTGAGTCTTGCAGCTCTGCTTATCCACAGGGAAGCTGGAGATTGAGAAGCCCAGAAGCTCACAACTGCCAGGGATCAGCAGAAGCTGGAGCCTGCTTCACGAAAGCAGACAGCAAGCTGTAGCTTGTTTGGCATTGAACAGTAAAGAGAAAAGCATGCAACTCCTATTTCTACACTGATAAGAGAAAAGCACCAGACAGGGTGAATTAAGCAGCCATAGTGCAAATATGAAGTAAGAGAAAGCCATATATTAGAGAAAGAATTATAATATGAGCTCAATAAAGTTGTGAAAATTCCCCTTCCCAGAAGACTGGCAACAAATGAATTACATTTGTTGTGTGCAATAAGGAATAATATCATTCTGTGTTTAGATTTGCTGACCTGCCAGGTCTCTTCCTGTCCTACATTTAGATTATCTTTTATACAATGGGTCTTGCGCACTGCTTGCATTTTTTTCAGCAATATTTTTGGATGACAGCCTAGAATAGGATTATTAACTTAGAACAGGACCAAAAAAAAATCTCATATCCTCACAGATTCCTGTGATCCCCTCCCCCCTGCCCTCTAGTTTTGGCAGCCTCTGTTTAGTGGAAAAAGAAGCTTAAGTTGATGGAAGAGAAATGAGATTAGTGGCCAGACAGCCCAAATTCTGAGCAAGTTCAGTAGGACGACGGCAACCACACTGTAACTCTGCTGACTCCAACTTTCCTTTTCAACTAACTCAAGCCAGAAGTTTCTTTGCAGTCTACCAGGGAGCCTGAGGTGTTTTGCACTGTGTTTACCCGGAGAAATTCTTCAGTCTTAAGAATCCAAAATAAGAACATACAGTTCATAGTGCTGATCTGGTACAGGGAGGGACGACCACAAGCACCGTTTTGGGGTATTTCTTCTAAAATCAGTCTGTCTGAGCACTCCTTCCCCTCCCACGAGCTCTGGAATTCAGCTCTGTATACTGATGTTGCAAGAAGCCATTTAATCACCGCAGTTATTGAGCAAAAGGGAGGATGAGGCTGGAGAGAACTATGTGGGAAAACCGGGCAGGACTTGGGAGACCTTGTCGGAAAACCACTGGATGACAAGAATCTGTCAAAATAAAAGCCTGAAAGTGGCCCAGCCCAGAAGCAGGCACACCATCCATCCACTCCATGCTGGGAGATGTTCTGCCAGCCCCAGGGACAGCAGGACCACATCCCGCCTGCACATCACACCTGCAG
Source organism: Brachypodius melanocephalos (assembly GCA_013398615.1). NCBI lineage: Eukaryota > Metazoa > Chordata > Aves > Passeriformes > Pycnonotidae > Brachypodius > Brachypodius melanocephalos. Next base: position 41,600,979 of record VZSR01000520.1, on the reverse strand, counting down.
CCCGCACCACGTTGCACCCACACGTGCAGCCCGGAGCACGTCACACCTGTACACCACACCGTTCACCTGCCACCCAAACTCCATCCAGCAGCGGCAATCCAAGCCACACGCAGCCCTCACACGCTGTGTTTGCTGCGCTCCGGACCAGCTGCCACCTGTGCGCTCCGCTGTGGCACCTGCAATCCGGGCTCCATCCCACCGATTCACCGCGCTGCTGCATCCGCAACCCGGCCCGGCTCCCTCCTCCCCCGTGTACCGCCAGAGCGGCAGCGGGGCCCCGTCCCAGCGATGCCGCCACATCTGCAGCCCAAACTGGGTCCCACCTACACCTTCCTGCTGCTGTCGCTTCTCCATCCCCCTACGGTCGGCCATCCCTCCCGCAGCCGAGCCACGGCCCGGGGATCTCCTTCCTCGGCGGACACCCGCCCCGTGTCACTGCCGGACGCGGGGATGCCCAGCCGGGAGCGGAGATGCCCAGCCGGGAGCGGGGATGCCCAGCCGGGCTGCAGCCCCGGGAGGGAGGCTCAGCCCAACTTCTCCCGACCGAAAGGATCCCGCGATCGCCCCCGGCGGAGCTCGGCCTTACCGCGGCGGTTTTCCTGCGCCGGGGACGGCATCCACCCTGCTGCGGGCAGCGACCCTCGGTGCCAAGGACCCCCGGTGCCCGGGACTCTCCGCCGGGCTCTGCCCGCAGCCGCCGGGCTCTGCCCGCCCGCGGGAGCCGCGCCCGGTTCCGGGGCGGGGCGCGGGCGGGGCGGGGGGGTCCGGACCGGCCTCGCCGGAGAAGTTTGTCTGCTCCCGGCCGGGGGTTCTGCCGCGCCGCCCCAAAGCGGCGTTCTGCCGGGTGTATTCTCTTGGTAGCCTCGCTGCCGTGTCCTGGTCTCGCCCTGGCAGATCATCCCCGGGGGAAATGCCAGCGCTGCGTCCCCCTCGCTGCAGAGGGGTCCTGCTCACCCCGGAGGGCTCCCCAGTGTGCCCCTTCCCCCTGTGTCCCGTGGGCAGCCTGGAGGCGAGCGCTGTCCCACCCCGACTCAGCCGCCTGACAGCCTGAGCTGCCCCAGTGAGAGCGGTGCAGCCCCTGCCCGGTGCAGGGACCCTCCCTGGGGTTTGGATCCGCCGTCCGGGGCTGGGAGCTGAGGGGGAATCTCGAAAGCTGGAGACAGGCTGCTCAGGCGGTCAGACATCCATGGGATCCTGCACCCTCCTCTAGGCACCCGGCACCCTGGCCTCTGCAATGTAAGAGCTTCACTTTTAACATAGAATCATGGCATCGATCAGGATGGAAAATACCTTTAAGATGATTGAGTCCAAGCGTTAACTCATCATTACCAAGCCCACCACTAAACCACATCCCGAAGTGCCACATCGACATGCCTTTAAATACCTCCAGGGATGATGACTCAACTGCTTCCCGGGGCAGCCTGTTCCAATGCTTGGATCTTGTACTTTGCACTGGGCTAGTAAAGCTAATATTTGAGCATTTTGCACAGATTTTGAGTATATCACCATGTAAACATCTAGTCAGATACAGCCTAAAACTAAAGTCAGTACAAGTTTAACATCTCTTGGTACTTCAGCTCGATGGGCACAGTGGGCCACCCAACCCAGCAGAAGGGAAGGATGCCTTTTCTGTTTTTAAAACACATCAGCTCTCGAGATGAGCAAGGAAACAGTGGAGTTATTAACAGCCAAGTGGAGAGAATTTGGTGGAAAAGTGTTTCCTTTCGTGGGTCAGAAATGCTGTCTCCTATAGGCATTAGGGGCATGAGTCAGTTTTGATTTCAGGCACAGCCATTGAGCTTTGCCATCCAGAGAAAACCTGGCAGGGAAAATCATGGAGGGGGGAAGTAACTGATAAAATGTTTTGCAAAGGGCTGCTGCAAGCCACTGAGAGCCGAGCTGAGACCACTGAGTGTGGTTACGGACAACTGGAGGATAGTTACAGGGTAAGAACACAGGGCTGAGTACTTCTGAGACTTCAAATTGGAAAATGAGACGTGAGCTTTCACTGTTTGATCGTAAAACACTCCTCTCTTTTTAGTGGAAGAGAAGACAAATGGAAAAAGACTGCCTCTCTCGGAGATGGCAGCTAACTAGAGTGGCTCATCGTTTCTTCTTTTGCCCAAAACAAATGTTTCTAATTGGTATCTTATGCAATACTCAGGTGGTACATACTTAGCTTTACAGATCTACACAATGGGAAAAATGGATGTATCCCCTGCAATCTTTCTCTGAAGGCTATAAAACTGTTTTTGAAAGAACTATTTGTTTTTTTTAGGAAATAGTAATTGTCGTTGGCTGCTGCTGCTTTTCTTTCTTTAGCCTTTTTTCCATTCTCTGCAGGTTTTTGCTGCTTTGGTGTATGAAGAAGAACAGGGAACCCAGATCTTTCCTGCTTGAGAGCATTTTTACACTTCTTTCTCTTTGTCTGCTGCCTTTGTATTCTGGAGCAGTCCTGACAGGGTTTGCCATATGGAAGTCAGACGGGTAGGAGACCTTGATGTGGCCCATGTGGTTTTCCCTCCTGCTGCCTCATTCATACGCTCATTTCAGGCATTTTCAGCATCAGGTTTGTGGCCTCTGTCCCACATGGTGATTCTGAGTGCTGGGGCAGTTGGGAAACAGATCCCTTAATCCACTTATCAGCTATGTCTGTAGGAGCATGGGGTAGTAGGGAACATGACCGTGGGGGAGCTGTCACACACAGGAGACCTGCAGCTCAGAGTGACCTTGCACTTGGGGTAGGTGAGAGACAGGGAGAAGAGCAAGGGAGTTCTTCCTCTGTGTTTCACTGCTTTATTCATTCTTACTCTAATGCTTGATACTTGTCAGTCCTGCTTGAACGTAGAAGGACAGTACACATGGCTGTAAAAATTGCTTATGGAGGACAAATTGTAACTGCTGGGCCATAAAGCTGTCTTCATCATGTAGGAATGAGGGGCAAAGCACAGAAAAGACAAGGCAAAGAGAAAAAAATGAAACTCTGTGTAAATGCCCCACATTTTCACCAAAATCCTGTTTGAACAAAGCAGATATGACTGCGGGGGTGAGCAGTGAACACACAAGTGTTCCTTTGTGGGGATAAAGCCACGCTGTGCATGCATGTCCAGAGCTGGATGCACACATGGTGTGGCTGAGGGGGTGCAGTAGATGATTTGCATCCCCAGACTTATATCTGAAGTGTGCTTTGCATTTTGGTAACTTGCACCCACAAAATGCAGGCTGAACTCTCCCTGGGCTCTCCATCTGCCTGCCTGGAGGGGCTGTGATCAATGAATTTGTTGTTGGATGGTCTGAATTACCATCACTGCCAGTGATGTCAGAAATGTGTACATAGAACTCCACCACGTGGACCAAATTCTTCTTTGGTTCTTCATGGTTATAGCATGAGCCACTATTTGCTTTTCTAACCTCTAGCTGGACATTTTTTTTGCTTTGGTTTGGGCAAAAGAGCTGATAGCAAATTCATTTTTATTCAACAGCATACCCATGCTTGGCTGCTTGGTCCCACAGTGAAAGGGCTGGAAAGAAACACCACAGCAGCTGGAAGATGGGGCTTTGAAGCTCAGAGGAATTGTTGCCCTGGCTGGATTGAGGTCCTAAAAAGCAGATTTTTCAGTGGAGCAAGCTACTTCCAGATCAATTTTGGCTTATATTGCTTTGTGTTCTCACTACCTACACTAATATTAAATAGAATAGGATAGAAGAGAATAGAAAAAATTCAGTAGGAAGGTACCTACGATAACCATCTAGTCTAAATGCCAAAAATATTAATCAAAGTTTTTTTTCTTCTGATTTCTTTTTTTTTTTCCTTGCTGTCCACAGACCTATGTCAGGTTCCTGATATTTTACCTGCAGTTATGCCCTGCCCTTCAGGAGGGCTGAAACATTTATTTGGTGTTTTTGACATGAAGGCAGGGCTCAGGAATGTAGAGACGTGAGTGTTTGTGCAGGCATTCCTTTTCCTTCTAAGCAGCAGCAGGGTTTTAGACAGAGATCTGCCATGCCAAGAATGTCATTTCTGCACAGCTGCAGGAATTGTTGTCCCAAGGTCTGATGACGAGAGTTGGTTTTGTGTTTGTCACTGTTCAGATTAAAGCAGGACTCGTTTCCAGCGGTGGTGAAGGTTAAGAGCATGTACTGCACAGAAGGATTCCTGATCTTTTGTTTCTTCACTTAAGCTTTGCAATGCTTACAGCGAAGGTCAGAGCTCAGAAGAAAAGTGCTTTTTGGCTTTGAGTTGCAAAGCAGTTGTCAAAGAGTTGAATTTTCCTGAGGGAGAGGCCCTAAGAGATTCGAGAACCTTAAAGAAAAAGATTTTGTCTATACTATCAAGCGCAAAATAATCTTCGTGTTTTAGTGTTCCCTGAACCACAGGAGATGGAGTAAGAACACTGAGAAGCAATGTAGGATTTGTAAGTCAGTAATGGTGCATACATACACAAGGATTTAGACACACATTTGCAGTTGTAATAGGAAGAAGATAAACCTCCCCTCTCATTTAGAAGCCTAGAGACACCGAATGGGTGAAATGCCTCAGATTGTGTAATTTAGATAAAGACACACAGATGTCCTACTATATAACGCAGCTAAGCACAGTCAATTTTTCTAAGATGTTTTCAGTCACTCTGCCTCATGTTTTGTTTTGTTGGGGGCTACACTTGGAGAGCGAGAGTCCTTTGTTTCATCAGGGCTCATCTGCTTCTCTTGCCTCCTCCCCACTTGACAGCGTTTTTTTCTTCGTGTGCCATCATGTTTACTTCCCCAGCAACAGCAACTGCGTCTCAAACATGACTTTGTAGAGATTAATGGCTTTCAGAACAGCAGAGACTGAAGCCTTCTTCCCTTCATAGCAATTTAGGATTAATGGCTGTATTTCCCATGTAATGGATTTTTAGAGCACTGTGGTTTTGGCACTGATTATTCAGGCACACTCAAAGCACAGACTAACGGGATGTAATTTTGTTCTGATTCAGTGCTCTGGTTTTCTTATAAATCTCTTCCTCCTTGCTCTTCCTGGTATTCTTCCAGCAAAGTCATGCTTGCTGCCACTTGCTATGGATGAGGGAACTGGTTGCAAACTCAGGATAAACAGTATTTATCCAGGTATCCCATTCACTGGTGGGACACACATCTGTCAGCCAGACTGGGTGGACAGGAGATGTTTGGCTCTCTGCTCCTATCACTTATCCAGGTGATGTAAAGATTTCTAAATCTTCCAAAGCTTGGAAGTGTTTCCAGTTCTGCCAGGAAAGCCTTCTGCTTTTATGCCCAAGTTGCTGGAGTTTAGGTTCCCATTGCTAATAACTCACCTAGGAGCATCCTTTGAAATCCTGTGTCTAATTCTCAATAATTCCCAGAATGGTGAATTCAAAGTGGGGTAGATCCTGAGAAAGGGAATGCTAGTGGGATTTTACAGCATGAGATTAAAAGACTTTTGGCTGATAAAACATAACAAAATGAGGGTTGAGAGGGCATGTGATCATCTCTGAATATCTCAGGAAAGGTGTCAGTGCCACGCAGGAGCAAAATATCCCCTGGCCATTCAAGTGTGTGAACTGTGCTGGCACAAGAACAAATGGGTATTAATGAGAAATAAAACCCATTTACACTGGGGAACAGAAAAAGGGTTTTAATGGTCAGAAAAGTGTTATCTTTGTCAGGAGATGAAAGGCCAAAATTCTAGGCTGAGTTAAAAGGGAGCTTCATTTCTTTATGAAAAGTGATTGAAGAAGGATTTGCCTGCAGTAGCTGATGCCAATTTCAGTGACCACAAAGGAGTTTGATCCTAAATTCTTCTTTCCTTTTACTTAAACATCTGTTTATAGCTTGAAGGAGTGAAGACAGGCTGTGATATATAGTTTGCCCTCCCATTTTGGGTAGTTATCAAGGACAGCTGCTCTCGCAACATGGGGATACTTTCAGATAGATCACCCCTCCTTTGGCTCCCTCCTTGTCCCTCAAATTCTCACATCAGGCTCAGCCTAATCTCTTGCCTTGGTTGTGGTTCACTGTTGGCTTCCCTTCTCCTTTTGCATCCTGAATACCTGGAGTGTTTTATACACTTTGAGGCAGGAGTTTCTCTGTAGATTTGCCTGTGTCTTGTAATGGAAACTCCCTCCATCAGATTTTGGATGATCAATCCACTGCTAGAAGAAGAAGAACCAACCCGCTTAAGATGGGTGTGAGTGGTTATAACAAAATTACTTCATTAATGGCACAACTCCTACCTCTTAACCCTTCCCAGAATATTGGATGTGCAGATATGGCAAAAATAATGCTGCATTTCTGGGAAAGGATTTTTGCAAGTACTTGGACCTTGTGATTTGATCCAGCAGAACAGAATTCAGCTCTTTTGTGCCTTGTTCAATAAAGATTTAGAACTTCAGGAAAAAAACAAAACAAAAGAAAACAAAACAACACAACAACAACTCAGCCAACCAGCAGAAGACAAGTTCAAGGCAAATAACAAGAGATGATTCCTCACAACAGGTGACATAAGTAATGAAACTCCCTGCTGCAGGGTGTTATCAGCAGTAAAAGTCAGTGGAGACCAATTCATGGAAGCAAAATAGACTGAGGGCTCTGGAGATAATATTTTTGGCTCTGGAAATTCCTACAGTGCGAAATGTTGGAGACAGAGGAGGTGTCTTGGGTGGATATGACTGTATGCTATAATTAATTATAGCATAATTATTTATTATGAACTTGATATTATTAATTGTTAGACAGGACTAGCAACTATGAAGTATCTGGTTTGGCCACTTAGAGAGAATAAGTGTGGGTCTAGTTGGATGGAAGCTTTGGTGTGGCCCAGCACAGCTTGTCTCATATTTTGGGTTTTCTTCCAGCCTGCTCCTCATATGTGGAGGTCGCCCTCCACCACCTGCAGAGCCTGGTTCACTGCCCACTCTTTGAATCAATGCCTGTGAAAGTTTTATCTAAGTGACTTAGAAATAGACTGATTAAAAATATATGATAGCTGCAAAAAGCTGTCACATCAGCTCCAGAAGGTCTTTGTTGTGGTTTTGAGCAAGGCATGGGGTTTTGTTTCCAGAGACAGGTTGGTGCTAAGCTAGCAGTGACTCAGCCTGAGATGGTGGATGGATGGAATTACCATGTCAGGACAAGGCATGGTTCCTTCTCCTCTAAGATCACTATTTTCACTGCCCTTGCTGCCAGAGAAGCAGCATGTTCTGCATGTTAAGTATCAACATGGCACCAAGTTTCCTGCGCAGTTTTGATAAATAAAATCTGTGTTCTAAGCAAAGGCACTGAGACAAAGCCCGTTTGTGAGAGCAAGACTTAGGCCTAGTGTATGTCTTTGGGAGAAATGCAGAATTCATTTTGGGGAGGGAAACTGATATGAACAGCAAGCCTTTTTCCGCCACAAAGGCTCTCTTTCAAGGCTGGTGCATGCAGCAGAACAAAGGCTGACCCCATAATCTCTACCCAACAATGGCTTGGGATATTTGATTTGATTGTACATGCATACATCATGCCTGGCCGTAAATAAGTAGGGCCATGGTTTGATCCACTGTGAGGGTAAAGTCAGCCTGTTCCCCTTGCCACTCTGGTTCCAAGGAAATGCTTATTTTGTATCTCTGCCTTCTCTTGGCTGAGGAATGTCCATTTTGCCACCAAGGCCAAAGGGTCTCAGCTTAAAGCCCAGTAACAAAAGGTTTTGCCACCATTTTATTGGTGCCAAACTGGTTCATCGCTTTTTTCTCTAATCCCTGTAATTTTTTTTTTCTTTTAAAGGACCTTTTCTTGGCTGAATTTGTGACCAATAAACAAGTAGGCCAAGAAGAACTTGGATCTTACAGGTCACTTGAGGCCCATGCTGTGATAAATTATGTTTTGACTAACTCTCCACTTCTGTTCCTCGTATGTAAAAAGGAGGAAGATACAACCTCCAAAGCCTGTCCTTGGATGCCTGAGGTACTCCTACAATAGAAAAATGTCTCCTGCTCAAGCACATAAAGCAGTGGTAGTATGCAGATTAGTGGTAGCTTTTTATAAATTGTCCATAAAGTTTTGTGGGAATGAAACATATTTGCTCAGTACATTTTGTGGTTATACTCATAGTGTAAGGAAAATTTGGGTTGTTGCTTTGGAAACATAGCAAACCACTGGCCTAAGAAAAAGTGTGTTTGCAATGTAAACATTTGTGCCCTTGTTTATATAGTTGTAACTGGAAAACAAAGCAACCATAGTGAGAGTCTTGCCTGATCATCAATTGTTTTACTGGATGAACCATTTTGGCTTGGATGTTTTAATCCCATTTGTTTCATTGATTAGCATTAGGCAAAAGTTTGTGCAGCAACAGTTGTCAGAGCCTGGCATGAATGGTCTCCTATGGCATAACATCACATGGCAACACAAACCTTTTCTAATAATGTCAAAGTCTTTGCGTATGCTTTAATATTTAGGCCAGGAACACAAAGATCTGTTTCAGCAGAAGAGCTGATGAAATGTATGACTCAGTACATGGAATTGCCTCTAAATACAAAAGCACTTGATTATCATCAGCAATTACCCTGACAGTTTGTGACATTCCTATAAATTGACCTCTTCTTAAAAGCATTTATTATTTGCATTTCTCAAATATTTTAAGACACAAGAGTGATGAAAGGGCAGATTTTCTGGAGATATTAACGTCAGAAAAGTACAGGAAAATTATATGAGGAAACTTCAGATTGTCTTTGGAAAACTGGTAGAAAAGAAAAATGGAGGATTAAACTAGTAGTCAAAAGGGTAAATATGAAGTCACTTCCATGGATTAATGACTGTTAAAGGCATATGTAGCAAAAAAAATTTTCACAGCTGAGGAGGAATGGTCTTACAGCTGGTTCAGCCTGGAGGAGACTGAGGGGAGACCTCAAGAAGAATTTGGACAATGCTCTCAGACGTATGGTGTGAATTTTGGAGTGTCTGTGCAGGGCCAGGAGCTGGACTCGATGACCCTTGTGGGTCCCTTCCAGCTCAGGATATTCTAGGTTTCCAGCAGACTGCTATAGAGGTTTATCTTGCATTGCTTTTCTTACATATTCATAAGTGATCTACAAGAGGAGTGGATAAAGAAATAAATGACAGCAGTTCTGATGATACAGAGTTGACTGAGAATAATAGAAATTAAAAGTGACAGTAAAGATTAACAGAAGGATCTCACGAAGGTTGTTGGATGAATGGGAGAATAGCAGATGCAATTCATTTACTTAAGGAAAACAAAACAATCCTAACCACGCACAGCGGTAAGGTCTAAAATTAGCTATTGCCACTCAGGAAGAAGAACTTCAGCTCATCATGTGTAACCCCATGAAAATGTCAATTCAATGCTCAGCAGTTAGAAAATGTCAAACCAGATGTTAGGTATTGTTCAAACAGGAAAAGTGCACAAAAAAAAAGAGAAACATAACAAGCTACTCTAGAAACGTTTTGCACTCCCAGCTAGAAGGCTGTGCACCCTGAGCAGCTCTTAACTCCCTTGCTGAAAAAAAAACCCCAACAAAATAAAGTAGAAAAATGTGGGAAAAGCAATAGTAATAGGAACAGGACTTCTTCTCATGAGAAGACTTTACTGAGTAGGAAGAGGGGTGATCGAAAGGGTCTGTGGCTGAAGCTGCGATGTCATAAGTGCAATAGAGAAGGTGCAATAGTGAACAAAATTATCCATTTTTTTCCTTGTCAAATGAGAACTCAAGGTCCTAAGATTAACTCGGTTTTCTTCAGTAACAATTTTTAAACAAAACCCCTGTTCTTTACATGGTCAGGTTTTAAATTGTAGAGTTCATTGTACATGCTCAAGAATAAAGTTCTTCAAAAAGTGGTTAGAGAAATTCAAGGGAGAAAACTCCACTGAGGCTATTAATCACAAAGGTCTAGTGTGGAGCAGCAAGTCCAAGAGATGAACATGGATTAGAAAAGTTTGGATTGAATGCCATGTCCTTACTGCCCAAGGGTTCACTGCTATCAGTGACAGAGCGTGTGTGGTGCCACAGCAAGGGTTCTTGCCTTCTCCCCCAAAGCTGTAAAGAGCTCAGCAAATTTGGTGCCAAACTTCTCTTAAAAACTGACCTTCAGGTTGGTGTCAGACTTTGAAACTCTGATTTTTCCAAGGTTACAGAGGAAGAGGGCAACAGAGTCTGCAAGAGCACTCAAATCTCCTATGTTCCCCTGGGATCATGCACCATGGGACAAGGCAACCTGCCTATGGATGTGCAGTTCTGCTTCTGTTCTTTGCAATTAAGGCACCATTTAATCATTTGCTAACATTTTCAAAACATTTATCCCCTGCCACTGACAGGTTTTGAGCTAACTGTGGTACAGAGAAGTTGCTTTTTTGGAAACATCTGAAGGCAGTCACAAAGCTGATGTGACAGAGAGTTTCCATAGCTTACTCTTGCTGCACAAAGGTTTGCTTCCTTATGACTCAGCCACTAATGTGCCTTGGTTACTCATCAGAAAATTGCTTGAAGAAAATACTAATTTTGAGCTGAATTTGATTAATATCTTAACAGTGGAGCTGGGACAGAGACTCAGAGCTGGGGTTAGCAATAGCACGGGGTAAGGAGGACTGACAGCTTTCCACACTTCACTGGTGGAAACTTCTGATTTCATAACAAACCCTTCCTCCTTCCAGCCACACAAGAGCTGCACTGAGCCCCAGGAAGCAGTGTACTTAGTCCTGTAGCCTGCTCAAGGGACCTGCCTGCTTGTGTTCTTGGATGCCTGTGGGCTGATGTGATCCCTCCTGCAGCAGGTGAGCTGTGTGGGGACTGTGCCACATCCCCACCCTGTGCCTCTGGGGCCAGACAGCTGAGCCAACCTGAGAAAGGCTGTTACTTAACATTGCCATGGGCCAGCAGAAAATGCTTCTTTCAGTTGCAGGAGGAAAACCAAAAGGGAGTGGTGATTCTCGGTGAATCTGAGTCATAACACACGAGAGGGTTATATTAGGGTAGGGCAGGATATACCCCTTACTTGATGGAGAACTTCAAATCACTGCCTAGTTCTTGTTTCCTTGCTATTACCAGCCTGTGCTGCCTTGTGCTTGTTTCATTTGCACTGTATTGCCTTGCCCTTGGCCTGACTGTTTTGATAAAGAGTGAAAATCGCGTTCCTGCCCTTGGTGTTGTACAGTGAATTGCTTCAGGCTGGACAAATCTGTTCTCTCCCCCAAGGCCAGGCTCAGAATGAAGGATGGGTCATTGCAGGGGGCTTTTGTCAGCAGCTGCAAAGCCAAAGCAGCGTGGGCACTTGTGTGCACTGAGAAATTCATCTATGTCTGGTTGTCTCTACCTCTTCTTTGTAAAATTTTAAGTGCTCCTTGTCCCCTACATGTCTGGCAGAGAGAGACCAGAGGGGAGCTGAAGCTGGCAAACACAGGACGGAGAAGCTTGGCTGCAGAGGTTGGTCCTTGCCTCGCAGGCAGCAGAAGATGGCATGAGAGGGAAAGCTGGAAGGGCATTTCCAGTGTCATCTTTCTACACCTGGGTCTCACACAGGTTTCAGAGGAATTGCTGAGGGGTTGCAGGTGGCTTTACAGCACTGGAGCCTGCTTTACCCAACAGGGATTCTTGTGGCTGAAGCAAGCAAGCAAAGATGGCTCACTTCAGGCTGCCAGAGCTGAAGGATGAGTGGTCCATGTTGTGTCTCCCAGTTGCACAGCACAGATCCTGCAAA
>VZSR01000520.1:41563030-41589194 GCA_013398615.1 Brachypodius melanocephalos | reverse complement strand
TTATCTGACGAACTTGTAAAATAAAAGCTGTGGAGGTGTGTGGGTGCTGAGCTCTGTTTTCCAACTCCATGAATGAAGCTGTGCATGAATGGGGAATGGATAGCTCACGTCTCATACCTGCATCACCACCTCTGCCAGGAAGGGACCCGTTTCTCCACTGAGCTCACCTTACAAGAGGCACTTCAGCTGGGGCAGGATGATGCCAAGTCAGAATAGCAGATTTGTTCCATCTCACATGCTGGGCATGGGATTTACTCATTTGACTTCTTCTTTCCATTCCCTGCCTGTGGAGGCAGTGTGCTCGTGGGCACTGTTGTAGCCTGGTGGTTTCTCTGTGTTGGGATCCCACGTGTCTGGTGCAGCTGCTTTGCCTGGTCTGTGAATTCCTCATCAAACATGCAGAGGTGATCCCAGATGGGAGTGTGGAGGCAGAGACAAGCACCTTGCACTCATTTTCCCTCCAGAAACTCCAGATGAGTGAACATCAGTCATGAAGTGGTTTCTTATAAAAACAGCGTGTTGTCTGCTATGAAAGTAAAGAGCCTTTTCTCATTTACAGCAGCAGCATGATAAATATTTTGATTTCAGTATGTTTTTTGTGGGGAATCATTTCCATTTAGTTTCTTACCACAGTGACTTGGGGGCTAAGAATAACTAGAGTCTAGCAGCTCCTAGCTGGTGAGACATGTATTTTGAGAGCTAGGTTCAAACTTGCATTACTCATAAGATGTAGAATCTGCTGCTGCACTGTGCTCAGCGACATGCAGCTACTCCAGTCTCTTTGCACTCAAGGAGCTTGACAGCAAGCAGGACAGTGATAGCTGCCTCCAGCCCTCTAGCTGGGAATAGCTGATATTTCCCAGATAGCCCCAGCTGGACAGACCCACACAGAGCTCATTAGTGCAGCACTTCTGCTCTGAAGGGTTGTGAAGATGCTCTGTGCTCACAGCTCCGTGCAGAGAAGCCTTTGGCAGCCAGCAGGTTTGCAGTTCACTGGGGGCACAGCCTGATCCTGTGCCCAGTGAGGCAGCTGGAGCCTTCCCCCAGCCGGGGGGGCTGCCTTGGACCCTTGGAGAGCCACCCTGGATGGAGCACGGTGCAAATGTGCCTGTCTACACTGGCTGCCTCTTATCACCTGGCAGTGTGATAAAGTCTGATGGGTTGTGAAGACACAGCTGCTCTCCACAGAGCACAAGCCAGATGAAAGGTGTGATCTGGTGGGTGAGCTGCTGCCCCAAACAGCTGGATTAAAGCTGTCACAGCTCTGCACTGCTGTCTCACCTCTGTTTTACAAGGAGGAACTCTAGTTACCCTTGATTGGTCTTGGAGGTTTGTTGGGGTTTTTTTTGATCTTCTGATGGTCAGAGGAGGTAGAAGGGACTAGGCTTTGAAGGCTAATTGAAGGCCTTTTAATTAGAGATGCTGAGCAGGGCTGTGTGCTCTGGATGCTCAGAGTGCCCAGCACCAGCTTTCTGCCAGGCAGTGTTATTTGTGCCCTGGAGCTCCACAACTTGGGCATTTGCAGTCCCTTGGGACTGAAGGGAGCAAATGAGGACAGCATGGAAAGGTCTGGGTCGCCTGTAATGTGGGAGGTGAGCAGAAATGCCAGAGGAGTCAGGCACTTGGAATGGGAGGGGGCAGATAAAGCCTGAGGGACTGTCTGGGAGGGGCAGGAGGGAGTGTGGGAGGCTTCACTGCCATGTCAGGGACAGGGGAACTGTAGAGTGCTCCAATTTTCAGCTTGGAGGTGGGATTGAGAACCTCAATCCTTCTTGCCTTCTTCAGGCCAAAAAAAAAGTTTCTTTTTTTTTTTTTTTGGTCGAAATGCAGGTTTTATGTGAACAGAACATAGAAAGGAGAAGTAATTTGGGTCAAATGAGAAAAGGAAGTGGAAGAAAAGATGAGTGCTGAAGTGTCTGAAATGTGGTGTGAAATGAGTGGCCAGTTGTGCAGTTGCAGCTGGCTGAAGGCAGTGTCATTGCACTGAGGTGAATGGAGTTTATTAGAGTTCTCTGCTGTGGATGACATTACACCCCTGAGAAGTCAAAAAGGAAGCTGTGAATCTTGGCCACTCTTAGAATCACAAATCAGTATAGCAGAGAGGAAATTTGGGATCTGATTAAAAACAGAGAATCACAGAGTCTCTGTGAGCAAGGGCTCATGTAAAGAAAGGTTCAGCTCTACGATGCAGCTGGACCATTGCCAGTCAGCCCTGGTGCTCTCCAAGAGGGTGCAGGATGATGCTGATATTGATAAAAAGCAGAGAAGTTTTCAAGGTTTCCAGCTTGCATGAAGGAAGCACTGTCACCCTCCCTTGCTGTAGGAGGTATTGATGTGGTGCAGCCACTGGGGAAATGATGGGGGCAACCAAGAGGGCCAACCCCTGGCCATACTTCTGCAGAGTGGTGTGATTCCATTTTCTTCAGAACCCACTAAATGTCCAGAGGCCTTTGGAGATGTTTATTTTTGTCTATATGTCCTCATTGAGCAGATGTATCTGATTTGCCTGTGTTAAGTGCTTTGAAATCTGCTGAGCTGGTCAGTTTGGGGTTATGATCCTTGCCAGTGTCTCTGTGGGATGTGCAAGGGGCCTGTCCACAGACTGTGTGGTCACTCTGCTCCAGCCATCACTATGCCTGGGGGGATCTGGACAGCCCAAACTACCAAACCAGGCACTGATGTAAAGATCAGAGAGGGTGATGAACTTTGTTTGGACAAATGACTGACTGTTGTTTGAAGGAAGATATAAAAGGGCTGCTGGCAGTTGCAAAATGAACAGCTATGGGCTGTGGTATCAGGAGGCCTGAGAGGATGCCTGCACAAGCTATTTATCTTTTTTAGTAAATACTAGCTGGGGAGAGCTTAAGCAATGCCTTCAGCTTCTGCTCTGTGCAGGTCAGATGTGGAGCTGGTGGAGTCAGCAGAGATTCCACTAAATCCTTCTCTGAGGACCAACATAAAGGTGCAATAACTCCAGCCATGCTGCCACAGGTCAGGAGGGAATTCAGTGCCACAAATGGAAAAGTGAGGCTGGAAAAACCTGGGCCGTGGTTTCTAGCCAAGACTCGGGCACATGTGCTTATTGTGCCTGTACCTGGATGTGAACTACCTTTTTGAATCTGTGCTGATTTAGAGGAAAAAGCTCCCTTCCTTGCCATCCTTGAACACAATAAAAGCACTGATTTAGTTCTTTCATGGTACATTCACATGTCTTTTTTGGGTGTGGATCCAGACAGGGTGGAGCTGGAGGTAAAGTCCTTCAGTTGTTTGTGGAGGCTGGCAGGGCACACTCAGGGCTCTTGTTCAGCACAGCAAACCTGGCTCCAGGTTCACAAACCTCCAGGCAGAGAGGGACGGGTGCTCATTCCCCACTCTCATCCCCATCTGCTCTGCAGTGACCACAGACTGAGTGCTTTCTTTCTACTTCCCATTTTTGCAGCTCTGGTTTGATTTCTCAGCAGGGCTGACCTTGCTGGGGGCTCTGGCTGCTCCAACGAGTCCCAGCTGCTGTTCAGGAAGGGCACCTGGAGCCAGAGCTGCAGAAGGAGACTGTGCTTATGCACCTGATGAGAGAGGTTTGAGCCCTGACTCTCATTTTTGGGTGAAAGCTCTTCCTTCTGGAGGATGAAGGACAGGGTATTTTATTCCTGAACACCTGCCTGTGATGCTGGCAGCATGACAGCCCCTTCTTTGTGGTCTGGGTAGAAATGTGCGTTGGCTTTCTCATCAAAATTATGTTGCATAGGGTCACATAAGCACAGAGCAGGTCCATGATCAGAGGGGCTGGAGCACCTCTCCTAAGACAGCCTGAGAGGGTTGGGGGTGTTCAGCCTGGACAGGAGAAGGTTCTGGGGAGAACTTACAGCACATTGCAATATGTGAGGGAGCTACAAGAGAGCTGGAGAGGGACTTTTTATGAGGGCATGTAGTGATGGAATAAGGCTTAAAGACTTTAGATTGAAAGAGGAGGGATTAAAATTAGAAATTAAGAAGAAATTCTTGTCAGTGAGGGTGGTGAGACACTGGAACACGTTGCCCAGAGAACCTGTAGATGCCCCATCCCTGGGAGTGTCCAAGGCCAGGCTGGATGGGGCTCTGAGCAGCCTGGTCTGGTGGAAGGTGTCCCTGCCCATGGCAGTGGAGTTGGAATGAGATGAACTTTAAGGTTCCTTCCAACCCAAACCAATCTGTGATTCTGTGAAATTGCTCTTAGCAGCAGGAAAACCACTGTCAAATTGGAGTGTCAAATTTCAATCCACATGGAGAGGGAGAGGCTCAGGCATTCAAGTGGGTAAGAAGAAATCCTGGGCCTTTGGGGTCTCCATTCCTCTTTCGTGCTCTGAGTCATCACTGTCACCTTGGGGCAAAACATGACAAACCAGTCACAGCCCTATTTAATTTCTCGGTTTTCTGAGAACAGTCAAATGAGGTCTCTGACCCTGGGGCAACAGCTGAAAAAGTCTTTTTGGTTTTTTTCCTCTCTGCCTCTGACCTGCTGGGGAAACTCTCTGCAGGGCAGGCTGGGTTTTGGTTTGACTTTCTTCCCTAATACCTGTAATGTTGTGGCTGCACAGGTGTGAGGAGTACCCAGAGGGAGGAGAGCCCCAAACCCACTGACCTGCCTGCACCAAGGGGAAGGAGGATGGCCCTGCAGCAGTGCTGGGGATGAACACTGGACTAGAGAAATGAAATCACTGTCTAAATCCTTCTCACTTGCTGTTTGAGCACAGAGGCTCTGTGAGGAACCCAGGGTACAAATTGTGACCTCCAGTAAACGTCCCTCCAGGGGACTTTCCTAGGTTAAGCTGTCAAATGAGGATATGCCCAAATGAAGCGTGCCTCAACTTGTCCATCTCTTCTTGGGGTTTAACAAGCGAGTGCCTGCATCATCTTCCACGCTGCCTTTGTCCCTGTTGATGTGGTGCGGCTGTGGGGCTCACACTGGAGTACATCTCCCTCTCTCATTCGCAAAGGAGTTATTTATTGGAGAGTCTGCAAGATGGTGAAGTGGCTCGTGGCAGCCGTGTAAAATGCCTTAACAGCTCATTGATTGCCACAGATGAGGAGACAGCAATTACACTGTTTACACCACCGTTGTTTTGTTTTACAGCCTAATTCGCATCCATTCCCCTGTAACAAACTCCGAAGAAAAGGCAGCCCTTCATTGGCGTTACTCATCTGTGTAATTAAACAGTAAGTGCCTGATCTGGCAGAGAGATAGAGGCTCATTCAGGTTCTGCTTCTGTTTGCTCAGGGGAAGGGTGGAGCTCCTCAGGACTGGCACAGCCCCGTTGAAAACAGCTCTCTTAAAAACGCGAATGGTGATCTGGGTGGTTGTTGGAACCCTGGAAACTGAGAATTTTAGGCTTTCTGGGGTAACAGGCACTGACCCTCAAGAAAACACTACATTTGACCTGAGGCCGTGGAACAGGCTTCCAAAATTGAAGGATAGCACTGGGATTATGGGTGTGTAGTTGAATAGAAATGTGTAATATCACAGGGTGGGAAAACTTAGGAGTTAAGGCTTATGGTATATAAATGTATATGGTAATATATATAAAGCAAGATGGGGATTTTAGGGCGTAGGCTAAGGTCTTCTTCTTTCACCTTCTTCTTCATGGGTTTGGGTGGTGTGTTGTAATTGGATAGAATAATCTGCATTGCTGACCACAGGTGGTTGGTTATTGGGTTAAAAGTAAAAATAATTTAGGTGTCCTTTCATAATTGGGCAAATTGTGCTTAAAAGACCTTGGAAAGAGATAGAGACAGAGCCATTTTTCACCTTGTTAGCTAGAACTCACAGCTTGTGAGACTGTACCATAGATAAGAATTAATAAACAACTGAGTCTGAACATGAAAATCCATATCTCGAGCATTTAATCCTGGCTCTAACAGGAGAAATGAAGATAAAAACCCCACAGGTAGTCATCCAGGCTGCTCTTATAAGGAGTATAGTGCTCATTTCAGACCACAAGAACTTTCTTAGGTTTTGGGGCTGTATTAGCATCCCAAATTTTCCAGGTTGAGTGAGCTGACTATTCAAACTGCTTCAGACAAAAGCAGAACTAGTTATGTCCCCCACCTCTGAGCCCTCTCCCAGGGTGCTGGAGATGATGTGAGGATGACCCCTTCCCATCATAAAATCTGAACATGACAGTTTCCAATTGGGATTATCTTTTGACAGCTCTTTACCATCTCTATCTTTTGCACTGGGGTTGCAAATGGGGAGTGATTGACACTGATCATACCAGATGGCACTGCTATTTGATTTTCTGCTTCATAATTGGCTTGCATTTCCTGGTTGCCATGTGCTCTTTGCATTTTACAGGGAAATGAGGCAGTGGAACTATGTGGGCACAGCTCTGTCCCAGATCACCCTGTCTGTGAAACAACCCTGTGGGAAGCTGCATCATCCTGCTCTGACCACCTCTTTTTGGCTTTGTTTGAATTTCAAGGAGGTGCAGCTATGAGATGCTAACCATTGCTAGCCTGGCTTGCAGGGCTCATTTATTAGTGTTGGACAAGCTTTACCTGCCTATGTTGCTTTCCTTTACATGGTCTGTATCCCCCACCGAGAGTGAAATTAGTTTTGAGCAAGGCTTGCAACCCTAATTCTGCCTCTTCTCAGACTGTTTGGTTCCCAGTAAATTCACCACAACCCTTTTAAACTCCTCCTAATGACCAGAGCAGAGCTCCATCACATTGCTTTTTCTGACCATTGCTGTCTGTGTCTACCTTTTCTGCACTTCACCCTGTTGCTGGATTTCACCAGACCAAGTTCCCTGAAAGGAGACAAAAAGGACTGGAGAATGTTTGCTCTGGCAAAGACCAGGTTTTCAGGAGAGGTTGTATGAACAAGGTTTATCAGATGCCAAGGATGAGCTTTTTGTGGACAACCAGAGCAGGATCTGTGAATACAGTGTTTGAAATTTTACATTTATGCAGAAATGCTAAATGAATGTACACTGACTATAAGGTTTCCCTTCTAGAACATGAGGAGAGGCATATTAGGTTTTTCCAAAGTGTCCTCACTTCTTGTGGCTCAAGCTTCAGACTGCTTTATGATTAGGCATTGACAATCCTTGACATGGGTGAAGGAGAGGGAGATGTGCTGGGTCCTGCTCTGGGACTTTTGTGAGTGAGTCCAGTGGCCAGCATTTGCTGTGGGTCAGCCTGGTGACAGGGTCACACTTTCATATTGCATAGTTCTGGTTTCAGGGGTTGAGATTTTTTAGGGGTTTTTTTTGGGTTTTCTTGAGAATAGTGTATCTTGTTCAATGCCCTTTTATGAGAGACAGGATTTTAGAGAAGCGATACCCGCTGTTCCTGTGCAGACAACACTGGGAGCAATGAGTAGAGACTCAAAATGGATAAGAATCAGATTGCTCTGCAGTGCTGTGAGCACAGAAAAAGGAAGTGAAACCATTAGAGATGGATCAGACCTCCCAATGTTACCCACACACATCCTCCAAACTTCTGGCACCTTGGCATATGCTGCTTGCCTTGGGTACTGCTGGTGAGTCAGACAGACAAATGCAGTGCTCTTCCCCTTTTAGGAGCCTGTACCCTTGGTACAACAAGTATTTGTGCTTCAGGATTTTACATGTGTAGATCTCTTTACATTTCTAACCTTTCTCTCAGGGCTTCTTTGGCAGCAGTAAGGCAGGTGTCCAGCTTTTAGTTTAGATTCCTGATGAAACATCGTCTTAGGTGCCCAGCTTGGGAAAACTAAGCTTTGAGTTGCTTGGGGAGCTACTTTTTTATTCAGAAATGTGGATTATTTGGGCAAATAAGCTGAAGTGAGACAAGGAAAATTCTGGTGACTCTCTTGTGGATAATGACCCCCACTTCCTAGACTTCTCTGTCTCTTTGTTTCTTGGGCAACCCAAACCTCCCAGAGCTGCTTTAGGTGAGGGTGGCAGCTCACCAGGAGTGCTTGAGCAATTCATTCCAGTTCCCCTCTCTGCCCACAGTAATAACATTTCCTCATCTCTCTGCCATGTCTCACCTTTGAACAGAAATAGCTCCTAAATATATTGATATTGCAGAAGTTTCAGATCTTTAATCTTTTTTTTTTTTTTTCCAGAAACTTTGATTTCATCCACCCAGCAGTGTCTGCACCTTCAGTTAGGGTTTAGGAAGCTCTAAGTGTAAGAAAAGAGCAGTGCTGGGAAAAGGCCAGTGACCTTGAGATTTTTCCCAGGGAAGGAAGAATCCCACTGAGAGGCAGGACAAGACTTCCCAGGCATTACAGTACAACATCAGCCTGGGGATCCTCTTCTTGCTGATTTTCCCTTAATAACCCAGGCCATTCCATGGTCAGCTTGTGAATCTGAGAGCTGAATTTGGGCTGAAATTCTCTCTTCCCCTGCAGTCTGTATTTCCCTCTTCAAGCAGCAGCAAAGTTAGGAGGTAACTTGTGAGCTGGCTGCTCTGGAAAGATTTTCGTGGGCCTGGGAAAACCCATATTCATGACCCAGAAGTTACTTCACTGCTTGCTTCCATGTCTTGTCCTTAAATGATAGAGGAAAGGAAATTTTGGGTTTTGCATGGGCAAAACCTGGTGTTCTCCCCCTAAGCCCTGTTGTTGGAAAGAGATGAATTTCTGCCAGGTTTCTGAAATCCAGACCAGCTTCCCTGATATTCAGCCTAAGATGTGTACACAGTGGATAAAACTGCAGCCAAAACCACAGATATTTGAAAGGATATAGGGTAGAAAACCAAGGTAAACCAAACTTTTTTCAAACCAGTCTTACCAAACTGATCATTCCATAGCAAAATATTGCCTGCTGGTATTATTCTCTCTGGTGTTCCTATGGGTAGCCAGCACTCCATTTATGTGATTAGATAGTCTGTATCTGCAAATCCTGCTAAGCACACAGTGAACCAGAGGAGGAGGAGGTTTATCTCAGTTCTCAGGCAATCTTGTTCTTTCTGTTCTTATCCCTTATGATTTAAGGCGTGACAACAGGAAAATAAGCCACTAAAGTTGTGAAATTCCACGTATGATTACTCTGCTGTGATTCTTGAGTAGTGGAAACATGAAAAGATGTGCATGTTCCTAAAAAGCACCTCCTCAAAACTAAAACTAAGGAAGTGGGAATTGGAATCTCCATAAAATACATCATCTCTCTGTTAATATCTGTCTGTTGTTAACAAAGTTTTTTGGAGTTGAATCAGCTTCTCACTGAAATCTCCAAAAATATTTATGTTCCTCTGAGGGATACTTGATCCAGGCCCCACACAAAATCAAGAAAAATAGTCCAAGAGTCAGTATATGCCCACAGTATTTTGTGTGTCCCACTCTCACAGAGGTGTCTGAGTTTGCACCTCCTCTGTTTCATTGCTTCTTGTGCCACTTGTCCACGCTTGCCCTCCTTTGCAGATTTTGTCATACATGCTGGCATGTTTTTTTTTTGTGGAATCAGAGTGTGTTGGCAGAGGGAGGGAAGAGCTGGCACATGCCCACATCCAGCTCTGATAGCAAACTGGGAAGTGTGTGCCATCTGGGAGCTCCCAGATAACTCAGCCTGGGTTTATCATAAAAGTACATATGCAAGCCCATTTACTGCCTCTGCCCTGGAATTAAACCAACACAGCCATGCTCACTGTGCACCTTACAAACACAACCAGGAAGAGAACATTTCTGCAGCTCAGACAGCAGTGACAAATATTTCAGGGTGATATTTCCTATAACTGTCCAGGAGTTTATAAAAATAACTAAAGTCATCCTCCTGGAGCAATTTAAGGCAGGAGTGATTTTGCTCAGACTATTCCCAGAAATGCATTTTGGAGGCACACCTGAGCACAAGAGCTTTTGGGTGACCACATCCTGCCCTGTGACCTGCTCACTCCTCATCCAAGACCTGGATCTGGCTGGCTGTGTCAGCTTCCAGGATCCCCCATCCCACCCTCGCCCAGGGGTGACAGTCAGAGGAACACGGCAGGGGGATGCCCTGCAAGGAGCAGCAGAGCAGTGCCCTGCTTTTGTGTCTCCACCCTGTGCCCCGGTGAGTGGCCACCCTCCTCCTCCTGCAGCATTCCAGGGCAGGGAGCTGGAGTGCACCAGCACTGTTGGTGAGTTGTGCTGGCTCTGAGATGTGAGGAGAAGGTTCCCTTTTCTCCTTGGCTGCAGGCTGTGAGTGCTGGGCTGCTGCAAATACCCAAATTCCTCTTTGGCAGCTGTCAGGCAGCTGTGCCCACAGCCTGGGAGGGCAGGTGCTCTGCCTGGCTGGGCACATGAGCCCAGGGCTCTGCAGCTGAGCCTGACCTGGCAGAGCTGAGGGAGGTGCTGGGCTCAGTCCTGGCTGAGTGCCAGTGCCTTGAAGTGCTAAAGAGGAACGTCTAGGGGTTTCTGTGTCATATAAAAGCTAAAAGAAGGCTTTTTTGAACTGGGTACTTGGCTTTGCATGAAAATTTGGCTTAAATTCTTCATTGCATTAATTCCTCATTCTTGGTCACAGTGCAGCTCCCTGCCCTTGCTTCACATTGGTGTTTTCATGCTTCTTAGAAGTGCATTTTTTCTTCATTATTGGTCTGACTGATTGCCTGGGCTTTTTTTTTTTTTGTTCCTTGTTTGGGGCCTCCCACTTTGTCCTCTCCTATTCCAGTATGATGACAGCATGAATTCTTCTGGTGTGAATGTTTCTGTGAATATAAATTCTCACCAGCTTTTGCAACGCTTCATGTGTGCCAACATCCAAGGAAAGTGTAGACCTGGGGTAGCAAATGCTGCCACACAGTCTTCATCTGAACAAAATCGTGAAGAAGATTGTGGGAGATGTCTATATCTGGCTCTGGTTTATCTGAACATCTGCTCAGAGAATGGGACTCTCCAAAAGCAGGCATCATTGCTAATGAAACTCAGGATTTGTATGTGTTAGCTGAATTTCACCACTCCTTCCAAGTAGTGAGGAAAGATATTTAGGCCTGATAGTAAGTAATAAATTCAGATGTTTTTAAAGAATATGACTGTATAGCCACTGGTTTTAGATAAGTCTTTTTTAAAACAAAGCATTTTAAAGAAGGGTACAAATTATTTCAGTATTTTTGGACTGGTCCTAAGATGCTGTCTGAAATTCTAGTTCACATGTGCTTCAGCAAGGCTTTTGCTTAGAGGATGCAAGAAGCAGCATCCAATGTTTGTTTTTTCTCTGACCTACTGCTGAGTAATTGAATCATCCCAAGCATCAAGCTAATGTTTTTCCTCCCTAGGAGAACATAATGTTACTGGGAAAAGGAGAAGAGGGAAAAAAATCAAAAAGGCAGCTGCAGGTATTTATTCCAAATGCCATCCAGTGTGTATCTAAGACTAGGAAAGAGCATTTTTATAGCTGAAGAAAATGCTCAAATATCCAAATGAGCATGGCTGGTGGTGCTGAGCCCCTGACACCCATGGGGTCTAGGAGGGTGCAGCAGCCCTGGCTGATGGCATGTAAATGCAGACAGGCAAACCCAAAAATATAGGACTTCACTTTTGGTATATTTTTTTAACACTCCCAGGGTAGATACCTGCATTATTGCTGCTCAGAGCTGCCAGAACACCAGTTAATCAGACTGGCTATGGCAAATAAGATGCTGAAAGAGGACAACAAATTCTGACTCTTAGTGAGGACCCAAACAAGTATCCATCTCTCAGTGATGTGGATGGGCCAACTGCTTTGGGCCAGGCCCTGCTGGGGGTAAGTTTTCAATTCAATGTCCTGTGAGCAGACAGAGAAATTAGGCAGAAATTCCTTCTCCACTGTTCTGGTCACAGGCTGGCTGCTCAGCAGTAGATGCCAAGGTGTCAAAAAGATTTTTTTTTTTTTTTTTGCCAGTCTGTGTCTTGGTCTGCCTGCCCTCAGAAAAATATAGGCACTTACTGACAGGAAATAATTTTGTTTTTTCTCCTAGTAGTGTTGTCTCACAAGAGGAGTATCTTTGGGAAGAAGGATGGAGAGAAGGCTGCCAAACCCTGGTAGGCTGCATTAGCAAGAGCAGAGGCAGCACAGTTCCCCTTCCATATGAGATTAAGAGACTTGAGTTGCACAGAAGACCCCAGAGTGCAGAGAGACAACACTACCAGGCAGGAAGCCTGGAGACTTCACTTTCACAGATAGGGTATGCCTGTGGCTTCTGCAGCCTATCACATGCACACTGTCCCTTGGAGAATATAGAAGGAAAAGGAAAGAAATACAATTAGTTAAATAAAGCTAGAGTTTCCGGCATATCTGGTGTTTGCTTGCTCCCACAGACAAGATGCTGGGACCCTAGCAAGCATTTTTGATTTTGCAAAGAGAAATTGTGTTTTGCTCAAAATAGGTGTCTTTTGAACATCTAGTTTCTGAAAAAAAAGATTCAATTTTGGGGTTTTTTTTGGTTGATGAAATGTGTCTGTGGGGTTTCATTGAAGTGCTGCCTTTAGTTTTCCCCATTTTTTTTTTTTTAGGTCCACAAAAGCTTCTTTTTACAGAATAAAAAGAAATGATATCTGTATTCAACTAGAGCACTGAGTCAGGCAGATCAATGGCTGCATTTCACCAGGCTGTTACAGTCTGTATCTCTGTAATCAGTGGTCACAGCAGTGTCCCTGTTCAAAGCCCTCCCAGGAGGAGCTGCCCTGCTGGGGGCTGGCTGGCAGTGATGCCATTCTGGGAGGTCCCATGTCACTGAGCTCCTCACAGTGTCCAGAGGTGATCCAGGTGGCCATGTGCTTGCTTTGCTGTACCAGCTCAGCTAAAAATATCAGAGTGCCATCTCAGAAGCTGCATTGCTGTGGGCACTGTGATTCCAGCTGAGCTGCAGCATCCCCAGGAAGCAGACTAGCCTGGGTCTCCAGAGCTCAGAGTGCTCATGGCAGCTGTGGTGGGGGATGCAAAGTTTCTGTCTCCACTGTGTGGATGAGGAGCAGGAGCAGCCCTGATGAGGCTGGTGCAGTTACGCGTGCCCAGCTTGGATCCCCACCCCTGACACTAAACAGCCCTGAACTGCTGAGAGTTATTTTAGAATCCGTGCTTTAAATAAGGAGTGTTAATGGGAAAACATTGCCAAGGTGCAATTTCCTGCCAGTAGTTTAGAAGTACAGATACAGTGCAGGAGAATCTCTACTTTAGCAGGGGTTTGGCTGTAATTTGTTCACTGGGTGGAAAAGATTCCTGCCTTTCCAGCAGGGACACAGAACCTACTGCTTCTCCAGACCTCTTGGGTACTGCGATTTGATGATACAGTAAATTCAGCTTCAGGGCTCCCAGAACCAGAACAAAAGTATCAAATCCTGTGGCCCAGAGTGCTGATACTGCTGCACAAACTCTCTCTGCTTGTCCAAGTGTGCACTGAAGGCACTGCTCGTACAGCACTGCACTGATGAGCTTTATGGCACATTGGCTGTCACCTGCGTTCCTTGAGCTGGAAAAACAACCAGCTCAGAGTCTGACCTGTGCTTTATGGCCAGGTGGAGCTCTTGGATGCCTCTGGCTGCTGCAGATCCCACTCCCACTGCTGAGAGCTGGGGTGCAGCCCTGAGGAGCTGCACCCAGAGCTGCAAAGCTGCCTAAAAGCAGGCAATGCAGCTCCACGCTGTGGGGAAGGAGGGGAAGCAGACGGGTTTCTCTGCTCACTGGCACTCGATGGCTTCTGCTGGGATGCTGAGGGAGCTTTGCCGATCCTCCTGCCCCCAGGTCTCCCCTCTTCCTTCCTGTGGTATGGGGCTGGGAGCTCCCCTCTTCCTCAGGCTGCTTTTGCAATCTCCCCTGAGCTGTGCAGTAACTCCTGCCACTTTACATTTTTTTTCCTGTTACAGGCTTGGAAAACAACAGCAGGTGAGTTTGGGAGGATATTGGACCAACAAAGCCCCGTGGAGGACTTTGCTTTCTTTCTTCAAAGGTGTTTTTCTGCCCACAGGGGATGTCTGTGGCAAAATTCCCTGTGCTTCCACAGGGACCAGCCCTAAGGAGGGGTTAATGTTCAGCTGCTTTCCTGCTGCTGCCAGAGCCACCTCTTCCAGGTGACTGTCCCATCCTTTAGGAGGGGGTGCCCCACTGCTCCTGTGGCACACAGATCTCTAGTGCTGCACTGCCAGGGCTGGCTCCCCACTGATGTGCACTCACTGAGGTGCTGGTGAGGTCCTGAGCATCGATGGCTCTGCAGAGTCGGCTGAGTGTGGGGTGAACCCCTCCTTAGGGGCAGCTGCTGCTGGGCAGGCAGCCCACGGTGCAGCAGGTAAGGCTGGTGATGAATCCAGGCTGCCTGTGCCAGGGCTCCCAGCTGGGGGAGAGGGCTGAGTGCTGCCAAAAGACACGTCTGATGCAATATTGCTGGGAAGGATGGTACACTTGTTGTGGGATCAGTCAGGCTTGGCTTCAGCGGGGATAACTCACAAGACTGATCCCAACAAGTTGCTGCTCTGTGTGACCCCTTGAGTGGCAAGTGCTGAGGGTGTTTTGGGGCATCCAGCAGTGGTTAGCAGCTGGTTTCATCTTGAATGTTTTGCCCTGGTTTGAACTTCTCCCAGGCTGCCCTTGGAAGATTACCAAAGTGAAGAATGCAGCAACAACAATTTCAGCTCGGTATTGTCAAATGGGTCCAATTGCTTTCCTGTTATTTTGGCTGACAAAGCCAGTTGTACCCTGCCACTGTCACAGCTTCCAGCAAGCTGTCTGTTCATCTCTACCCCTAAAAGTCATCAGCAGTGACATGGATCCCTGAGAGTCTTGTTAGCATGTCTTGCTGGCAGCATCTCTACCTTTGATCCCAAATGACAATCTCAGCCATCTGTACTTGGATCCTGGTACTCCTAACAAGGCAAGAAGTCCACTTTCCTTGCCTAGGAGCTTATGCCAATCTTCAGCATTACCATCCAACACTGGGGATGTCCTTTTTTCACTTTTACCAAGCCAAGTAAGGTTTCTTTGGTGGTAGACACCTGGCTGGAAGGGTGTTCAGTGCAATATTTAGCTTGTTGGATCTGTTCAAGTGCAGTTTGTCTGCTGCCCTGATAACTGTGCAATGGCTGGAGGCTGCCTTGAACTGCCTTTGGAATTTGTTGTGCTGCTTTTGTTATATTTTCTCTTAACATGCTGCATACTCAGGGAAGTGCCTGCTGCTTGCTCATGTGCCTGAAAATGGGAGTATTTTAGCAGCTTGGATGTGAGGAGGTTGGGGATGTAGTCTGCTTTGGTTGCACGCTTTTATTCTGCTCATGTTTTAACCATATGAATGTTTCATCCCAGGTCTGGTCTCACTTGGAGTGCAAAGTTACACATTTTTACTGAAGCTGTTGTACCCAACACCCGTGGCAGCCCTATTGCTTCTTCTTCCTGTCTCAGGATTATCCAGTCCCAGATTTGGTACTCAGCTGGGCAGAGTCCCCTTGTGGCAGCTGTGTCTCAGGCAGCTCTGCAGTCTCTCCTGACACCTTTCCAGGCCCCTCTCACCCATGGGGACATGTCCGTCTGTGTCACGTGCTGCCAAGGAAGGCACTCTCAGAAGGTCTGAACATCTTGTGTGTAATTTAGAATCTCCTCAGGGGTATTTGGATCCTGCCAAGCTTTAATTTTGCTTTGCTTAATTGCAGGTTTGATTTGTTTTCTGTGTGATGCTGTGAAATATCTGGGAACTCACCCTGCTTACCATCAGTCCCCGTGCCTTCTGCTTTCTTCTGAATTCATATCACCTCCGATCAGCAGTACCTTTCCCCCTCTCTCCTTCTTGAATCTTTGACATAATTATTTCTCTTGCAGTGCTTTCTGTTGCTGACCTGTGTGTCATTTGCTGATAAACCCTGCCCTTCACCATTCAGAAGTAAAGCATATGCAGTACACTTTTTTTTTTCCACCAGATTTTCCTCCTCTGCTTTGTCCTTTGTCCTCCTCTGCATTTCCTTGTAAATAACTTCTGGTGCTGTTTATCCACGTGTTTCTGGGCTTTTCCAGGCCTGTTTAGAGGATCAGCTCTGTGTCCATTTCATGCAGGCTGGCTTTGGAGAGGGTCTCCTTAATGACACCTGTGCCCATTTCCAGCTCCTTTGAGCATTCCTGGGCACCACCCTGGCATCTTGGTGCTGTATCTGCTGCCTGTTAAGTACAGGCAGTACTGCTGCATCACAGCATCTGCTGTGAGCCCCCAGATCCTTAAACAAGTGACTCTCTGAAGCGTGACTGTATTTGTCTTGGCTGTGGTTGTGCCCCTGCCTCACCCAGGGGGTCCCAGAGCACGTTTTGGTGGTGCTCCCACGGGCTGTGTGTGTGCAGCAGAGGAGCTGCAGAGTGTCCCTGTGCACGTAGGCACACAGCTGGCAGCTGCTGCCCCTCCTCCTCGACGTGACTGCCAGGAGCAGTTTTGGGCACTGGAGGGAGCAGGGATGGCTGGGGAGGGGCACGGAGCTCTGCAGAGCACCAGGATGCTGCTGGGAGCAGGGCTGCACTGCTGGAAAGTCACTGTGGACACCATGGAGGCTGCAGAGCCTGAGATGTACAGTCAGGGCTACAAGGGAACAGCACCTGGAAGCCACTGGTGACTCTTGCAGGTGATGGGAGGCTGTGTTATGGTGTGTGAGGAACAGTGTGATAGGACCTGAGCTCAGCTCTGCTACCACCTTGCCCAGTGTCCTTAGTCTTTGTCACTGTGCTCCCCAGGCTGAAATGTCTCTGCCCATTACATGGGGATTTTGTGGCTTTTTTTGTGGTATATTTTAAGATTGGCAGATTGGCAGCTGTACAAAAGATAGATCTTATTCCTTCATCAGTGTTTCCTTCAGCAGGGCTAACCCTAAGCTAACCACTGATCCAGATGCTCTTGGAATCGACTGGGGAGTTTATACATCAGTTCTTGCTGAAATGCTGTCATGTCCAAATTGTGATTTATGATTCTAAAGCTCTCTCAACACCTTTCTAATTTTTTAATAAAGATACCTTAGTGAAGTATTCCACTTTCAAGCCCAGCGTTATTAATGTATTTAAGATACAAACAGAGTAATTGGTGAAGCAACAACTTCATTCAATTTAACAGTTTAACAGACAAGCATGGCTGAGAAAGGAAACCTGCTTCCTGGAGCTATCCCCAGGTGGCAAGGCAGGAAGGCAGAACAGCAGATTAGTAACTGCTCTGCTGATGTCTTCTTACCGCACCAGCATTATATTGGCAAGGAAATTGCAGGCTTCCCTCTTTGACATAGTTATGGTGATAAATTAGGTACACAGAGGAACTAATGATGACATTAAATGGAGTTATGAATATATATAAGATCTCTTCCCCAAGGTCAGCTCTGGATGACACAGTAAAGGCATTATAATAACAGGTAAGTGTCAGTCAGCGGTGGGCAGAGGGTTGCTGGAGCCTAAGTGTAAACCTTTGTTCAGGGAATACAAAGAGAGGAGGAAGAAAAGAGCTTTGAAGTTCATGATACCTCCCTGTGCTTCAGAGGAGCCCTGTTTTAAAAAGGGAATTTGGCCTCTTGCCACCCAGGTGCTGTACAGCCCTGCATGCCCCACACAATGTGCTTTGTTAGGAAGCCATGCAGGACTCGAGGGCTGACCTCTGGATGCTTCAGTCATGCATCCTGTGGGGACATCCAGAGTTCCAAAGCATGGAACTTGGGCTTTTTGGATGCTACTCAGCATTTCAGGTGGCAATTCAGTCTACTTGGCCCCACCCCAATCTCTCCTGTATAACCCGGGGAAGTAATTTGGGTCAACATTTCAACAGTGTCTGGTGATTTTTTATTATTTTTTTTAAAGCACCTTCATGTTTGATTGTTTAGCTTTGAGCAACTAAACTGGATTCAAGCTAAAGCTGCTAACCTCAGCTCTGCAAGGAGGGCTCTCTAAGGTGGTATGTTCTAAGTACAGGACTCAGAATTGCCAGTCACTTCTGAAAAGCCTGGTCTTGAATCCTCTGTCTCCCAGTTCTCTGTGGCGCACAAAGAGATAACAGTGCTTCCTTTGCCTCCAGGAATGCTGAGGGCATGGACACAGTAAAAGTAGAAGGGCACTCTCAGATTCAATGGATCAAAAAAAGTCTCAAGTAAATTTTTTTTTTTTTTTTTCAGATTTGATTCCATTTCCAAAGTCTCAGTAATTGCTGCCATACAGGAGTCACACAGCTCTGCAGGCTTTGCCCCACAAGTGTCTCCTACATCATTCCAGAGGAGCTGCAGACCCTGCAGGGAAACGCTTTGTGAAGTGGTTTTTGAGAGACATCCCTGTGCTTTCTGAGTGATATGAGAAGTTTTATCCACATTTCACCAGATGACCTTGCCCAGAGCTGCAGCTCTGAAGTAAAGTCCCTGCAACTCTGCAAGTTGTGTGTATGCAGCAGATTTTTTCTGTACCTTTTTTCCAGTGAGGATGTCCTTTTCTAAGGTGAGAGCATTAAGCTGATCAGTTTTCATTCCACTTTTGTTAGCAGTTTGTAGAATAAATGGAAAGGAGCTGCATTTCCTTTTTAATTGGTGAGTGAGTGGGTCTGGTTTCTACCCCACAGGAAAGAGAGGGGAGTTGTGTTCCCAGAGGAGTTCCTGGGCTGTCCCAGCTCTGCAGGAACTGGGAACTGCTGCTTCTCAGAAAGGAAACATGACAATCCAATGTCCTCTGTGTCAGGGCAGCCGAGTCCAGCCTTGTGGGACTCAGGGGTGGGGAGAGCTGGCAGTGGGGTGGGACTGAAAGTGCCCTTGCAGATGAGCTCTGCTTCTCCAGGCTGAGACTGTGCTGTCCCAGCACTGTGGGCAGGGCAGTGGCTCCTGCAGCCACCCACGGGGACATCACAGCTCTGTGCACTGGATGAGATGATGACCCTGTTCGTCTTCTGTTCATCTTCTCATCCTCCCGAGGAATTTATGGGGAATGATCTAAGATATGGGGATTTTTATTCCCCTTAATTTCCAGCCCTTGGAAAGCATTTTCCCGGTGGGAATGTGACTCTTCCTGTCCCGTCTGTCACACGGGTGGCTGCGCTCCCTGTCCCAGGTGCAGTGGCAGAGGTGACAGTGCTGGCAGCAGTGGCACAGGTGACAGCAGTGGCAGAGGTGGCAGAGGTGACAGAGGTGAAAGCAGTGACAAAGGTGGCAGCAGTGGCAGCAGTGGCAGAGGTGGCACAGGTGCCAGCAGTGGCAGAGGTGGCAAGAGGTGACAGAGTGGCAGCAGTGGCAGAGGTGACACAGTGCCATTAGTGGCACAGCTGCCAGAGGTGGCAGAGGTGACACAGTGCCATTAGTGGCACAACTGGCAGAGGTGGCAGAGGTGACACAGTGACAGCAGTGGCAGCAGTGGCAGAGGTGACACAGTGACATTAGCGGCAGCAGCGGCAGAGGTGGCAGAGGTAACAGTGGCAGAGGTGATACAGTGACATTAGTGGCACAGCTGACAGAGGTGGCAAAGGTGACACAGTGCCATTAGTGACAGCAGTGGCACAGGTGGCAGCAGTGGCAGCAGTGGCAGAGGTGGCAGAGGTGACACAGTGACATTAGTGGCAGCAGTATCCCGCTCGTGGCAGCAGAGGGAGACGCACACTCGGCCATGGGCTGGGGCTCCGCTCCCCGCGCTCCTCCCGCCCCCCGCTCGCTCCTAAAGCACAAACCCGCAGCAGCACGGAGTATGAAGAGTGAACTGTGAACATGCACCTGATTTTGCAGGCACGAACTGCCTTTGTCTCGAGTGCCAAGCATCATGTACGTGGAACTTTTACCAGATAGGGAAACACAGTGTTAACATCGTTATGTACAGTTTTGAAATTCTCATCTCAGTGGGAGGCAAATTCTGAGGCAGAGATTTCCAGTGTGCTGTTTCCAGGAGAGAGAGGGGGGAAAAAAAAAGAAAAAAAAGAGAAGAAAAAAAGAAAGGAAAATATATAGAGGGAAAAGTAATAGCTAGAAGCCAGTAGCTGCTGATTAGGAACCACAGCACAACAGAGGAAGCACAGTCTTGTAGGGCTGGCTTTGGACTCAGGCAGGAACAAGGCGCCTTGGTACTTTCTGCCTACTTCCCTGTCCCTTAGAAAGAGTTTTGCAGCCACTCCAAAATTCCAGGCAGCAGGTGCATGCAGCTGCAGGCTGGGGTGCCCCTTGTCCTTGGAGCATGCTGCTGGTGTGAGGTGGAGAGAGGCTGGAAGAGTTGTGAGCCCACATGAAATCCCAGATAAATGTGGGCTCTCTGCCAGTGATGGGGGATATTACTTTAAATGGCTCAATAACACTACAGCCCTGCTATCTCCCACACCACAATACACAAACTCTTTTAGGGATCTAGATGGAATTTCTTTGACATTTCCTCAAATTGCATTGTTTTAAGGTACCTTTGCATTTTTATCGGCAACCCAGCTGTAATAGATGGAATCCATATAGCACTGATGCTGCTTTCTAGGACATGCCTAGTAGCTGTGAAATATAAACCAATAAGGTCTTGGACTGTTGCTTAATCTTATCAGCAGAATTCAGGTAATGTGGGACTGAAATTCTGCTCCTAACAAGTGTTTCCAGCCATCACTGCCATGGTGATGAAATGGGTTGGAAAAATCAGGAAATTGAGCTGTGTCCAGACCCACACAGCTCCTGAATGCAGCAGCACAGAGAGAGGAGCTGGCTGTGCCAGGCAGCAGCCTTGTGATTGAAAGAAACATTTCACAGAATTTCTGTGCTCCTTGTACACTGCAACCCCAACCCTACCTGAGTGAGTCTCCCAAGCCAGGAGACATAAATCCTCTTCAACTACAGAAACAAACTGCAAGTGATGGCAAGAAAATGTGGATAGTTTATTGATATTTTTAGGAACTCCTCTCCTTCTAAGTTAAGAATGAAGTGAGGGCTGTCAGTGCCTTGGGGATTGCTGTGGGTATAAGCCAGTACCTCAATTTATTTCAGTTCCTCTAGGAGCAGATATACATCATTGTAGCTGCTGGGATCTTGATCTGGATGTGCAAAATCCACCCTAAAGGCTTGCCAATATAATCTCTTAATGCCACCATATCTCCTGCCTAATGTTCTACCCCATGGTGCTGTGTTATTATAAGGCAGCTTATACAGTGTGGGTTAAACTGGAAAAACCTCTGTTTCTTAGCAATTTATAGCCCCCAATTATTGGGGTCTTAAGGTCACACAAGCCCGTGTGCATAAGCTAGCTCTTGGGAGAGCAGGAGGTGACTGCTTGGAAATTACTGCATTTAGCTCAGAAATTTAGCCCTGAAAGGAGCCAATGCTTGAAGCAGGACATCTGGAAAATATTAAGATATATGTAACCCTTTTGCTTCCTCCGATCCTTTGAGGGCTGGGTTGTGTTCACTCCACCTGTCTGGCTCTAAACAGCTGCCTTAATAGTCATGCCCATGTCCAGATATCCATGTTAAGGGAAGCCAAATCTGCTGGTTTTCAGCACCTAAAGGGTTTTGCCTTCTTGCCTGACATTGGTGCATCTTTGACCCTAAGATTTCCTCTCATTCCAGTCCCACAGAGCCAGGCTGCAACAGTCCTTCAATCCCAAACCCAGCAAGGAGGGAGGCAATGCACACATGTGCAAAAATGGTCTCTCAGGTATTGGCTCCAGAGCTCTTGTCCAAGTCTTTTAGTGCTGCACTGCTGTTCGGCCAACATCCCTGCTGTCCAGATGTACGTGCCGTGGCACTGTTCCTCTCCTCCTCTGCTCCTCACGTGGTCCTGGAGCTGTGAGATGAGGTCAGCAGTGTCACTGGGGCACTTGTACATCCCTTGCATCATTATTTGTTCCCAAGGACTGTTCTCTAACTGTTTAATTAGTCCCTTCAGTAACAAACCATACACCATTTGTTCTCTTTCAGCTGATATTTGCCCTGTAGGAATCAGGGGCTCCTGGGAGCTGTCACACATCAGAGTGCTCTGGGGACCCTGGGGAGAGGAATCACGTGTGGGCTTTGGTAATGGCCCAGCATGCAGGGCAACAAACCAGTGCCAAACACCTGCTTTTAAATACTGAGAGAGAGACTGGAGCTGGTCTATGGAGCTCGTGATAGACTGGAGCTTGCACTTTTTTAGCTGGAGCTCCTCTCCCTCTCTCCAGTGATGCTGGGACCTATGCATGCACCTCCCCTCAGCTGTCAGGGTTGCAGGCTGCCAGGCAGAACACAGCAAGGGTTGTTTGCCAAAACATATCCAGCCAGAGACAGCAGGAGGGTGGAGAGGTGACAACCAGGACCCCACAACCAGAAGCAATGCCTCCCTGGGCAGTGGCTGAGGCTGGGCTGCAGCCTGTGTGTGGCACTTGGGATGATGGGCTGTCCTCAGCAGCCTGAATTTCCCACTCAGGTATTTCTGGGATTAAAAGGCATTGAAGTTTTGATGGCTTGCCAGAAATTAATAGCAAACTAACCCTTGTGAAGGTGCTCCTTTGAATTTTTATTGCTTGAAATTCAGAAGTTTGTAGTGGCCTCAGTCCTTGAGTTTTCCTCTAACCCATACATTGGAGCAAACCAAGCATCCACTGACCTTGGCATGAGGATGGATGCAGGGGCTGCTTCTCTGGCCAAAAGAATGATATAAAAGTGGATTTTCTGCTCTGGTGCTGCATTTTGCTCTCAATTTGTACCATTACACACCTAAAGAAATGCTGGTTCTTGCAGACTGATGGATTTGAACACGCCAGCATTGCTAAACACTCTGTTTAGGATTTTTAAGCGTTTAATTTGTAGCAATGGAGAGTAAATTGAGAATTAAAACCATGCACATCAGTCCCAAGGGAGTTTCCCTCTTCCCTCCCACTCCATCTGGAATGAAGAGGAGTTGGAATTATACATGAATTAATGAATAAGTAATAGAGAGTCACACAAATAAATTACAGATGCAAGGAATTTTTTTTTATATCATCCACAAGTTAATATTTATTTATGTAACTTGCAGAATTCCAGCCAATGTCTGCATAAATATTAATTACTAATTAAATTTTAATAGCAAAGCAAAACCCCTGTATTTGCTAAATGTATGTCTTAAAGCCATCATTATTTGTTTGGACAATTAGGTTTGTTTTGACTGTGGTCAAGCAGTGACAAGAATACAATTTTAGAGCAGGGGACATCTTGGATTAATCATGCTTTTTGCTTTGATTGCAATTGCTCAAAGAGAGGATGAATTAATTTTTTTTTTTTTTTTTACATCCCATGAGGAGATTATAACAAATTTAAAAAGAGCCCTCAGTAAAACAGGGGCATTGCTGTACTCCCAGTTGTGCATCCCTGCTACATATTTGACAGATTTCCAATACAAAGAGGAGGAGGAGGAGGATGGCTTCTCAGCCATCAGCCTGCAGTGGCTGTCCCCATTTAGAGCAGCTGATTATCTGGCCTGTGGCACTTTCTCATTTATGTGTCTCCTGGCAGCCCAAAGGCTCCCCTGCACTTGCTGTTTTCGCAGGTTACTGTGAGTTATTTTGCATTACCATCCCTGTGTATTGCTCTTTGATGCACTTTGCTAAACCCACTCAGCAAGGAGGTTTTCAGGGATGAGGTTTCCTCTTCTGCTAAAAAAAAGGGGGTTGGAAATCTGGTGAGTCCTGGCAGTGCCATGGCTCAGATCTGAGGCTTCCCTGTGTTTTCTTACACCACTTCCCTGGTTGCTCCAGTCCTGCTGTTTTCTCTGTCTGTTGTCCTACTGCTCCAGAGAGCTTGTGAGGGTTTCCCAATGCTGTGGTTAGACCAGGCACTGTCCCCTATGATCCAGGCTGGCTGAAACTTTCCTGGTTCCCAAGTGGCTCTTGTTGATGCCTTGCCATGATTTGAGGCCCCTGGGCTGTGACCCCCCTTGGGCTGAGGAGAGGGAAGCAGGTGAGGCAACTCTGACTGCCAGAGAGCTGAGACTAAAGAGGATGGCTGGTGGTACAGCTGGGAAAGGGCTGGTTTTGCTGAGCTGAGGCTTCAGCAGCACTTCAGAGCATGGTGGTGTAACGTGAGGTGAAAGTGCCACGTGGTGCCACAAACATCTAAGGAGTAAATTGTCTGAAGACACTCTGAGAACTGAACACTCCCATGGGTAAAAGGTGGTTTATAGGTATCTATGAATTTCTAAAGGGGAAAGAAAATATTCTAGCCAAAATGGGACCACTGCTGTGTAACCTCATGCAGAGAGCTGGTGCTACTCCCTGTGGTGCATCCCTGCTCTGAGGGAGTCAGGGAAGTGCAGCTGCCCTGTGGTTTGGGTTTGGATTTGTGCTTTGCAACTTTCTCCTTTTAAGTCAGTAATTATGGACTTAAGCTGGTGAGACAAACCCTGAGTAAAGCACATCAGAATGTTTCATCCTGGTGGGGAGCCAGGCTCTGCCTCCCCGTGCTCTCCCACTGTGATTCACCAGGCCCATGCTCTGCTGTAGGTAAGATCTTGGAAGGCAAAGAGGTGAGACCCAGTGCTCCCTGGGACATACCTGGAAAAGCTTTTGAAGGCTCAGGGCTTTAATAAGGATGGAGAGCAGATAAAACATTTATTGCAGCGCTCTTTAATTTGGCCTCATTTAATTACAGGGACACTACTGGTTAAAGAATTTATTAAGCAATTTTCTTACCCACTTTGAGATTGATGGAGCATACAAAGACATGGGTTGATTAAACCCAGTCAGGTTTCACCCAACTTTCTGAAATTAGTAATCTCTAAGGTCTGTAAAGACAAGTACATGACTCAGGGTTCTATGCAATAGCCCCAGGTATCTCCCCAATGAACTCTCCTGGATCCCCCGTGTTCTTTGGTTCCATAATAGTGGATGGCCATTGAGCATGTCCGTTTTAAGAAGAAGGAAGAAACAGAGACAGGAAATAAATTAAGCTGGTTATAAGCACAATAAAACAAAGTGCACAAATTTAAATGTAAAACACTGAAAATGTACCAGAAGTAATAAAGACAAACCAGAGATAGGAGTCTGAACTGAAGCCCTGGCTAATTCTGTGCTTCAAAGATATAAAAGAAAATCAATATTAAAAAAATGGGACCTTTTTCACAGAACCTGTTAAATGGTGTATGCAACAATTTAAAAGAAATTACTTGGGAGCTAGAAGTGCAGCAAAGAAACATCTAAATAATTGACATTTAAAGAATTAACATAAAATTATTCCAAGATAGCGAGGGAAGTAGTCAAGCACTCTTCTAATGCTCATGTAAAACCAACCAGCTTTTACAGTGCACCCTCAACCTTGAATGCATCTGCTTAACCATTAGCCTCATGTCCCAGCTCTCTACAGGCAATATCAGCATTCACTAATGCATGGACCAGCCTGTTTAGAGCAGGTTTTTTTTTTGTCTTGTCCTTGACCTCACTATTAGGTGATGAAATGACAGGCCAACATGGGGCTTGCTCTGTCTCTGCTCCTCCTGACACCATGGGCAAAATTCCTGATGGACAGAGAATTAAATCAGCATCCCCTGAGTGAGCCATTGCTCCTCTGGAAAATGGATTTCTCTGTCAGTGGTTGACATCAACAAATACAAGATGTTATGGTGCTGCCATGCATCCTTCATTGATCAAATGTTTATTTCAGTATGATGCTCCCCTTTTAATGGGATGTTGCAGATGCTCATTAAACAAATACTCATTATTTAAGCAAGAAAAAGTCTGTTCTTAATTTCTTCTCAATTAACTCTTCTTTCTACAGACACTGCAGGTAAAAGGAGATGATACCAAGGCAGGTGTGCAAAATTCAAAATATTTTGGTGTCTTGTGTTGGATTTTGGGCTCCCCAGGCAGTTTTGGAAGGTGCCCTAGTGTAATGAAACACTGATGGCCAAGCTGATGCCTGTGCAGGCTGGCTGGGCCCCCCAGGCCAGCTGGGAGCTGGTGCACACAGACCAAGCCCTCGGTGCTTCAGGCAGTGGGATTAAGGCTCTCTCTTTACTGTGTGACTCCCAGCAAGGCTCAGAGCAGTGACAGCACTGCCAGCTCCTGCTGTCCCCTCTCCTGCATGCACAAGGAGACTTTGCCCCTGGCTGACACAGGCAGTCCAGGGAGCACAGGATGGGAACAGCTTTTGGTTGCTTTGATCTCTGTGAAAGAAGTTTTGTCCCTCACTCAGATGAAGATTCCCAGGTGGCTGAGGCTTAACATCCATGAGATCTCCTCTCTCTTTAATAAAAATATCCACATACACATGTCCTGCTGAGCTGGTGTTTTGTTGTGTAGCTGTGCAGGCACCAGAACATCTGAGTACAGAGCAGACCCAAGGGTCAGCTCCTGACATTTGGGATTCAGGCTAT
>VZSR01000520.1:41550487-41562930 GCA_013398615.1 Brachypodius melanocephalos | reverse complement strand
TCTTTATGAAATGTAAACTTGGCTCCTGGGTTTGGAGGCTACCAGAAGACCTGTATGCAGTGGTAGGATTGCAGATGCACTGTTTCTGTGAGAAACCAGGCTAAAAAGGAAGTCAGGAGCACAGTGATCTCTAGAGGAATCAGGAGAAGTCCCACAGTTTTGCTTATGAGTGGAAGAGTGTTAAAGTCTGGAAAGAGCCACATGCCTGGAGCCTGGATGTGTGCCCTGCTGGGGCTGCACTGGAAGGAGCAAAGCCCAGACACAGCCCTGGTGTGAGAAGTGGGCTGGAAAATCCCAAACCATGAGCAGACAACTCCCTTTTCCATTTCTCAGAACTCAGAATATGGATAACATATTCAAAGAGGTCCACAACAATATTTTTCTCTGCTTCCATTTCCTTTTATTCCCCATCTACAATTATGATACATATTCAGGGTTTTTTTTCCCCAGGTATGAGATTTTTCTCCCCCCTTTTTTTTTTTCCTTTTTAGAAGTACAGTTTCTCCAATGATATTTTAAAACAAGATGGATTTATCCGTGTCTTGATTTTTATTCCATTTTATTTGAAGTTTTGTGTGTGCTAGTTCTCTGTTTCACAGTGTAGCTAACTTGGGGGCTGGGATGTGTTAATTATTCAATGATTTAAATGAAATATCAAAGGAGTTTTTATTGATTTGCATATAAAAGTTATGAAACCAAATATATGGCACAACAGACAAATTAGTAGGCCATAAAAAGCATGAGTGAATTACTGTTTTATTAAAGCTTTAAGATAGCATGCTGTAGTATCTGAAAAGAAAGGTCAAAAGGAAAAAAAAAAGGAAAATTTAAATGTGTGCACATTAATGGACTGGGGAATGTGGCTTTACTAATAACTTCTGTGCATAAAAATTTATATTTTTCAACAGAGCAATCATTCCTTTCACCCTGTTGGGTATTTTAAATGTGCTCCTGTGTATATAATATTAATTTAGTCGTAAAATAAAAGGCAGTAATTCAGACAGTAGCCCATGTGAGCTATTAAATTCAAAGTACCGTGTGAAGTATTTGTGGTTATGGTTCCTTGCAGTTCTGTATGAGACACAAACAAACCACTCCTGACAAGATTAAAGTGTTTGCTTTCAACATACCTGTCTGTGCTCAGTTTGGGTTCCTGCACTTCCTTATTGAGACCTGACACCACATCTGATTAGATAGTTTGGGTATAAATTATAATAACGTTCCTTGGGAAAAAAAGGCACAAGATGAGGATTTGTGCAATAGACAAGCTTTTAAAAGGGGATTATACAATCTGTGAGTCTATCTAAACTAGCCAATGTTACAGTTCACTTCTTTTTATGCCAGACCATCAAGCTTTGCTGCCTTAGGAGGTGAAAAGATGTTTTTACTTGTCCTGCTCATTCAGTAATGTGGGGCTGAAAGTTAACCAGCAGCAAATGGGCTTGACTGTGAGGCTGGTGAGCTGTGTAAAGCATTTCCATGTTGTCTCTCTCTGAAAAGGTCGAAGCAAATATTCCATCTACTGCAGAAGCAAATTAATACCTGGCAATTAATCAAAATTCTTCTTACTTGCTTTCCCTGTGCATGTGCTCTTGCATTAAGCCTTGGAGTGCCTGGTTGCTCTCCTGTTAAATGTGTCTGTGCAAAGACCTGACACAAGCACTTCTCAGCAAGAGGAAATTAAGCCCAGACCTGGGATGAATCCTTCAGAGACTTGGCTCACTGCCTGCAGCTCATCTCATGTGTCAGTGTCCAGCCCTGAATGGTGCAAACACTAACAGAATCCTGGTAAAACCATCTTTGTGGATTCTCTCTCTATTAGGATATATCACCATGCACCATTTCAAAGCCATCTCTCACCTTTTAGTACGAGTGTCTTGGAGAGAGATCTCATCCTTGCCTCCCTTCCACCCTGCCCTCCCACCTCTCTTTACAGAGAATCCAAATCTGCTGCTGGGAATGGCCTCTGCTGTGGTGGAGTGTGCCAGGTGAATGGAATTTCCATAGAACCTGCTTCCCACAACACACCCAGCTCAGTGTCCTCTAAAGCCATGTCTAGACCAAATGTGGGGCAGAGAGTGAGCATTTGCCACAGCTGAGACTCAGCTGTGCTCACACAGCACCTCAGGTCCACAGTTGCCCAAAATAACTGTGTGGATAAATCAAAGACAGCTAGAAAAGCAGTAAGAATTACTTCCTCCCTCCACCACTTCCCCTTGCCCTTTAAGGGCAGTTTAAATGCAGTTGGTGAGCTCAGGGCAGGCTTTGCACGTCTGATTCCTACTCGAGGCACAGCTGTGCACACAGGTTGGTGGCACCTGTCTGCTTCCTACAGCTGTAGAGGATGGGTGGGGTCCTGCAGGTGCCATGACAGCATGGATAATGGGTGACCTTTCTGGTAGCCTCACAAAAAGCCCAGCCATGTGTCTTCCACAGCTGTAGCCTGGGTTGGTGGCTTGGCCCAGGCTCCTTGTGGTGGTGCCAGCCCAGCTCGAGCTCCTCTGCAATTATGATACATATTCAGAGTATATTTTTCCCAGCCATGAGATTTTTCTCCCCTTTTTCTCCTTTATAGAAGTTTCTCCCTGTACAGAAGTGCAGGCTTACCCTGGGAGCCTCTGCTCTGCAGTGCCTGGGGGTCTCTTGGGCCAGCCCATATCTGAAATCACAGCTGTCATCAGTGTCCCTGCACCTCACTGTCACCCTCCAGGGTTACCACATGGTCTTGCAGGATGTGAGAGATGCTTCCATCCAAATTCATCCCCCTCCTGTATATCAGGCAGTGGAAGGGTGGATATCCATGGCAGAGCACTGGGGTTCCTCAGCCAGCAGTCTTCCCATCCTGTTTGTCCTGAGATTACCATCCCGTAGAGAAGCATGGGAGAGGTGGTCTGAGGGCAGGTGTTTTAGGTATTTGTTGGCTTCAGAGAGGAAGAGATCACAGCTTGGCGGGGGAAATAGGCTGAGGCCACCGCCACACCTCAAATGAAGGGTTAATTTGCCGCCAGGAGAGAGGAGCTGTGTGTGGGCAGGCACAGCATCCCCGCTCTGTGGTGAGTCAGCCACCCCAGAGATTTGGCCTGGCAGGCATGAGAGGGACAAGAGGGGCAGGGCACACACAGACAAAGGGATCCATCTGCAGGGTCCGATGGGGAGGGGCCCTGACCTCCTGCGTGCTGATGTGCACAGCGGTGGGGACAGCATTCCCCACCCCTAGGCTGGCAGAGGGGACGCGTTCAGGGCCGGCAGCTGGAAAGGCAGGTCGCTGCTGAGAGGTGGGGCTCCACCTGGACAAACAGCCAGAAAAGATTGCAAAGCCACGGGGAGCCCTGTAATTATGTTCTTGCTGCGTCAATTAGTAAAGACAATGGCATTGGGCTGTCTAGTTTAATTGGCAGAGCCGGGGAGGAGGGCGTCTGACATGGGCACCCTCTGGGGACGGGGCAAACCCAAGTGACCCTGCAGTCCCAGGAGGGGAGACACAGCACAGCTTCTGCCTTCCCACTGCTGCCTCACTGCCCTGAGCAGCAGCTCCTGCCCTGGGAGCAGGTGAACTCCGTGCAGGTGAACTCCATGGGCTCTGGAAAGGCTCACCCGAAGCTGTGAATGTGAATATGCACAGAGTGAAATGTGGGATCTAGAAACCAGGGCTGCAGAAGGGAAAGGTCAGTCTTTAAACAAAAGGCACTTCCCTTTCCCTGGCAATGTTAATGCAAGTGCAGGTTGTTATGTCACTGATTTCTTTATTTTCTTTGCCTTTTTGGCAGACTTGAGGTATTCCAAGCCTCAAATAATGGTGCACCTCCCTCTACCTCTCAACGTGACCTTTATTTCCCAGCCTGTTCAAGTGCTACCCACCTGTGGTGGTCCTAAAGGTTGTGTCTGGTTGTGATGGCTGCATCTGGCTCAAAGTGAATTCAGGGGAGGCAGATAAGAACCCAATAGCCAAGGTCTATTTTGAGCAATGCATCCACCTAACTACAGTGCTGGTCTAGGTCCAGCTCAAGCCAAGCCTGGAAGAAACTAACATCTGTAGTCTGCATGCAAATATGACCATGGCTCCATGATCTTACTCCACAAACAGTGAGAGCCCAGGGCCTGTTGAGCTCTCCTGCACAGGAGCAGAGTGTGTGACAGGATTTCCCCAGAACAGGGACATCTTTCAAGGTGCCTTCTTGAGGCTGGGAGGTTCCTTATCACATCAGATACTCAGTAAATGAATTGTGAATATGTGCACTGAAAGTTTGAAATCTTAGCTGACACAAAGGATTGATTGTGCTTATATTATGCTTTAGACATAAATTGTTGATGAAGTACAGATCCAGCTGCACACAAACTTTCCTTTGAGAAGCTGTTTGTAACATAAGGGGTTCCTTTCTGGACCTCATGATGTGATGGGAAGACATGACAGCTTTGTCTGACCCTGTCCTCCACGCAGTAAATACTCAACTGTACCTTGCCATAGAATTTTGTTAAACCCCTGATGCATTTACTATTAAACTTTATTTACTGACTGTTTTATAACAAGAAAACATGGTTTTTCTTCTCTCCTGAGAGTAAAGTGCATGATTCCACCCACAGCAAAAAGGAGGCAGACACTTCTCTGTGGAGGACACAGCCTCTAGGGTTTGTCAGTGCTCAGCAAAGTGAAGATGAGTCAGGTCTGAAACAGGGGCACACCATTTCAGGCGTGTTATGTTCCTGTGGAGATGTTCTCAGTCAGGCTCCAAGTGACATATTTCCTTGCCGCTTCCTTTCTTCACAGGATTAAAGTCATTCCTGCTGCGGATCTGTCGTGACTCTTCTGGCTGCCCCAGAGACATTGCCTTAAGTGGTGGGAGGAAGGTCTGGTTTCTTTGGGCATGTCTGAGCCCATACCTTCAGCAAGCTCCCAGACAGCTTGGGAGTGTTGTGTAATTATGGCCTCCTCTCTGGGGTGTGCAAAAAGCTAGCAGAGGCATTTGAAGCTGGTCCCAAAGGCAGGATGGGTGGGAGCTTGATGCAGGACTCAGGATGGCTGGAAGAGCCAGGAGGAAAGCAGGAGCTGTTTGAGGGGCTGCCTGTCAGACAGAGCTGCCCAGACATGGCAGGGGGGCCAAGTGGCAAGCCTGGCATCGAGGTGTAAATAATTGTCAGGACATCATACCAGAAAAGTGACAAATACGGAAATGCATCTTTCAGAACCCCTGCCTACATGGAAAGGGAATTAAAACAGAGAGTAAGGAAGTGCTAGCCTTGTCACGTGTCCAGAGGGGAAGGAAAGATGAGACTGGGAGGTAAGGAAGGAGACCAAGATAATTCCTTCATCCCTAGAGCATGAAGTTTAACTGGAAATCCTTTAAAAACATTTTTCAGAGTTCAAGTCCACTGGTGAATTCTACCTCTTTTGTGAAACTCTCATTCTGTCACTTTTGACAAATTACCGTAGAAAGATCATGTTGGTGGAAAATTTCAGCCTGTGTAGAAATGCTCACCAGTGAAGAGGAATGAGAAAGCTGATTGCCAGTATCGATCAGTGTGCACCTGAAATTTTGCAGATCCCTGAAGAATCTGTCCACCCATGATCTCATCTGACAGTGGACTCCTGGCAACAATAACAGTTTGTCTTGATTCTGTGACTTCACTTTGTGTACATTATGTTTGATAGTACCAGAGCAAAAAGAGTGTAAAATGCATCTTTTCCCACCTGAGAAGCTCTACTCACCCATTTCATGTAGATTTAAAATGATGGCGTGCAATCAGCACAGTGAAGAATACTCTGAAAACCCATCACCCCAATAAGTGGATATCTTTAAGTAAGATAATGAAAATAAAAGTGTATTTTCTAAGTGCTGAGACATCCCAGGAGAGCAAACAGTAGGAGTGGTGGATGGAAGGCAGCTCATTTCAACGAGAGTGGGGTGAGGTTGGTGGCTGGTGCTCTGAGAAATCCTGAACAAAGGTGGGAGTATCAGCATACCCCCTTGCAGCAGCAGGAACCAGGGTTTCTCCAGTATAGACACCCCT
Organism: Brachypodius melanocephalos; assembly: GCA_013398615.1. Classification (NCBI taxonomy): domain Eukaryota; kingdom Metazoa; phylum Chordata; class Aves; order Passeriformes; family Pycnonotidae; genus Brachypodius; species Brachypodius melanocephalos. The sequence goes on along the minus strand of VZSR01000520.1, from coordinate 41,556,924 downwards.
GCAGAACAGAGAAAAAAGCAGGTTTGCTGAGGTGTGCTGGATGTATGGCTCCAGAAGGGGATGTTGATTTCCTTGGTGCTGGGTTGTGATGCTCTATTCATGTTCACTCTGTGTGCACCTGACTGGGGCTGCTGGATGCTGATGGGCTTCTCAACATGTCCAAGCACAAAAAAAGAGTGACGCTGCTCTGCAGGGTGCCAGAGGAACCACAGATAAAATGTCCATTTCCTATCCCTCCCCTAGGTACTGAGCTTGCTGGTTTGTGTAAAAACAAATTTTAAACTCACCAAAATGTGCCAACAGTGGCATAAACTCCCCAGCTCTGCTTGGAGCCAACTCACCCAATCCATGGTGTTGTGTGGCTTTTTCTGGGGGTGCTCACCTACTGGGGTGACAAGTGCTGTCTGTGGGGTTGGCTGGAGATGGTGGGGAGGGCTGTGGGTGGCTGGGAGCAGCAGAGGCTCCTGTCACACTGCTTGCAGCTCTTGGGTAACTGCATCACACAGCCCCGTCTCACATCTGCATAATCCATCACTTTTAAAGACGTTTCCTTATATGGGTTAATATAAAATGTTGCTCATTGTGTCAGCCAGCAGGAGGTTTCATAGGTCCTTTAGGCAACTTAAACAGTGATTAATCAAAAAAAAAAGCCTCCACCTTCTTCGTGCTGTTAATGCTGTTGTTAGGTTGCAGGCAGCATAATTTATGGCATTTTCTGATCCTGTTAGCTAGGATGTCTGATTAATTTTGGCTCTGGGATTAAGTCAGCAAAAGAAATTTGACTTCCACAAGCAAGTGATATATATCATCCACCCGAGTGTGGGAGGGACACAACACTATCTTTCTGCCAGCACTTTTATAGTGTCCTAGACTATAGCCAGGAGGTGGCATTATGTACTCATTTTATTACTGCTGCTGGCTGGGGACTAAATAGTTTTTAAAGCCCAGGACATGGTCAGTTTCTTGATCTTGACACAGAAACGAGAGTACTACCATGAGATGCTGGAGACCATGCCCCTGCTCCCCAACATGGACCACAGTGTGCAAACTGGCACATTTATCATCCTTTTTCTTCCTAGATAATTCAGAAAATGACACATCAATGGCTTGATTATTAGCCAGAATTTTGCTTTTCACACATTTTTCATTGTAAGTACTCAGGTAGCTTTTGATGCCTGTTTCATTTTGTCTTACTGCTTACATCTTGTCTGTGCTTCTTGGGGTTAGAAAGCAAAGTTAGGGGATAATCCAAAATATTCATTTTATCCCTACTTTTCTTTCATAGAAAGAGCTTTTCTTTCATTGTGCTTTTTTCCTTATTATGGAATCCTTTATCAAGAAGGCATGAGGTCCTTTAGTAGCTCTGGGAATTTGTCAGCTGATGAAACAATCTTGTCTAGATGGGTTTCTATGAAGTTATTTAAGCCACCCTCCAGTACAGGTGTAACAGGAGTGCCTTCATCTAGGAGCATTTGCTCTTGTTAGGTGGGATCCTTGCTCTGGGAGGCCTGGCAGTAGCCATGCAGCTCTCCATGGGTACAAACAAGGCATGGCAATTAAAAACATCACCCTCCTTCCCCTTTCCATGCCAGTCACCTTCATTTTGGGTAGCAATGTGCAGTTCATGGACTACACATGGAAAGGGGGAAAGACAAACCTCAGGCTGCTGCAAGTGATTCAGCCTTTTGATGGAAAGTTCAAGAGGAAATCTCTGCCCCACCTTGGCCCTTCAGTCCCTAAGAAAAGGCAATTCCACATCACAGCTCGGGGTGTGACTGCAGCCCGGAGAAAAGCAGCAGAGATCTGGGTCTGGAACTGTCAGGAGGTCACTGCTGGGAGGTGACTGTAACCCTAAGATGCTGCAGTTTATATTCCTGCTCCATTAACTCTAACAACAGACTTCAGAGATCAGAGTTTTCACAATCTGGTTTATAAATCATGCTGGCAAAAATGCACTGGGATTTACTTGTGCATAGCAGGGAGCTCTGCAAGTAAAATTAACCCTTTGAACGAGAACTGAGGGGAGTGTGAAACAGATGATTGTCACCCATGTGTTGCCCCAGTTTTGGGGTGGGTTTGTGGAAGCTCAAGAGTGGATACTGCACACCTTGAGCTTCAGATATTCATCTTTTCCCCAGCCAGACCCAGACAGCTGAGAGGTCAGAGCTGGTGGGATGAGACCAGCCCCAGCCTGGAAGCTGTTACAGACACATCAATGCTGGACCATCCACTTTGCTTCCCAGCAAGCAATGATGGGCAGCAGCTCCCAAGCCTCAGGCTGGGCTTACACCAACCTGCTCAGAGTGGCGGAGCTTAATTGTTTGTGTACCCAAAGACTTCTTCTGCCCTTGGAAAGATCTGCTTTCCAGAACCTACCGAAACCTCTTCAGTTTTTTGTGAAAATACGAGCCTTTAAAAACAGCTCAACTGGTCACCCAAGGAAGAGACCCACTTGAAATCATGAACTGTTTTTCAAAACCTTGACTTTAATGTCTGAAAGGGTGCTGCTTTCTGTGTGACCCAGGCAATCCCACCAGGTGTGTGGGCTCAAGGCTGTGCCAGTGCAGTCTCTGGTGCACACAGGCTTTGTGTGGCACTGTGTGACAGCAAGGGTGGCTCTGCAAGAGTGAACTGGGTCACCTCCTCACTCATGCAGCAGCAGCAAAACTGGGAGCTCAGTGCTGGTGGCAGGACCTTTATCAGCAGTGATGAATGGCAGGGGGAATTTTCATCTCTTTGATTAATTTTGCTGGCCTGACAGTTAGAAAGATCATATCTTGGGCTCCTGTGCTAGAAGATTGGAGTAAGGGAGGCCTTGGGAGGTCTGGATGAACTCACTTTACTTCTGCAATCCCAAAACCTCAAGCCCTCACAGCTCCTGCATGCCTGAGAGTGGGAAGTGCTGCTGGGCTTGGGGAAGCAACACTTGTGCTGTCAGGCTGGGAAGAGAAACAATGATAGATCCAAAGTCATTGCATTTGTAAAGGAAACACTGAGGCAGGAAAAATCCATTTTGCTTACAGGAAGAATACCCCTTCCTTCTGTGGATGTTTGGAAAATAAAATCAGGATAAATTTGATCTCCGTTTCCTTTGATGTTTACTGATTTGAGAGATGGAGGTTTGCAATCCAGGGGCTGCTGTGGTGTTTTGTGGCTGGGGAGGAGGGAGTTGGACTGTAGCAGCTGGAGAGTGTCACAAGTGCCACAGGGGGCATGAACCTTCCTGGATAGAGGATCAGGGTGAGAGTTTTAAGCAGCTGGAACTTTTCCTTTGCTCATCACCTGCTTCCTTCTTCCATGGTTCATTCATTCTCCTCACCTCTCCCCCAAATCTGCTTCTGAGCATCTCTGTCCTCAGTGGCCAGGGTCTCCTATAGAAGGCAATTCCTTGCTTTTCCTTCTGCCAAAACCAGTTATTCCTCACTCAGCTGATTCCTCTCTCACCCTCATGCCCTCCTGTAAAATCACAATAAGGATCTGGACACCTCCTCTTGAGAAAGCTGCCTACAGTCTGAGTCTGAACATTTTTTTTTTATTAGGGCAATGCAAATCTAAAGTTGCTTCACTGCTCAAGAGAAACTCGTTCTTGCCTCCCCTTACAGCACTGTGATCTACTTCCTCATGCTCCAAGGACATAATGTGTGATATTTCAGCTGGAACCATGAACTCAACAGATGAAGGCACCTCCATCAGTTCCAAAAACACAGAATATTTTTCTCCCCATTACTGTTACAAACAATGTAGCATGACAAGCAAAAGGATGGAACATGGTGATCTTTTCCCCAGTCCTATGGGATGCTATAGTCACCCTGTGAGTCTTCAGATACTGAGTGATCTTGCACTTCATCTATTGTTAGACTATGGAGTCCCAGGCACAAATCCTAAAGAGGGCAGCAGAATCAAACCCAGACCTTTGCTTATGGCCTGCTGAAGCAGTCCTGGTGCTGCTAATTGAGTGTGCTTTATGTACAGGGGCAGTTCAGCCCACACCCCCAGAACATGCTGCACATCGTTTGGTGAAACACAAACCGACCGGGACAATTTACAATGGTGATTTTTCCACTGACGGGTAAATTAATGCTCTCTATTATAGACATTTAATCAATGCCAGCTCCCTAAGTCTCTAAACAGGCCACCAAGATAAAAGATTGATTGGTCTGGATGCATCATATATAAAACAGGGATACTTCATAACAGCATAAAAGATGTGTTTGTTTCCCAAAGCCACAAACAGCTCTGCGGTGAGGAGTGCTGACAGCCACTTGCTGAGACTCAGTGAAGGGACAAGACCTGGCTTTAATGTGGGGGTTTTGTCTTGGTTTTGTCTTGGGTTTTTTTCAAGAGAAGGCTGAAATTACCTAGAGATGGGGAGGAAGATCCTTGCAGCTGTGCACTTGGGCAAGGCTCTTTGCCTGGAAGGGATCCTGGTGATGCCTGGAAGGGATCCTGGTGATCCCTGCACTGCCTCTTGGGTTATGGACATGCTGCTCCCACATGCTGCTGACCTTTGCAGCAAAATTTGCCGTCAATTACAGAGCAATGAAATTTGGCTTCATATTTACACAAGTGGCCAAAACTTCAGAGGAGTTAGTCCCCCACCCCATCCCATCCCATCCCCTTTTTAATGTTACTTTTCATTTTATTCAGAGCAATATAATGACTTGCTTCTTAGCTCAGCCAGGAGGCTTAGCCTCATTTCCAAGCAGTGGTTTGGATACCCAGGGGTGTGGAAAGGATGTTGCTGGGACCATGGGAATCCAGGGTCTGTCTGAGTGTGTCAGTGCCCTTAACTGGGACAAATCTAAAATAAAATATATGAACACACGTCCCCCTGAAAGATATATAAAGTGTCTGATTGTATCTCACATGAGAAATAGGTTAAAGTACACAGAGAGTCAGTTTGCATTACTTCTAACCTTTGCAAAGTCATCAAGCTGAAGTACTAAGCACTGATTTGATTTCAAAATTCAGACTCATCATCCTAAATCAATGGGATAAAGTATACCTTTTATTAATATGTTTAGCCATGTTAATAAAATATTTATTTATTTATCATGTTGTTTTATTATGTCTTAAATATAACAATAATTTATTTAATATAAATATTTATAATAACTATGATATTTATCCCTAGTTGCATAAGTTGAAGGGGAACACATAAAGTGATGGTCACTCTATCAGGATCCTGAACCCCAGCTGCCTGTGAAAGGCAGCGAGGCCAGGGAGGCTCAGACACTTAAACCTTAATCGTGCTTAAAATGAGATTCAAGTGTCCATGTGCCTTAGAATTACACTTCCTTTGGCTTCTGTCAGGTCTGTGAGATTGTGATTAGAAAATCAGTCTAACTTCACAGCTGGAAAGATTGTCACCGTATTCCTCCCAAGTGGATGGCCAGGGCCACTCTCACGTTGTGATGGAAAGACAGAGAGGTCAAGAAATAAAATCTGGCATACTGAAACTTCATGACTTTCCTTCCACAGAGTATTTTGTGTATAGCCCTGAAAAAAGCATAAAACAGGAGCTTGTGATAATGTTTCTGGGGTAGCAGGGAAGCAGCAGGATCCTTTTAATACATTCTGACTCTTTGTGCAGTGCTCCAGAGTTCAGTCCAGGGATCAGTGCAGGTTTTTACCCTTAGTCCTGAAAAGTTCTGCTTGGTGAGCTGGTTTATCTTCTCAATAAGACACACAAGGGTATCATTTAATGCCCAGTAAATTCATACTTCCCACATTCAGTGGCACATGGCCTTTGGGCTCCCAGGAAAGAACTCACAAGCATGAGGTGCTGCGCTGTAACTCACGCTCTTTCACAGCTCTTGCATTAATTACACAGCACTAAAAATGTGAAATAACAAAAATAATTACTGTAATAAACTAATGGAGTGAAATACGTTTTGCTGAAATTAAAAAAAGTCACTGTCCAGGCTGAGAAAGCCAAACATTAACCTGTGTGGAGGGACTAATTACAGCGTGAGGTGTGTGATGTTAATGATGACTTCTGCTTCTGAGGTCAGACCTTAATTGTGTGAGGAATACATCCTTATGTTTGCATAACACTTCCAACAGATTTATCTGTGAAATCTGGAATCCCCCACTGCAGTGGGATATTAGCCCAGTTGGATTGGACTTCAGTGGTCCCTGTGGGTCCCTTCTATCTTGGGATATTCTAAAATTTTAGGATTTTATGATTCAGTTTGCAGTGAGCCAGACCTGGGAAACAGCAGAGACTACATGCAAACTCTCCTGTTGTGTGGGGAGAGGATCCAGAGGAAGGCAACAAAGATGGTGAAGGGACTGGAGCATTGCTGTTATGAGGAGAGGCTGAGGGAGCTGTGTCTGTCCAGCCTTGGGAGGAGATGGCTGAGAGGGGATCTCATCAATGTTTGTCAGTATCTGAAGGGAGGTGTCAGAGGATGGGCCAGGCTCTGCTCTGTGCT
>VZSR01000520.1:41508462-41544318 GCA_013398615.1 Brachypodius melanocephalos | reverse complement strand
CCACCCCAGAATTTAAGCAGCTGTAGATCTTCCTGGAAAGAGATGAACCAAGAGCAGTGAAGAGTTCCCTGTTCTGCCTTTGCAGCACAAATATCTGTACCTTTTGCTGAGATAAACAAATGTTCTCTGGAATTACCTTACTGCTAAAAAATTCTTAGCTCATTTGACTTCACAGTAGATTTGAAATCATGAAGGTGGAAAAGACTGCATCCCTTGGCTGTTCTCTGAAACAGAAATTTCCTTTCCCCAATGGAAGGCATGATCACACATCACGGTCAAGCTGACCCAATTATTAATTTTCACTAAAAAAAGACCTCTCCCTTCCTCTCTCTTCCTTTCCCCCTCACCCCTACCTGCAGCCCAGCAGCACACCTGGTCTGCCAGCCTAACCCTTGCATGAACCAATGCTGCTCTTTTGCTACATTAATTTTCTGCCAGGATTGTTCAGTCAGTCCAACAAGGGAAACCACCTCAGTCCCAAAGAAGCAGGAACACATAGCTGGGAAAATGGGAAAAAGAAGACAGGTAGGATGCAAGGATCATTAGAATCAGATGATGATACTGTAATATTTTATCTAGAAGAATTCTCCTGGGTTGCCAATGGTCTGTTGCAGCACCAGAGCAGTCCTGGCAGAGGCTGAGCCTGCTCCTTTGGAGGAGGGCATTGTTCAGTCATGCTCTTTCATTGATGGTTGTGATGGCTTCCAAGATGCCAGGGAATTGTCCTAAGTCTACATTCAAGTGCTCTGGTAGTGGCTTGGAGGAAACTGGGGACCATCCTTGAGCTTCTCTGTTGTTGCTGGTTGTGTGATGTTGCAGTAGATGGAGTGGGACTCTCTGTCCATCTGGCAGCTGAGCTGTAGGTTACACTCTGAGGCAAAGAAGATTTCTTGACTCCTCCACAGTGAGGAAAAGATGGAGCTGAAATCACTGAAAAGGGGAATAAGGAAAACAGCCACCAAACCTGATCTTTTGGCCACCACAGCACTCCAGAAACCAAGAAAACCAACTGACTTCAGTATGAAAGTACAGTTCCCTCTGCTCATTATCTATGCAAAACCAGACCCTAAACAGCAAAAGGATTTACTGTAATCCCATCTTTGCCAATTAAGTGTCTTCTGCTTCTAAATGGAAGAAAGTTCAGTGTTAATTTTAAAATATTGCTGGCATTTATCATAGTAATTACTTTAGCCATGTAAAACTCCAGACACCATAAATACTGTTGATACTATAGATTAAATGCTCCCGAGGCACATGTTACTGATGCTACAAAATGCACAAGGAGACAAGGATATTCTCCAATCTCAGAATTTGTTGGGCTCATGCAAAGCCATTTGAACACAGAGTTGCCTCATCAAATTTCTGAAAATGACTGATGTTCCTTGTCAAAAGCCATCTATCTTTATCAGTGGCTGTATTTTGGAGGAACACACCTGGGCAAACACACTCATGAGCTCTGATAGGAACACATGCTTCACTGCAATTATATTTTCCAATCAGTAACTTTTAAAGATGGGAAAAGTTTATTTCAGGGACACTGAATTGCCATGATCTTCACTTTTCAAATTCTCAGACTCGAAAAGTCATATCTCTTTGGTCTCTTATAGATATTGTGGGTATATAATCTGTAAATGAATCATTCTGAATTACAAATAGCTTAGAAAATGTCCATCCTAACCTAGTGCTGTGGACCTCTGCACCCAAAAGCAATGAATTGTGTCTGTGTAGGTAGGAAAAAATAGTTTTTATCAGACATATTTTTTCCAGTGGACAGGCTTGGAAAGCTGGAGAAGGGGAGAATTTAGAGATATCAGCAATCAGCTGGAATCTGGTAGCAAATCAAAGTCTGAAGTACTTGAAACCAGGTATTGGCAACATTTACACAGGTAAAGTTAGACCATTTCTGTAATAATCTGATATCAATATTACTTATAACACTACTGATTATAGGCACACCTGACAGGGAAGGATATGCTGCCTTTCTGTGACTATTCCTAAAGGGTAATATCTCCAAGGAAGTGAAAGAGGTTTCTGTTGATTTGGCTCTGGTCTCTCCCTGCAGAGAACCTTCCCCTTCATCTGGTGGTGGCACTGACAAAGGGGTTTTGGGGTCATGCTTTTAGCAGGATTTCAAGCTGACAGGAGGAGGCTGAGCAGAGCCTGCATGAAGCAGGAGCTGGCTGAGCCTCTGGAAGCAGCAAGGTACTCGCACAGTGATGTGTGTTGAGTAAAATACACATTTATCACTCCATTGCTTTTTATTAATAGGAGGAAAGATACTAAAAAATAACTCAACCCCAAGACACAGAATGGAGATAAAGCTGTTTTATGGCAGCTGAAAGCGTGTGGAAAAATTGTTGCGTAGCTGGAACTTATTTGGCACTGGGGAAAATATTTGTTGAGCTGCCAGTAAAACTGTAGAAGAGGAAATGCTTATGAGAAGACATCCAAACAAGCACTGAGCTTCCTTGCCATGAAAATCAAGGTCAAACAGAGCATTTGAAATCATTAGAAACACGTGAAAAATGAGCTCATATTGTCACTGGGAATGACTCAGACAGCAGTGGAAAATCCAATGTGTTTGGAAGGACCCAAAAGCTTTTCTGCCATCCGTGGAACTGCCCAGGATTTGTTTCTTGAACATTCTGGCTGGCATAGCTTGGGCAGAGTTCCCGAAATTCAGCCTGTGTGGCCTGAAGGTTGAGCTGTGCCTGCAACACTGTCACTCTTGCTCATGTTTAACCCAAGGGGAGATTTCCTTGCCTGTCACCTTCCATCCAGGAGATGTGGCAGCAGGCTCTGGCACAAACTTGGCCAGCTGCTGCAATGCAGGGCACTCAAAGACTGTGTGCTTTAAATCTGACTGCTTTAAAGGATACATCTTCTGCTGTGGAAAACTGCATCCAGCTTGCCTTGACATGGAAGCATTTGTTCAACATTAGTATTTTGCGTCCTGTGGCTGCAGTGGTTTTGTCCTAGATATAACATACAAATCTAATTGCTTACAACATTAATATAGAAAATATTCAGTGGCAGTAAGAAATCCCAGACAGTCAGTGCCCTAGAAAGTTTAGTGTTTTAGACTGCTTTTGATTTTCACTGGAGTTACATTGGGATTTTTTCAGATGACAAGCTGAATTCGGGAACAGAAAAAAGCTCTGTGTATTTTGGCATTATTTGAAATCTTCTTTTATTTTGTATGGCATTTCATACAAGAGAAATAAGGGTTTTCTTTGTCGTTTTCAAAGCAAAATATGCATTTTGCTCTGTTTCTATGGGCTCTGACTAAGTCTTCCGTGATCATCTTTTGCAGGCAGTATGTTGCTGGTTTTTTAAGAACTTGTGGTCATTATGGAAGATAAATGACAGTCCTTGGAGCCCATGGCTGAAGCACACATTAGTCACTAGTAAATGATGTATAAAAAATATTCAGCTTGCAAAAAGATAATGGTGGTTCCTATTTGAAAATGCAGAAAAATGCACGTATCTGGAGCACAAAAGTGTCTCATCAATATCTCTGTGGGTAGAAAACTAACCTGTCAAGGAGAAAATGTTGAAGAGATGGGGATATTTATGCACTTGCTGCACTGATCATAATGATCTAAAGGACTATTAAAGCAAACTTAAAACATTAGATACCATAAGTAGACCACTTAATTGTTTTTTTCCATGCAGCCTAGGAATGTTCTAAAAAAAGAATAAAATCAGTAAGGAATTGCTCATTCCACATCTTTGACCTCCAGCGATCCTGCCTTTCTCCGTTTCGTTGTTATCTGTAAATTTAATAGCCATTCCTGATCTGACCTTTTACTGACAGCAAAGCCCTTCAGCCCCTCCAGTGCTGGGGCTGGCAGGGAGGGAAGCCCAGATGTCAGGAGCCTTTCTTGGTGACCCTGGCCAGGGCTGTAGCAGCACCCACAACGTTGGAATGCATTTCCCACACTGAGCAGGTGTTTCTATATAAGGGAAAAAGTTTCAGCTTACCTTGGAAGATGTAAGGAAGTTAAACTAGAACTTCCCACAGCCTTCTCATTGTCATTGGCTCGGTGCCAGCACAGGGGCACTAGCTGCATCTTTAGGATGTTTCTCAAAACCTGTAGCTGTTTCTATTGGAAAATGCCAATAGAATCCTCCTAGGTCATTCAGTATTTAAGGACAGGCACAGAGGTGCTCTGGGCTTTTCAGGGTGTTTTTAGCAAGGTGTCAGAGGTTTCTCTGACGCCTGTGCTCGGCTTTTCCTTTTGTTTTTGTACTGTTTGTTATTTTGCTTTTATTAAAACTTACTGCTTTACAAGACACATCTGAAGAGCTGTCTTGCTATTATTAAGCCGTTCTGAAGAGTGCTGGACACCCTCAGAGACTTGATAAATCTTCACGTGCCTCAGTGATCCTCACCTGCTAGGATTTTATCACCACAATGCAGGGCTGTGGTGGCCTCATGGCTGCACTACTCTCTGGCCCTCTTCCCTCAGATGAGAAATCAGCCCTGCACTACACAAAAAATGTCATTGCATTCCCAGAAGAGGCAATTCTGCCTCTTCCCCTGGTGCGGTTGTCCCACTGTGGGGCTCCAGCCCTTCCAGCCTTTGTTGAGTCACATCACAGGGCCAGGCTGTTGGTGTGTGCTGGAACAGGGAGCTGCCTGCCAAGAGAGGAGAATCCACTTTTAGCCAGTGATTTAAGTCCTTGTGGACCTGTTTTTGTCACCTTCCCCTCCTGTCTCTGCTATCCAACCTAGCAGAGAACATTTTCTGTTTGGGTTGCCAATAGGGCTGAACTGGCTTTATGTTGTTGCTGTTGCTGGCAGACCCAGAGCCTGCTTGATCCACCCATCTAGAAACCCCCAAATATTGATGTATATCTATAAATTAATAGAAATAAAACGGTAGCTTAATTTTCTGCTGGATGTGTGAGATCACCAAGAGATCCTCCATGGAAAGGGCAGCTCAGGCAGCAGCAGAATGGCAGGAAAGAAGTAATGGAGTGGACACTGCAGGACCATCCCTTCCCAAGTCAATGAGCCATTGAAGCAGCCCATCTGTGCTTTTGAACTATTGTTTATCCACTTGAAGGGCTGGCACTCAGACCTAGGTGAAAAAGTCAGTCAGTTAGGTTAATTTTAATTTTCTTTTTCATTAGTAACTAAAAAATCTGCAAAAAAAGGAGAAAAATGGTGATACAAACTCCTTCACAAGAGGCCTTTCTACATGTGCAATGCTCTCTTGTCACTCTGTGCCTCTACTGACTGATCTGAGAGATAAATACTCACCTTCAGTTCCTTCCTGGCACTCTTTGCTATGAAGGGGGTGATACGACACCACAACCCGAAGGATTATATATTCCTCCTTCTACAGGAAAAGCCTGTAAGGTGCAAAAGAAAAATTGTTCTGTGGCTCTGGACGTGAGTAAATGACGTATGTCAGTCAGTCAGATGCTGCCCAACAGGGCCTGGGCTCTTCAGCTGTGCTTGAAGGGTCTGTCACAGCTGTCCTGCTGCAGTTGACTCTGAGTGCTTCTCTTCATGGTGTAAAGCAGCAAAGGCTCTTACAGCTTTGAAATTTTGATCTTCAGTCCATTTTTCCAAATTTTCTAACCCATGGAAATGAGGAGATGTTTTGTGTGAAGGGAGGCTTGGAGGATTCCTCTGCCTGCTGCCCAGCCTGGCCCGTGGGGTCTGTACCGTGGAGGTTCAAGGTTTAATTCCCTCAGCACAGCAGAGAGAAGCTCTTTGGCACTTGCACACCAACAAATTGAACCTGCCCACCCTCTGACCTGTTCAGCTCTGCTGTAATGAGAAGCAGTCAAATTCAGCATGCTGCAACTTTATTATCAGAAAAGAGAAAGAAACCTCTTTAGCAACACGTTATTTACCTCAGAAATAACCTTGAGTTGTCAGCTGGAGAGAAATATGCTCTTTTTCTGTGTCCACTTCACATTTCCCTGGCTTCCAAGGTTCAAATCTGAGGCAGTTTCTGCTGCTATGGGAGGAACAATAGCATGTGCTGAGTGCCTGGTAAAGGTATTTATAGGTGTACTTTTAGAGCCAAAGAAAATGCTGTAGCATTATGTTTTCTAGACACAAAGAACAGCTCCATGTTTTCAGCTAAAATGCCTTTTATTTGAAATGAAGACAGCATCATAAAAAGTACAAAATCCAGCTCACACTGAGGAAGCTGGGTGAGCATTTTTCTTTTGAACTCTGCTGCAGGAACAATGACAGAAAATTTGTTTCTTTGCCAGGAGTACAGGAAGATACTTTGGGAGCTCGGTCCCCTACCAGCAAAGGTACTTAGTTACCTCCAAGCTGCGAATTGGAGCAAGTTGGAAAAGGGTATGTGCTTCCATTCATGACATTTCTATCCTGAAACAGTGGGTAACCAAAGACCCTGAAGTTTTCACTGAAAATGGGGAAGGAGGGAGGGATCCTGGAAATGCCATCCTCTGTTCATGTATCCTCCCCTCCTCTGTCTCCCTGCTGCCACACTGCTGGGGTATCTGGGGTGGAAACAACCTTTGAGGCTGTCTTACTTTGCATGAAAGGTTTTATGTTTGTGCCCTGCATCCTGTAGAGTAAGGAAGGTTTATACAAAGAAAAAGTGAGTAGAAAAAAACAACTAAATAGGCTGGAACCTGCCTGGATTAATTTATATAAAACAAACAAAGCCCCCACATGTGTCAGTTGGGAATATTTTAAATTGAACACATCCTTGTGGTTTGAGTAATGTGGTCTCTTGCACAAGCAGTTGACTGAGGAGATTAAAAAAACTTATAAAACACAAACCTCAGCCAACAGAAATCATCACTGAAATTGTTTTAAATATTCCCTATGTGGGGCTGAAGTGCAGCCATGTACTGCTGTGGGGAAAATAAAAACCCAGTGAGGCAGGGTGCTAAGGGAAGTCCAGTAAGGTTTTATAGTTGCTCTCAATGGCCAATATGATTTTATGAGGCAAATTTTCTATTGCACATCTCAACAAGTTGGCCCTTAGCCACTTGACAGTCCTTGTAGCTTATGTATTTTTATCTCTTTCCACTTTCTTCCCCTCTAAGGAAGAGAAAAAGTGACCTCTGAACAGTTTAGTTGAGAAAACAACATTTGGGGTGCTGGGAGGCAGCTTTGTGGTGGAGTTGTTTTGATGGCTGAGGAAATACACTGGGAAAAGATGTTTTACTGAGGCTTGTGACCCTTTCCAGTCATAGTGAAGCTCTCCTGGATGTGGAAGAGAAGAACAAACTGTGCCCTAAAGGAACTATATGGGACCCTGCCCAGTCTTCACTGGATACACTGGGGAAAAATCAAAGTTCCTGAGCTTAGGCAAATGGCTTCTAGCCTATGATCATTCTCTGGAAATTTAAAGGTTACAAGACAGACAGTGGTTTTTGGAAAATAATGTCCTGTAAAATACTAAAAAATTGGGCTAATTAAAGCTACACCATCCTTTGGGAATGGGACATTTGTATGTTTGTTCCAAGAGTAAATTTGGATTTTGGTGGAAGTTTGCCAGCAGTGATGAGTAGGTTGTATATTTGTTTTAAAACATCTCAGTTTCTAAATAGTTTAGAAATGGAAATGGAGAAAAGAGGCAGACTTTACTGGAATAAATAAAACCCTGCAGTCTAATGTGTCCTTTGCATAAATTACATTAATTACAAAATACCTTGGAATTTTTTTGTGCTGGGTTTTGACAGGGTTGGCCTCCAAACTATAAACTACACTGGAGAAGCTATCACTAGATTGAAGACCTAGAGTCACATCAGCACAGCAGCACTACCAGCATCACATTTTTCTTAATTTCTGTTGCAAAATCAAACAAATTGGTAAAATTGCAGCATGGCAGGGGAAAGAAAGGCAACGGGAACAGCCTCTGCAGTAGTCACACTGTCCATTTAGAAAAACACCATCAGGGAGGTGGGAGGTGTTTACCATGGCAGGTAATTCTTCTGCCTGTGGTCAGGAATTAACACGAGAGCAATGAAGTGCAGGGTGTTTTCATTCATTCAAACAGCTTCTCACTCAATGCTCTCAGCTTTCAGGCATCCCATTCCTCCATCCTCAGAGGCATCATGGACCCTCCCATGGAGCAGCTAATCCCACTGCTGGCTGGGCATCCAACACCTCCCTCACAATGCCTGCATCCCTGGAACATCACTCCTTTAGGTCCTTCTCTTGATTTCTTTCCAAAAGAGGTATTGACAACCTGAAATCCTGAATCACTTTAGCAAAACAAGAGAGAAGCTGAGGCTGCTTTGGTTTGAGGCTGCTTTCCTGGTGCACTGAAGGGAGCAGATGGCAACTCATGCAGGGAGAGCATCCTTACCCGTGTAGCACTCAGAGGGCAAAGAGACTGAATTAGAGAATTCTAATTGCAAACTGCCATCAAATATCCACTGAGGTGGACCTGCTTTGTGCTTGCCACCTCTTAAAGATTTCCTGCCTCCGTCCTGGCAGCAGAGGGGTGATGATGCTGAGAGCTGGCATGTGCTGGTACACTGACAGCCAGCCCTGGGAGGGGAGCTGGCAGCATCCCCTGTGCTCCAGGGTGACAAGAGGGGAGGCCTTGTCAAGGGATAATAAAATATTCACGTGTTTGAGAGACATGTATTTCTCTCATGCTTGGGTCAGGGCTTGTCCTCAGCGGTGAGACACAAATTCCAAATTGTTGCTTTGCCTGTGAAAGTGTGTGTGACATTCTTTTTGCACGAGTGTGAGACGTACCAGGCAATCTGATGCCTTCTACAAACTATGTGGAAGTTGTTGGTTCGGGAGGAGACTCCCATTGCCAGGCTTTAGGGATTGCTATTTATATGTGGATTTTAAGCAGCAGTTGTTCTCGGAAAATCTGATTTAAAAATAGCATTCTGCCTTTGTATTCCTCTGATTGCCAGATGAGATGCTCTGTGTTCCCAAGGATTTGTTTGGGTTTATTCCTCTCTAAGCGCCAGCACCAGAAATTCAATCTCAGTTCTGAGAGCAAACTACATCCTTGTCTTCTCACATATCCTCACCAGTAATAAAAACCTGAAGATCAAACATGCCCTTGGTGACACCTCTACAAGTGATCAGCTCTCAACTGGAATCCTGTCAGCACTTCTATCCTGGTGCCTGAGAAAGGGCTGGACCCAGATTGCTCCTTGCATTGTGTCTTCCTCGACAGCAAAATAAAACCAAGTGCAAGACAGTCTCAAAATGACAGGGCTGGGGATGTGGTTACATGTGGCATTACCTCGTTGTTACTAGATGCAATATTATATCAATGTTGTTCACCTGCTGAGAGGGTGCTGATTTTGTCTTTAGGGACAAATTTTGCATTTCAGTGCGCCTCGACTGACAAATGCCAAAGTTGCTGTTCCCAACAATTGTCTTTTAAGCCCAGGGAGTAGAGGAAATCAACTCTGAAGCTTCTAATCTGTGGCTTTAAAGCTGAGCAATATTAACTCCAGTGACACACCCTCAGGCTGCAACTCATTCTCTCTCCTCACCCCACTTTCCTGGCCCCAAAAAGAGATCTCCACAAAAAACAGGCTGAGGCACCCCATTACACAGACTGCTCAAGCAGCTCATGAGCATTTGAGACACGACATGCTCAGATTTAATAACTTATTGAAACAGCTCCAGCGGGCAGCCAGGTCTGCTTTCTGCCCTGGAGGTGACAGAGAGGGCTTGCAGTGCCCCGTGGCTCTGATCCATGCTTGGAGAGCCCTGCAGCTCACAGGGATGCCCCTGCTGAGCTGGCTGCAGCTTCCAGCCCTCATCTTGCTGGCACCAAAGCTATGCCCAGCCTTGGGTGTAAATTTCATCTTGTTGGGAGCTAATGGAGTGAGGAATTTGACACACCTTTTCCTTCTCTGTAGATGGGAGCCATATGGCTCCTCTTACAACGCTCCTCAATCTGAAGATGAATGAGTATTAGCATATGTTCCCTGGAGTAATTAAAAATGTGATCATAAACAGAGCCTGACTCACTGAAGGCAGCATGTTGCTGTCAGGGGAAAATTGAAGCCAAGCCAGTGCTTGATAGGTGAGCATTTCCCTGGGGTCCCAGGTGCAGGTGACAGTGCAGGAGTTTGCATCCAGTGTCAGAAATGAGGACACTGGGATAAAGGAGGGAGATGTGTTTGATATAAAACACATCAGCTTGAAGCACTCTCAAGGAAATTTGAATTAAAACATTCCAAGGGTTTGGACAGATGTGGCTGCTGCAGCTTAGCTTGGTGAGGCAACTCACTGAGCCAGGGGAATTTAGTTATGTGCCCAAGCCCTAAGAAATTCTGGTTGCTCAACTAGGGCTAAATATGAGGGATGTTTGAGAATTTCCCTGGAATGCACCTGAGGGCTGCAAAGCTCTGGAGACAGAGAAGCAATCTCTAAGGCTGGGGGAAGAGGTTTTATGTGTCTCTGAAAAGAGCTGTATTCCACAGCCTCGCTCTACCTGCAATAGAGACACAGTATTCAAGGGAAATTCAAGTAACCCATCATGGAAAGCTCTCTGAAAAACGGAGAAGTTTGATGTTTTCCATCTCTCCTGAGAGGAAGAAGTGACTGGGTGTGTGTGAGAAATCAAAATTGTTAATGGCTTAAACATTGTTAAGATCATTGGAGGACTTTAGAGCAGAGGATATTTTAGGAAACTAAACTATGAAAGGCTAATCTGAACCCAAGGAGAGGTTTGGCAGTGCTGGGTTAATGGTTGGACTTAATAAATTTAGAGATCTTTCCCAACCCAAACTGTTCCATGATTCTATGAAGGTGATGGGAAAACTAATAATATCAAATGTAGGAGAATTTCACCTACATAATAAGGGTATAGGGTATTTTAAAGGTTTCAAAGTGGAATTTTTCAGTTGATGTTCATGAATATTACAGAACAGATGTTCTTCAACTGATTCAAGACTCTTCTTGTTTATGACTGGGAAATTACAGACAAGGTGTGTTGACTTCTCCACATTAATGAGATATATTAATAGGAAAGGAAAAAAAAAGAAAGAAACAGGCTATTAAAACCAAGTTAACCTCAATAACCCCCCCATGATCAAACATATTTCCTTAAATTCAATTTTTGTTCTGATGACATCAGCTACTTTATTTCCTGTTTTAGAGAGCAGACATTTTTATTTAAATTACTTTTGTAGAGAATTTCCAAATGTATCATAGGTCAAAAAGCAAACAGAATAAAAGGCAAATTTGGTATAAATCATTTATTGCAAATACTTTGCTTAGTGAATGATGAACCAGAATAACAGAACAGATTTAGATCTTCTGCCCCTCTCAGTCATGATATATTACTGCCTGCAGGTCCTTTCCCATTCTTCACCCATTCATGTCTCCATAAAATGTCTTGAAAAAAAAAAAGTGAATAATATCCCAAGTCCTGTTGTCCAGGGACTGTCAAATGGATGGAGAAAAAAATGCATCAAATGTAAATGTAAACTCCGCTCCGCAATGTAATGGTAGGGCGTCATTTGCATAAATATTGTTTGCAAAGAGCAATTAGCACTTCATTTACATTCAGTGAAGTAGCAATTTGCACATTTTCAGGAAACAATTTCTTTACCCATATGTGCAAATTTTGTGCACTGCAATTGACATGCTAATAAAAAGATTTTAATAGACCAATTTTTTTTTTATTTTGCATCACAGTGTTCTGAAATATTGATTCTTTCCCCTGAAATATTGATTCGGTGGGCTATTTGTAAAAACAGAAAAATGCAGATTTGAATTTTTAAAACTTGCTTTCTAAGAAAAAAACCTCAGAATTAATTTCAGATGTCTGCAGTCTTCATGCTCTTTAAGTGGTATTTTAATGGGTATTTTTGTCAGAGAAATATAATAAGCATTATTAAAAAGCATTAGCAGATTCGGTCTTCTAATCTGCAATAACAATGATTGTATTTGCATATTGCAGTATGGAAATAATACAGTCCATTTCCTAGTGTCAATATCACACTCAATTCTCCATTAAATGTTAATAAAAATATTTCACATTTATATAGTGCTTTCTCCAGAATGAAGAAACTTCCTAATTAAGAGACAAATTTCATACTTGCAGCAAGTACAGAGAATTTTTATAAACAACAAAAATTTCCTTGGGAGTTGGGCAGGAAAAGAGCAGCCCAGTGAGTTCAGCCAGCTGTTGTCAGTGGACATTTCTGGCCTTTGCAGCAGAAGAAATTGATGTTTAGTGATTTATTTAAACCTCCTGCAGCTCTGTCACCAACAGTTGCTCTGTTTGTTTAGTTCCCTTCAGGGTTTTGTCACTTCTCCTATGACAGGCAGATTTGGGGAGGGGCAGGGGTGGGAATTCCCACAGAATTTGGGTTGTACTGTGCTTGGTGGCTTTCGAAGGAGAGGAATCTTTTGGGCCAAGGTTGCTGATATTTGGAGCATTGCATTTTTCCATTCTCAGTCTGAGTTTCCTGGAAGGGGTTGTTTTTGGAGGTTGTTCAGTTGCCCATTCTGGAAGGGTAAGCATCAGGACACAGCAGCAGAGGATGCAGATGTTCATCCATCTGCCTGCCAAGCAGGCTGGACACAGGCTGCCTCTGCTCTGCAAGCCCTGTAACATGTCCTGGATAGCAGGCCCCAGCAGGACACCCTCAAATGGAAATATTTGCTAAATCAGCCCTAGTTATGGCAAGTTCAGAGCAGAGGCAGCCAAATGCTCAAAATTCTGCCTGTTCCTGTTCAGAGGCAGTGCAAGTGGAACATCCAAACATCACAGGGCACCTCTGAAAACCTTCTTCATACTGTGCATTTTCATAAAAGACATTATTTATCAGTCTTTGAACAATCACAAGGAGAATGAACACCAAATATGACAACAAACAGCAAAGCCCCCACTAAATCCCAGTTTTACGTGCTTATTAAAGTAATTGTTACAATAATGATCTTGTATTCCTTGCCTTTTCATCTCTGTCACAAGAGAAGGTATCATTATGGTTGCACCCAGGAGTGTGACATCCAGCTCTATTTCGCTGTCTCATTATTGTTGGTGTTGTCTTTTTACTTCACAGATCACATATTTATATTTCATCTCCTATGTCAGGTATTCAAAGCTCTGCTTTGATCAGTGTAAATTGCGTGTGCCCCTCACATAAGGTGGGACCTCTGTTTGAACCTACAAAGTAGTTAATTTTGAGATCTCCTGTGAATCTCTGAGTTACTCATCATTGGTTTACTCTATTTTTATTTAACCCTTTTTTCTTCTTTTTCTGATTTTTCTTCTTCTTCTTCCTCTCATTCTTCTTTTTCTTATTTTTTTCCCTAGCATCCTACAGAACCTCTGAGGCCTTTGGCAATACTGGCCCCCAATACAGCTGTGTTTCAGCCATGCAGCAACATCTGGGGTGCTCAGGGTTTACCCAATCAGTGGGTGTTTTCCTCCCTGTACAGACCTTTATACTAAAAGTCCACCACATAATTTTGTACATTACAGGCAAAACATATCCTAATGAGAAGGGGAATAAATACCTGAATCTTTAATGTTTCTATAGCCTCACTGGGACCACATTTTGCAAATGCCTCGCAGCATTGCAAGGGAGGCTAATGATAAGAAAGCACTAATGACACAACAAATTTAGGACTCCTCTGACCTTCAGAAAGCCCATTATTGGGTTTATTGTTGGCAAAACAAATAGGTTTATCCAATTTTCTAAACAACTAAATAACAATAACATAATCCAGTGACAGCAACCGATCCATGCACAGCATCCATGAGCAGGAAAAGCTGTGGCCAGCCTGTGTAGGTAGCTGGCAGGTACTTCAGGCTTGGGCTGAAATATGGAAATTGATCTTTGCAAAACCACCTGGATTATGTGGCTTCATCTGCTGAGTTGCAAACTGTACCAAGCCAGGAATATGATGATCTGGAGGTCTTTAAAAAAAAAGAAAATTATTTCCACTTCTTTCTCCGTTGCCTTGAGAGACGATGTACCAGGTCAGACCTGCTGGCTCTTTTTAGGTTGGTACCTCAGCTGAGCTGAGGAACATCTGTCTCTACATCACAGATGAGCAACATGACTAACGGAGAAACAATAAAAGACAGAGCTGTTTGAGGGCCACACTCATCTGATTTCCCACGAAGTCTTTCTGTCTTGTGTTTTACTGGGGCTGGCTCTCAGCTTGCACAGCTACCTGCCCAATGTGCTCTTTGGTGGTGGGACTGAGGTTGGCAGTCTTTAGGATGCTGACTGTGGGCTGTGACATGATTGTGTACTTGTACTTTACCCTTTAGGCATGGCTCCAGAATCAGTTTTAATCCAGTTTTCTCCGCTGCAGCTGCATTGCCCCATCCATGAGCAGTAGCAAAGCCACATCTTAATGTTTTGAGTTTTTTGCTTGCTGCCTCAGAAGTAAACAGTCACCACAAAGTTCCTCTTGTCTCCAGGCATTAAAGGATGTGCTTCTGTCCTGATTTATTCACTTTTGAGACAGTTTAATTTTGCAAAACGTCTCTCTCCTCAGTCTTTGCATTTATTTTTGGCAGGAGCAGTTGCCCGCGGCACGAGCGCTGAAGACTGGCTCAGTGTTAATAGTTGTCAGGGAAAATGAAGAGGCCATTTCTCACAGCAGACTCTCACCCTGCATGACAAATGCTACTATGAGCAGATTAAAAATCAGTGCATGGTACAATATGTCACACACAAAGCAACTCCGTGTTATTAATTGGCACGGTCCCCATCAGCTGCTCTCAGTATGTGCCTCTGTGAGTGGAGCAGGAGCTGGTGGAGTCAGGTGGGTCAGGACCTTCTTTGGTATAAAGTTGTGCAGCAGTGATGGAATTAATTGAGGAATGCTGATTTGTAGCACCCAGTTGTTTGGATAAGGGTTTGAGATGCCTTTTCTTCCCACCTAAAATGTGATTCAACCTGTGTTTTATTAGAATGAGCAGCAGTGATACACTGTGATATGTCTTCCCCTGAACCCTAAACCCCTTTTAATCCCAAGAGGTCATTTAAAACCATGATGTGATTTAGAGATTTTCTTCTCTTCTGCTGTCTTTGTGACAGAACCTTAATTATTGACCTTGAAAATTTCCCAAGGAAATGACTCAATCTTAGGATACAAATTAGTTGCTGCACACAAGAATGGGTTTACAAAGCAAACCAAATCAGCAAAGGCTGAAGTTCATTTTCCAAGTGATATTAGGGCTGGGAATTGTTTCAGTAATTTTCAGGAAAAAAACCCAAAAACCTGAACATCATTTTCGACAGGTTCAGAGTTGGAGTAGCAGTGCTGCAAGTGCTGGGCATGCCCTACACCAGATTCTGGGGCCAGCCTCTCTTCTGCAAAGTTTCCATCACAAGTAAAGGTCTAAGGATAAAACAGCTTGGATCTCTTCCCTAGAATTGCTCCTAGACTTCTGCATGTTGTGAGAATTACCCTGATTAAACACATTTTTCTGTGAGGGGTTTGAGAGGATGTCAGGGACAACCCAAGCGACTTTGCTGCTGTGTGGCTGGTGAGGCACAGCCTGATTGAAATTCTCATTGAGCCTGATGTTTTCAGCTGTACGAGGGTTCAATACACTCTGAGGGTGCCCAGCAATTCTCAGAATGGCTTAGAATAATGTTTGTGAGACAGCTCTTCAGGTGTGTTTTGTAAAGTAAAGGTTTTAATAAAAGGGAAAATAACAAACAGAAACAAATCAGAAACTGTGCTCAAGCGCAGGGAAACCCTTACACCTGGCTAAGACACCCCAGAAAACATTGAGCACCTCTGTGCTCCTTGAATACTTAATGTTTTAGGAGGGTTTTGGCTATTCCCAATAGAACCCAGCTGCCTTTCAGAAGAACAGCTCCAGAGACCAACAGGTGCCTTTGTCCTGGCACTGGGCCAATTCCCATGAGGGAAGAACAGAAAATTCTGGTGCTTCTCCTTAAAAGTTAGGGGTGAACCTGAAACCCCTTTTCCTCGTTTGGAAACATCTACCTTGTCCTGGGGGTTGCAGTGCAGCACAGCCTTGCCTGCCCCTTCTGCTCAGTGCCCCTCATGCCTCAGGGACACTGGAAAGAGGCAAGCACAGCCCTTTTCCCAAAGGAAGGAATGCCTTCCGGTGATTG
The DNA here is from genome assembly GCA_013398615.1 of Brachypodius melanocephalos. NCBI lineage: Eukaryota > Metazoa > Chordata > Aves > Passeriformes > Pycnonotidae > Brachypodius > Brachypodius melanocephalos. Next base: position 41,528,259 of record VZSR01000520.1, on the reverse strand, counting down.
TACAGGTAGAAAACAGCAGTTCAAATAGAGCAGAACACTCTAACAAATTCTGGTGCAGCACACAGCTTTTGGCTGTGAATGTCTGCAGGTACTGAAGGCACAAGCTCTGAAGAGTTTTAAGCAGACACAGGGCTGTTCAGATACACGAGAGCTCAGTGAGTGCTTGACTTGTGGGTGGAGTGATATTGCAGCCCTTGGCAGGCACAGGTTAAGCTGCAGGTGTAAGATATTGATGTCGTATGTAATGACCCCATTTAATCTGAAGTGGGGCAGAGTTATATTCACCCTCAGGCTGGGTTTTCATTGCTTGGACATCATAGGTTCCTAATTTGCTGATCGCTCTTCTGTCATCTTTTTTCCCCCACCTTTTCATTCCTTTTATTCTCTTAAGCAGTCTCCAGCTCTCCCATGCTTTTCTAACATCTCCTTGGTGCCAGAAGAAAATACACATTCACTCCTGAAGCCTGTTTTTTCCAATGCACTCTTCACCTGTGCAGAACGTGGGATCAGAACCTTACTAGAGTTTTTCCTACCCTTGTCATTACCTCTACAGAGGAGAGCAGAGGCAGTTGACAAATTCATGTGCCCTTTTGGGACCATGTTCCTGCCAGCTGTTACAGCTCTTACAGGCTGTCAGGTGCTGGGGTGTCTGACATACACAAGTCATTCAGAGATTTTTGTTAATGATGCTCTGAAAATCTCAAGCACATTATTATTATTATTATTATTATTATTACTACTACTACTACTACTACTACTACTACTACTACTACTACTACTACTACTATTTTATGTTATTTTTAAATTTCTATCTTAGCCACAACCTGTGCTTGTTCAGTTAAGAATATGAATTAGTTTGAATATGTTTGTTTTGCCTTGGCTATCAAAATAGAGGGGTTGTTCTATCTGGACACATTAATGATATTCAATTGCTTCCTGATAACTGCTCCATTGATGTCTGTCAGCATGACACCCTCTGCTCATAACCTCCTCACAGACCAGACAGCTTTCCTAGCAGAAGGGAGATACCCATTAAAAAAAAAAAAAAAAAGGCAGAACGTCAGCATGTTCCCAGATGAGATGCCCCGAGGGATTCATGAAGTGGTGTTAGCTGTGAAGAAATGCAGATGTGACAGGAGGCTGACAGTTCGGTACTTTGTCTCTAATGCTTCTGAACTAGTGGCAGAGACGTTCTTAAATACAGTGATTAACATGAGAAACCTCTCCCAAAAAGTGTTCTTTACATCAACAATCCTAAGATGATATGTGCCATGCCTGGGTCCTTTCCATTAGTTTCAGAGGACAAATACCATAGGTCAAGACTTTTGGAATAATAATAGTAATAATAATAGTAGTAGTAACAATGGATTAATATAATGATAAAAGAGACCAGAGAGCCTGAATAAAATAGAACAGAGTCTGAATAAAATAGACTCCAAAGCCTGGGGCAAACTCTATTTGCTAAACCATTTGGTAAAATGGGCTGAGGCAAATGTTTGAGCTAAAGTAAATCAGGGAGAAGTTGCCTTTGAGTGACTGAAGGACTGGCTCAAAAGCAGCCATTTGGACTGCCCAGAATACAGACATATTGCTCCCTGGGCACCCTTCTGCTGTGACTCTGTGCTTCTCTCTAGAAACTAGCAGTGCATTACTGATAGCAAGGTGGTAGCCACCTTCTAGACATGCTGCTGCTATTTTTCTTGGACAGCAGAAATGATATATCCAAAGTAGAATAAATATAAAAACAAATAAAACTGCTCTCAAAAATGTTTTTTGTCTGAATAATTAATTCCTCAGCAAATTTTCTCATAATAAAACATGTCCTAATGAGCTATCAAGAGGAGAGGAAATTCATCACATACCTCACAAATATCAACCTGAGAGCACTGCTCATGTCAGATGGCATAAGTAATGACTTGAGAGGGAGCGTGGAGCAGCACAGCCAAAAACACAGTCCATATCAGTCATTCCACATCAGCCCAACTCATATATGTTACTTGATCTACAGAGGATTAGCCAGGCAGCTGGAAGGAGATATGGGGCTGAAGGGAATACAGGCAAATGTGGCATATCTAATCTTGATTTATCCTGCTTGGTTTTCTGCTTATCACTGAGGTGGCACTGCAGTTGGTCGTGCATCATGTTTTATTTTTGTGAGTTTTCTTTTTTTTTTTTCCCCAGAGAAATAAAATTTACAAACTGTGAACTTCACCCTCCCTGATGCTGAGCAAGGCATCCTCAGCCCCAGTTAGAACACGATCTTCTTGGGGTTCAGTTCCTCTGCAGCAGCCTGGCTGGGTGCCCTGGGGCAGGTGAGACCTCTCTGTGCTGTGCTGACAAGGGGTGCTGTGGTCAGGGTGATGCTGTTCATGGTGGGGCTGCAGTAGGAGCACACCTGAACTGTTCTTCTTGTGGTGGCACCACCAGAGCTGGGGGAATGTGCAGCCTCCTCTCCTCACATGTCCATCTCTTCTCTCAGTGCTCTGCAGATGCAAGGACTGCCCCACTGGCTTCCTCCACGTGTCTGCTCTGGGGTAATTCCCTCCTAAGGGATTCCCAGAAGCCAAGGCATGGGGGATGCTTTGGAGGGACAGCTCTCCCCACTAGGATGGGAAAGCTGGGACACCAGGCTGGTGCTGCCAGCTGTTGGAATGAGAACCTGAAATGGCCAAAGCAGGTCAGAACTACAGGGTTATCTCCCTGGGGATCCCATCTCCAAGGCCTGCCAGGAGCAGGTGCTGGGTTTAGGGAAGGATAGAGGATTCTGGAGATGTAGAGGGATCATTTTGTTACTCTGCCTTCCCAGCAACCTGCTGTGAGAGACTTCCTGAGCTGAAGGTTTCTTCCCCAGGTCTGCATTTCTCAGGTCCTTATGGACTTCCTTTTACCATTAATTTATCTGATATCTTTTGGCATCAGCATTTATTTTTGGCCTCTGCAGTGTCCCATGATGTGTGCTACAAAAAAATCACATGCAGTGAGAAAATGTGCATCTTTTCCTATGTTTCAGAGTTTCTGTCTGTCCTGTATATACAATGTCCTCCCTTTCCTGTGATAAGAGAATGAATGAATGACGGATTTTATTTCTATCCCTTTGCTCACTCCAGTGTGTGGTCACTGCTCAAGAGCAAGTGGCTGCAGTGGCTGTCAGCCTGTTAAGTGCAGCTGTTCTATGTGTCTGCTCACATTTGTAAATGCCTGGCTGTGTTTTCTGAAACTCTTCAATAAATGCTCACTGAGTTAGTTCATCAGCAAAGAGACAACTTTATCTGCTCCATGAGTGACCCTTGCATTGATCTCTGCAGAAACCCCCGTGCAGCAGAGCCCTGTGGCTGCTGCTGGTAAGATCTGAGCACTGCGCTTGCCCAAGGCAAAGTGCCCTTGGCATCTGCTGGCCCCTTCTGTGGGCTCCAGTGTAAGGGATAACTGGGCTTTTATGTTGGCGCTGACCTCCCAAGTTATGTTCAGAAAAGGTTACTTGGTAAATCTGATGTGTCACATTTCAAAGAAAAAAAAAGGGTTTTCCTTCTCAATCCAGGTCTGATTTCTTTACAGGTAAAGGACAAAACCCTTTGGGAACCAAGCACTTCTTGGAAGCAAGGTTAAGAGCAATAAACTTTCCTCCTTACCAATAGACTGAAATATTGGCAAAATCTTTTCTGTTAGGAGCACACACCTATCCCCACAGGGTCAGGCCAGTGCTCTATAACTCATCTTTACAAAACCAAAATACAATTTTTGATGATCAGAGCAGGATGAGGATCAGAAAACTGGCCTGACACATTTCATTTATACTGACAAAAGTTTTTATTCAATAAATTCTTCCCGTGTAACAGACAGAGTGGGATTTCAAGATAATATGCATTACAAATCGTTTGCAATGAAGCTGAATTAATGCCTTCCCTGAGAATTCCCCCAGTGCCTTTCTCAGGACTCTATTTGTAACCTCTTAACAGCACAGAAAGATAATTGTTTGGTTGCCCAATGGAAATACCAGCCTGAATTCCCATGTGCACTGTATTTGGGATCCCTGTCCCTCATCTGCTTCTCTAAACACTGCCTGGGAAGTGGCACAGTGATAAAATGACTGTAAACATCCCTGGGATTAAGAAGTGATTTGAGACCTGCAGCTGATCTCAGACTGGATGTGGTTAGGAAATTAGATTAGGAAATTGCTCTACCTGGAACTGGACATTAATTATGGTGTCTTGTGCTGGAGAGAGGGTTCATGCTGAGATGGATAAATGAATTTGGAATTGTGGGGAAACTATAACTCGAGGTCAGTTTAATTTGGATTTTTGTGCCAGAGTTATCTGAGCACAACTCACATTCGTCTCTCTGATGCCTTTTGCTTTCTGGCATCCTGGCCTTGCAGTTTTGGGCCCTGCAGCAGAGGAGGGTGCTCTGATGTCTTCCCAAGCATGGTGTGGGGCAGGGAGCTGCTCACGGGCAGTGCAGAGCAGGGTGGAAGATCACCCTTGGGAATAAAACACCATTTGTTCCTGCCGGGCATATCCCATTGCTGTGCTGCTCTGTTCTCAGCTTGCTGTCCAGCAGGAGCTTGCTCTTTCTGCCCTGCTCCAGCTGCCAGCCAGGGGATAACTGAGCTGATCTCAACCCCAGGCAGCCCCTAAACCACACCAAGGCTCAAGAAAAGTTATTCCATGTCTGGTGAGCCCTTGCTCCCCTTGCCATATCTTGGTAGGGGTGTGACCACCTGGGCTAGGAGCAGAACCACTGGCTCTGTAGGCACGGGGAGGGGGGCTGTGCACCCTGTCTGTTATTGCCACCGTCTGAGGCTGGTGGATAGAATTTCAGAAACTTGGGTCAAAATTTCCTGGGATCCAGCAGCTAGGATGAAGCAAGTTTGCTGGTTTGGGGCAATTGTGTGTGTCTGTTCTTGAGTGATGGCCGTCAGCAGGGGTGACACCAGTGTCCTGTGTCATTAGGGGGATCCCCACTGGCGGTCCCCAGCCCCGCTGGAGACGCACGGACTGATTTAACCCCCTGGGCGCCAGGACGCAGTAACAGCCGGATTTTCCCGGAGGGGGATACTCCACAAGAGCGCTCCCTCTCTCCACTCCCCTCTGCCCCTACAAGCCCTGAAGCCATTTCCAGGGGCATCTCGGGCTGCGGGAGAGGGAACAGCCGTGTTCGGAGGAGGCATCGGACTGCCCTGCATTGCATTGCATTGCACTGCGCATCCTCCCTCTCTCCCTCCCATGCCTCCCCACCGCCTACTGCTGCAGCCTGCCTCCCTCCCTCCATCCCTCCATCCTCTCCGCGTCTCACCTCATATCGCTCCCTCTGCATCCCTCCCTCCAGCATCCCTCCTTCCTGCATCCCTCCTCCTGCATCCCTCCTTCCTGCATCCCTCCTCCTGCATCCCTCCTCCTGCATCCCTCCTCCTGCATCCCTCCCTCCTCCATCCCTCCCTCCTGCGTCCCTCTCCCCACCCCTCCCTCCTTCCCTCCCTCTGCCTGCGCAGAGCAGCGGACATGGCGCTCAGCAATTTCCTCTTCGCCCAGTGCATCTGCTATTTCCTGGCCTTTCTCTTCAGCTTCATCGTGGTGGTGCCACTCTCCGAGAATGGCAACGACTTCCACGGCCGGTGCCTGCTCTTCACCGAGGGCATGTGGCTCAACGCCAACCTGACGGTGGAGCGGCAGCGCTTCACGGTGCAGGAGTGGGGGCCCGAGGCTGCCTGCCGCTTTAGCATCTTCACCGGCCTCCTCTCCCTGCTGCTGGCCACAGTGCAGGCCTGGAGGACCCTCTTCTTCCTCTGCAAAGGGCACGAGGAGTAAGTATCCCTGGGGCTGAGCCCATCCCTCCCCCAGGCTGGGGCACTGGGGGCTGTCTGGGGGTGAAGCGCTGGGCTTTGCCACCATCCAGGTCATCCTGCTCCCCAGAGGGGTTTGGGGAGAGGTGGAGCGTTGCCCATGTGTACACACAATGCACTCCCCAGCTGTGTCCAGGGCCCTCTCCAGAGGATGCTCCTCATGCAGAGGTTTGGGCTGGGGGGTCAGATCCCCTGCCCTGCACCCACTGCCCTCTGGCAGCCTTGCTGCAGCGTGTGGCCGCTCAGCTGCAGGGGGCACGAATGGATTTGGGGGCTGTGGGGTGATGCTGGAGGCTGGGGCTCGCAGGTGTCTCTTGCCCATGGTCCCACTACACATCCCTGCCAAAGAAGGCCTTCCCCAGGTGGGCACTGGGTGTGTGACAAACCTTGAAACAACGTGGTTGTGCCTGGGGAGGCCAGAGGGGAGAAGCTGGTGACTCCCCTCTATTTTTTGTGCTGCTTTTGTGGTGTACATGGCAGCTATTGCAGACAACAACTATTGCTTGGTTACGACATGGGAGCAAGGCTGAGCGCTCCCTGCAGCAGATCAGGGAGGCACTGACAGCTGGTTCCTGTGCTCAGACAAGCCAAGGGACATCCCAGCCCAGCAGGGGTAGGGAGAGGCTTGGTGGGCCAGCAGCAGCTCAGGGACACTGTGATGTTCTGTGCTTGCCTCCCTGGTGGCCTAAGGGGACAGAGACCCTGGTGCAGATCACCCAGCCTCTGGGTGCTACAGGGCTGGACAGTGCATTGGTGCCTGTCTAAAATAAGAAAATATTTTTCTCATGGTTTAGGAACCATGCCAGGGGTGAATCACTCCTGTCCACGTCTGTTTGGACTAGGGGTTTCTTGAGTAAGCGGCTGTTACGTCTGGGCTTGGTAGTCCTGGAGGATGGGTAGCAGTGTTGTCTTTCTGGCTCTTTCCAACCACTCTCAACCTGCCTGATAGTCAAACATGCTGTAGTAAGTGTGGACCAGAAATTTATTCCATATTAAAACTTACTTTACATTAAATACAACCACATACTTCTTAATATCTTTGAATTCAGCTTCCTCAGGTGATCCAATATCTGTAGAGGGTTAATTGAATCTCGGTCTTTTGCAGTTCAGAGCTAGCTAATTTTTAGAAGAAACCAGCAGTAAAAACCCTGTAATGTGGATTAATCTGATCTATTTGGATTAGATGTTTGTCTTACTTCCAAAAGTGGCTATTAATTTCAAATCTATTGGGCAGGCCCCTGAAAAATGTCCCTTTAGGAGTTTCTTTCAGGCTCCTTTGGGAGTTGTAAAACACTGTTGATAGTTGCTCCAGGCAAGAAAGGCAGAAGGCTGTGGGATGATGGGGAGCAAAGATGGAGCAAGTTGGGGTGATGAGATAACCACAGAAGATCACAGGAGGGTAAAACACAGCCAGATGCTTGGGAAGAGCAGTTTCCTGGTAAGAAGGAAGGTCTGTCCTGTTTCACATCAGCCACTGTATGGAAAGCAGGCAGGGCTCATGCTGTCCCGATTTTAAACAGCCATTTGTTAATAGTTCAAATGGGCGCAGAAACATTTCTGTTTGGATGGAGAGAAAAATGTGAGCTCCTCACCATACATGATAATTGCATGTTCTGATTAGAGGTAGTTGAGGAAGAACCAGAATGTCCTAACTGATGATCCTGGTGAGGAGGATCACTGCTGCTGGGCCAGCTCCAGGGTGAGCCAGCCAAGGCAGTCAGGGTTAGTTAGCACCCTTTGCATCTTTCATGTGCAATGGCTTTGAATGATTGCAGACAGATAGTTATGACTGTTAAAAAACCTTCTTAAAAAGGTTTCAGCACCCTTTGCCTCAGCAGCCTGGGGCTCTTCAGCTCAGCTAAAGGGTAGAGGTATAACTCAGACACTTCATTGCTAGGATTGCTAAGCAACTTTAGGCATAAACATTTATTATTAAAGGTCACTCAATCTGCAATGCATAGGTTGAAGATCTAATCTAAGGAGGAAAAATCAGGTGAGCTAGAGAGCCAAATAAGCAGTTTCCTATCAGGATGCCCTGGCACCTGTGGTGGTTACTCTTGCCAGGTGCAAATCAAGTGCCAGGCTGAGCCCTGCTTTGACAGTGAAAGGTCAGGTCCTGGATCATGGAACCTCTTTTGCTGCAGGGTAGGAAATAGAGGGAGAACTGGAGATCCTGGGCTGCAATGACCCACTGAATAGTCCTGGTGACTGCTCCTTTTCTAGAACTGTTCTAGTTCTGGGTCAAGTCTGTTTTATTCTCAAATCTTTTCTGCCTCTCAGGCCAGCATACCATGCTCAGGTATACTGTGCACACAGAAGATATGATCTGACTTTAGCAATGCTTGGGATGAAATCCAAGCTAGGTGTGAAGTCAGAGAACAAACAAAAATCTGGTGTGCTCATAGCAGCTCTCTCTGTATGGGTGACCCCAGCACACAGCAGAGGTGAGCTGATCTACATCACCAAGCTCAGCTAAACCAGAGCAGGTTTTAGCTTATTGTTCATCCAGAGTTGGGTGTCCTGGCATCCAGCACCCACTACAGCCTATAGGGGCACTTCTTGAAGGTGGTTTATTTCACTTCTTTTCTATCAGTCTTGGGGTGGGACTTCCATCATTTTAGAGAGAGCTCGGTCAGCCCCTCTAAAGCCACATAAACCCAGGAGCAAACATCCTAACTCTGCTGATAATAGCTTCATCTCGTTTTAAAGAAGTTCTCCTGAGGTCACAAATGTATCGTGTATAACCTGTAGAAATTAGGACTGTCCAGCCCAGAACCTTCTAGGACTCAAATGCTCATTTAAAAAGCCTCTTGGATTTTCATTTAATGAGCAACCAGGTAAAAGAAGTGACTGGGGTGAGTAGATTCCTTCTATCACCAGCGCAATGAGTGGCACTGCTGAGAAATTTGTCATATTCATCTTTACCACACACTCTGAACAGGAGGATGACCTGCCTCCTGGAGCTGCCAGTCTTTCTCCAACCTGGAGCAGATGTCCAGTTTTTACACAGTATGACATTCCAAGGTGTCCTATTCTAAACAGTCACTTAGAGCAGTTTCAAGTAGAGAAGGGCTTTGCCAGATGACTGGGATTAGAAACTTTTCACAGCTAGAATTCAGGTGATGAGTTAAAGAATGAGGCTGGAAAATGAGTGAATGATTCCATGCCCTGATGGGAAATCTGTGAGCACCCTACCTCATCCCACCCCAAACACAGCACGTGCTGAGGGCAGGCCCTGGTTGGGCAGACTGAATGGGGCTGAGGTAAATTGATATTCAGCAGGCAGACACAGCACATTGACACCAAAGCCAGAGAAATCCCAGGAGAAGCTGGCCTGCTCTGCAAATTGCCCATAAAACTGAGATTCCTGTCCTATCATGGCAGTACCTCATGTTACATTGCTTAAAATGATTATAGCTATAAGTACTGTGTTTTTATTTTTAGTTTCCCTCTCCTAAGCAATTTTTGTCCCAATTATCACTTTAGTCATGAAATAATTTTAGCTCCAGTTACTACATAATTTGAGCTAATGACATTTATTTTAACAATGGTGATTTTCATCATTACAGCTAACGAAAGCCACATTGTGTATGAACAATCACCACTTATTATATAAAGCCATGTCTTCTTATGGTTAAAAAAGAAATCAAAATCAAAAGCATTTGCAAGCGAAGGTAATGTGACTCAAAATCAAGTCCACAGTGTTTCAATGTATTAGGTGTTCTTAATTAAAGATGTGTTTCAAAGGGAAACTGATATCTTTGTGCCCACTCTGTGCTGCTTGCAGAGACTGCTGATGTTGTGTTTCAGCTGTTTATGAGTTACATTTTTCTTCCCTTTTATTACAGCTCTTTCTTTTACGCCTTCCTGAATCTGCTGATCAGCGCCTTTGTGGTGTTCATCACATTTATTGCCAGCACTATAGTGAGTGTAGGATTTAACATGTGGTGTGATGCAATTACTGAAAAAGGAAGCATGCCAAATAGGTTAGTATTGGAGAATACATTGTATTACATTTGGTTTTTTTTCATATAGGCACAATTGGACTGTGGTGTTACCAAGTGTAGTTATTACATGCAAGGTGAGCAAGGGGGAGAAGGCATCTGTAATACGAAAATCCAGAGTTTTCATGTGGAACAAAAAAAATAAATGAAACTTCTTTCTGTTTGTTTATTTAGAAGCCCACAGAGAAAACGGTGTTTCCATCATATTTTGTGGTCTCTTTGAATTGTGATCATATGAAAAACAAACCCATTAGGTTAAAACTTTTTATTTCCAAAGGAAAGCTGGATTTGGAGTTTTTTTAAGGATGGGGGGAGTGTGGCCTTGTGAGCAGGGCAGGGAGCTGGAGGCCAGGGCTCCTGGCTTGCAATCCTGGTTCTGCCCCCAGCCCACTCTGTGACATGGGACACATCACTTGTCCTGCCTGTGCCACAACTCATCATCAGACAGAAAATCTGGGGTGGAGTTCCTTGCTTTGTAGTGGTGCTGTGGATGCCCTGAGAGCCACAGAATGGAAAACACTTTGTAAGTGCAAAGCACAGATGGCTGATGTTTTGTTACAGTCACAAAATGTACAGCTCCTAAAATGGTCCACCTTGTCCCACAATCCTTATACTCCTTATAGGAAACACGATAAATTGAGGAAAACTTGTTCCTATCGAAAAAATAATGATGAAGAGAGAGGAAAATGTGACATTTTATGTCATATGATATTGAATAAATGTACTACTTAAAGCATACATTTGTGTTGCACATTGTCATATGTTGTAAAATGCCATAGTGAATGTTCTGTTTAGGGCTGCAACGATTAATCGAATTACTCGAATATTCGGTTAAAAATTCGGTTACAAAAACCACCCAATCGAATATTCGGGTAAGAACCCAAGATGACCGACAGCACTGAAAAGGAGAGAGAAGAGGCTGCAGAAATCAACCAAGAGATAGAATGACAACCTCAAAATCCTGGGATTTTTTTTCACACCAATAATGGTCCAAGTTATTTGTAAAATCTGTAGGCAGCCCCTATCTTACCATCAGATATCGTCTCCTTGCTGGAGCATCAGAAACCAAAACACAATTCCTTCTTCTGAGGCTTTTCCTGATGAAGTCAAAAGGTAACAGAGGATCATACACTTTGTTTCATTGAGGGGTGAAGCAACCAACCTGGGGTAATGCCAGGGGCAAACCTGTGGGAGGTGGGGGGAGAGTGGGAAAGAGGGGTTTAAGGATGCTGTGTTAATAATAACTATTACAATTCCACTTATGGAAGATTTGTTATCACTTATATAACTGCACTTTTTTCCCCCCTTTTTTATCTTTTTTTCCTTCCTTTTTTTTTTTCTTCTTTTGGTAAAAGAAGGTATTTTTTATCTTAGTTTTAGAGAAGATCACTAAACAACCTGATGATTGCAATAACTTAAATATCCTTTGATAGAATGTACCATTGTGACTGTTCAAAGTACATTTAATATGTTGTTTCATTTTATACTTGGTTTACCCAGACTCTCTTTTATAATTTTCTTTTTTTATTTTTCCCTTCCAAATGCCTTTCTGGGTAGCTGTGAAGAACTGCAGGATATAGATCTTGAGCTGAACTTGGAAAACTCAGCTTTCTATGACCAATTTGCTATTGCACAGGTAGGTCAGACTAAGTCGTGGTTCTATTCCAGTTCATTTGCCATTTCCTTATTGAACTGGGATTGCTGGAGCTGCACTACCATGCTCAGAAATCAATGGGAATGTTTCCACTGACTTCAGTAAGTGCTGAATCAGAATTATAGTGATGGGCATATTTGCATTTTAAATCCAAAACAGACAGTTCTGCATACAGATGTGTCAATGCCTCACCCTACCACTGATCTTGTTAATCATGACAGAAAACTCACTGTTTGTCCAAACGATGAGGTCTGCAAAAGTTGCAGCACTCTGGCATCCTGGATCTCTTCATTGCTGTTCAAAATAATTTCTGACCTGCACCACATTGTGGGGTTCCTGGTTTTGCCTTCCTTGAGTTTGACTGAGATCACCTAAGCTACATTAATATCAGACCATTGAAAATAATCAAACATTAATTCCTTCAGATAGGGCTGTTTTCTGGTGAATCCATCAAAATTAGATCTCTAAGGCTGTCAGACCTTTCTATTGAATATTCTAGCTCTAAGTCAATGGTCAGAGTCAGTGAACATGGGGACATGAGCACATACAAATTTTGCAGGGACAATACCGCCATCCCTGTAGGGCTGCACCCTTATAAAGGTTTATGTTGTCCCACATGGAAAGAGGAATTAGCCAGTCTGGAGCATTCCTAGAAGGTAATCCTGCCTCTTGGGAACCATCCAGTTTTGTGTCTTTGTTGCCAACATTGACATCTAGATGCCCAGCTTAGGCACAACTACATTTAGGAGGGAAATATGCCATAAAAGTGACTCCTTTACATGAAGAACCCAGGACCTCCCTGGATTTAGTTTGGCATGACTCCATGGGCTTTGGTTCAGCTGAGGTTTTCAGAATCACCTGGACAGCTGACTTTGTTTTTTACAATATTGTACTGATCTGTTTATGATTTCTTTCCTTCTCTAGTTTGGTCTCTGGGCTGCCTGGCTGACTTGGCTGGCAATTACCATTCTGGCTTTCCTGAAGGTTTATCACAACTACAGACAGGAGGACCTGCTAGACAGCCTGATCCATGAGAAGGAGCTGCTGCTAGGAAGATCCCCCTCAAGATCCTCTTTGCAAGATGACAAAAGTGGCATGATCTAAAGTGTAAGCAGATTTACAGGGCAGGATCTAGATTTTATTACTCAGTAGTGTGAACTGGAGTTGAGTCAGGGTACTGAGTGTGTGAGACCTTTTCTTTTCCTGGAATGAAATGTAATTGTGAATCACTCACTTCCCCCATGAGAAATTGTTGGCAGAAATACTGATATTAGGACAAAGGGAATGAGCTGCCCCATGTGCCTATGGCACAGCCAACTTTCTGTCCTGTGCAGGCAAAATTTGTAACCTGCCCTTGTCAGCAGAGCTCCCACGTGCCATCACTGGCTTTTGGGACAGGGACTATTTTTGAGGACTGAGCTGGCAAGAGCAGGCTACAGCATCCAGGCTATTTCTTCAAACTATTCTTCAACCATAGTTGTAACTGGAGCTGCATTCTGTCCCTCCTCTCTCCCTGTCCTCCCTTTTCCCAGGGAAGCTGCCCCTGTTCTCTCTTTACCCTGGGAAGTTGCAGCTCTGGTTGGGGTGCCGGCTCTCGCTGTCTCTGCTTTCGCTGTGTTTGGATGCAGTGCTGACAGACGTGTTGCTCCTGCTCTGATTTTATTTAGAACATAGAGACCTGTGTTCCAGACTTGATATTTAATATTGGACAGTGTTAATGAATTCCGTGACACCCATGTACTATTATGGCACCTGTCAAAATCTGTGTATAATATGGAAGGATGATGAGAACTTTTGTGGTTTTGTTTCTTCTTAGATTTTGGCATGACCAGCATTTATTATGACTCCTGAAGTGAAGTGTAGCTAGCAATTGCTGAAGCTTGCATACCAAGAAATTAAGCTGAATAGATAGTATTAATGCTTGTGCATTTATAAATGTAACTTGGTCCCTAACATGGTATACTATTCTGTTTTGAATATTAGAATTTATTTGTGATATTTATTTCATGTAGGATGTGCAGAATTACTGTAAGCATTTGCATTGTAGGTTTCTATATATAAACATAGCAAGGAGATCAAAGAGCTGAGTTATTTTATAGATGGTTCAGTGCTGAATGGGTCCATTCTCCCCACTCATGGGCAGGAGTTCCAGGGCAGATGAATTTTGCTGTGAAAAGAAGAATTGCTATTTACATAAAGCTCACTGGTGACTGTGTTGCCGCTTTCAGTTTTGCTTGGCCAGTGCTTCAACAAATGATGTGGATTGTTGAGATCAGAGGTAGCTCTGATAATTAAGAAGAGTCACTCAGAGGAGGGTGGGATTTGCATGGCAGAGAAGTAAAACTAGAATTAAGCATTTATCCCCAGGTATACATTACAAAGAAGACCCCAAATCAGCAGAAAACTTAAGCGAACAACTAAGTTTGGACTGAAGAAGATTCTTTTGGGAGTACAGTGACACTGCCTGCAGTACCTGTGTTTGAGTTGAGACTGAATTTATGGCGACAGAAGTGCAAACCACACAGGGTTATATGACCTGGTAAATCAGAATGAGGTGAGAGAAGACAGCAGGATTTTACCACGTCACAGCTCAAGCCTGGGGTTAGCACAACCATGCGGATTTACTGTCATCTTCTGGGGACTCTCTGATGCTTAGTTAAGTACCAGCTTAAGCATTTCATTGAAACAGAATTCAATGTCATGACAAATCCCTCAACCATTAAGCATTTTAGGGTATAAAATCCGACATTGTATTTAACTGCCAAAATGTTCTCATAGGTTTAGAGAAAAAAGCCCTAAGCAGTGAGCCAGCCCTGTGAACATTGCCTATAACCCCAGCTGGCCACAGCTCTCTCTTCAGCATGATTTCTGCCCACAAGAGAATGCAATTCCTTTGAAAGATTTGCAGTGGTGGCTTTCTTGTAGTTGGGAGTTGACATCAGAGGAGGATTCCCAGAGAGGGAATCAGAGATCAAGTTAATTAATACCGATTTAAAATTCAGCTATCAGGACTGTCAGAGTGCCTTTTTTAAAATTCATTTGGTCTAATAGTTTGTATATTAAGAAAAACCTCTTCATTGAAAGGACTGTCCAGCATTGGAACAGGCTGCCCAGGGAAGTGGAGTCACCATCCCTGGGTGTATTTAAAAGAAGCATAGAAATGGCACTGAGGGACATGGTTTAGTGGTGGCCTTTGCAGTGTCAGGTTAATGGTTTGACTGGATGATCTTAGAGGTCTTTTTCAACCTAAATTACTCTGTCTGCAGGAGGAGATACGCTCTTGCAAGTACCTGAGTCCATTGCCAGGGAATGAGCTTCTTCATACCCTGAAGAAGAGCTTGGGCCTGTTTCCTACATTTCCCCAGTTTCTCCAGCTGTGAAAGTCAGTCTCACTTTCACTCAGCCAGTGATGTCTCTTCACACAAATTACTTCAGTGCATGCCTTACTCCTTGTGCGGAACCATTCTGCTGCTTTGTATAATATATTTTATGTGTATGCCAAATCAGGCTTAGGCTGAAGTAACTTGTGGCTTAGGACCACTGTTCCTGGTGTTGCCTGGGGGTTTGAAGAACCACAAGGCAGAAGATAACAAGGGTCTTCTTGTGGCTCTTGCTCTGAGGTACCAGGGCCCAATTCTTGTCTCTGGTTCTGAAGGAGAGGATGCTGCTCATGGGTGAGGCTGTCTGGACCTCCTGCTCTCTTCTAACTCTCCTGTCTCAAGGTGTTTTTCCTCCTTTCCACTTCCATGAGAAGCAGCAAACACTGGTCCTGGATTTGGAGTTGCCATGCAAAATGAAAAGCGGCTGAAGCTATTCTATGAGTCCATGTGAATCTCAGTCTGTTTTTCACAGCTTCCCTGCCTTGACCAGGTAGGGTGAAGCTGGTACCCCCTTGCAAGAATCAGTGGGGCTTAAAATCAAAGCTGGTTTTGTGAGAAGCACTTTGGTTGACCCAAGGAGAGGAAGGGTATCCTGCAATTGGACACACTTGCTGTTTTTTATTTGCAATAAATTTTCTGCAACCTCTTCCCCTAGAGCTTGGGCACTCATGCCATGCTGGTGATGCCAAGCTGAAAATGTGTTAGAGTTGTGGTATAATTTATGCACACACACATACCTGCCTGTGCTCTCTCTTGTGCTCTTCTCTTTTGTACATTTCTGACATTCTGCTTTTAGTCATGCCTTGCCAACTAGCACATCGTGGGGCTGAGTCAAATGTTGCATTTCTGTGACATTTCAATACCTTTAATTTTCCATGTCCAAAGGCAGGCCTCTGGGAACACTCTAGCAGGAGTTGTAGTCAAAGAACTAGAACACTGTGTGGTACTTACCCTTGTATTTATTTATTGTCACATGGTGGAAGGGAAAAAGCTTTGTGGCTTTTCCAAGGCACTGGGCTGTTGCCACACTATTATTCTGTTGTACCAAATATATTCTCTGGCTAACATCCGTGGTTAAATTCCCCACCAATTCCCTGCCAGCAGTCCTCACTGGCTTAGAAGAATCTAAGCTAACAAGTGTCATGTGAGCTTTTAGATTGATGCTGTTTATTACCATTTCTTATAATGGAGAAACAATTCTAGCCATCTTTTGGAACAGAACTTCCTCATGAGTGCATTTGTGCTCAAAACATCTTGTACCACTAACTCATGTGGCATCTTTCAGCTGGGACATTTCAGTGAGAATCACAAAAATAAGAGCATGATGATTTACTGTAAAAACTGAAGGACACATTTGTGCTATAGCAGTGATTCCATGGCCCCTTAAAAAAGGAGGTGTTATAACAACCAGTGATGGATGATTGAGTGTACAGAATTTGTCATGAAAGCATTCTCTGTGTATGTACAATGTGCACAGATAAATGCCAGAAATAGTTCCACTCCTCTTCTGGGATGTGGGCATAGTTTCTTCTCTTAACAGGCAGCTTTGGCTGGAGTAGTTGTTGGAAATCCTTAAATTTCTACCCTTCCTTTTCCTTAGCACTGGGACTCGTGCAATGACAATGGTTAGGATACCCAGAGGTGGATTTGACGTGGGCAGAGTAGGAAAGCACTGGCCAATGCACAGCCCCCCAAAGGCTGAGATGAGTTTCTGATGCAGGTTTGTAGGTGTTTTAATTCCTCTCCTTTATCTGAGTAACATCCTGCTGCTGGCCTAAATCACTCCAGCTAGGAACAGAGTCAGGTTTCCCTTCAAGGGCTTGACTCCCCAGTATGGAACAGTGCTGATCTAACCTATCTAGTGTTCAGGATGGAAGCAGAGTTGCAAGGAAGAGGAGCTCACCCCTTACAGTCACGTTGCATACAAACCTGGTATTGGGTGTAGGTGGGTTTTGTCATGGCCCTCCTCCAAAGCCTTCCCAGACACATTTCATGCAAAATCACTTCTGCCATTTAAATTCTAACTTTAACAAAAATCCAGACAGTATATTGTACTGAAAAGACTGACGATAAAAGAATGACAATTGGTTTGTGAAAAACCAATCTGGATCATGAGAAAACTTTTGGTTTTTTATTCTATATCAATGGCCTGAGTATCTTTGCACGAGTGAACACCCTGGCTGTGTCCAGATCCTAAATCTGTGCCTCAGACCATTTCCTTTGCTGATGGAAACCCATTTTTATCTCTTGGAATGTTTGCTTTGGAGGTCACAAATGTCCTTTCCTTCTGGTTAGGCAATCTGGGAAAAGAGGAAGGTTTTACCTGCAGTGACAAAATGTAACTTCATAAGCACAGAAATTGTTTTAGAACTATTTCTGTTCATGGCAGTAGTGTCTTGATGTACATGTTTCTATTTTTGACCTCCATAAGAAGAAGGAAAACTGTCCTGAGTTGTATTTTAGTACTCACAGATACACACCTAAATGTTCTTTTTTACAGATTTTCATTAAACGACAAAATTCAGCTCAGTGGTTTATGAAGTTAAGAACTGCATAGAAGACATATCTTTGGTGCACTCCTGATGTAGAAGGGAATTTCACTCTCTCAGAAAAATTAACATTTGTTTCTGAGAGGTTAGAATAGAATTTACTCAAGATATAGCGAATTTTGCTTATTTCAGTGCAGGTTCTTAATGAATAGTGTCTTTTCATCCTGTTGTTGGGAAGAGTATTAACATAGCCATGCTTCCTCTTTAGTTTTTTTTTGTTCATGCCAAAGAGTGTAATTGAACTGCTATTGCAATCATAGATTAACAGGAATGTATTCACCTGAGTGCTTGAAATTCTCTACCTCTCATAGCTACTGTAACTGCTTGAACTGTTATTGCACACAGAGAAAAAAATCTGAATCCATGTGAGAGTCTAAATCCCATTTCCATAGACAGCTAAAGGATTAGGATTTAATGCTTATTAGCTTCCTGTAACATCCACATTGCTAAAAAGTGGGCATAAGTACCTGAGAAGTGCTGTGTGAATAGCTCTTTGCATTGGCCAAATAATGATTTCATTTTGGTTTGGGATTTTTTAATTTATTTTTTCTCACCAAAATAAAAAGCCAACAACTGCAATTTGCTAGACATGAAAGATTATCCTTGACACCCCTCAAATCCTCCTGCTGGAGCTCTTCTGCTTGCCTTGAAATTCCTAAATAAGAATGATTTAGTGTGGTGGTTCTGGTGTTTATCAAGGAGATAAACTACTTGGAAGCAAGAGCTGCTCACTGAAATAGCTGGGATTATTTGTACATGGTGGAAACCCAATGTGAGAAAGTTTTGTTCCCCCTTTCCACTTGACTGTGTTGTAAAGTGAGGGCTGAGACAACCTGCCAGGAGGTGAGGATGATGATTTGCAAGTACTGTTGGTATCTTGGATGATTTCTCACACAAGTGAGTAAACCATCCTGAGACTGAACTACTCTTCATGTCCTCCTTATTTGCCCTTTGTTTGCCCCTCTGATTTGGGCAAATTTGACTCCACTGTGTATACAGACTCTGAAGAGTATTTACGAATGTAAGAAAAATTGCGGTCTCTATGGCACATTTTGTCAAAAAATAAGAAAAGCAGTCAAGGATTTTCCCTGTTCTCATTCAGCCTCTCTGGATTGTGACACTGAACCCTTCCCTTTACATAAGCCAGGCCTGATTTGGGTGATGTGTTGCTCTGGGAGGTTTCCAAGGCTGGTGCCAGCAGTCTCTCTGGGAACCTGGTGGAGTTAGATGAGTGCTATGCTAAACCATAGATTTTAAAGCAGGGAAATGTTTGAAAACTCTCATGGTTTCCCACATTACACTGCCCAGAGCTCCTCACCACATCTCTCCTGCAGCAGAGAGAGTTATTTTTCCCTATTAACACTGAAGTCCAACAGTCTGTGTCTGAAACACAGCACATCTTTCTGGAACACGCAGGATCTGGATTGCATCAGTTAATCCATTCCACTTTCTAGGCTGCTGCAACATTTTTAGCTGTGGTTATTGGAACAGGGTCCAGCATTTGGCTTCATAAGGCGCTGGGAACCTCCTTATTAAACTGCAGTGTTTGAGAGCAGCAGGCAGTCCCTTTGCTCAGTGATGCCTAGGAGCTCTGTGCTGAACAGCATCCTTCTGGGGGGGACCACTGCACTGGGGTCCACAGCCAGAGCAGACTGGGGGGGCCAGAGCAATTCTGGTCAAACACACTCTGATTAAAACAGCCCAAACTACACAACTGACAAAGCAGTGTGTTGTGGTCTGAAGTACACTCCCGAGAGGTTTTTGAACATTTATAAACAAAACTAACCAACAATAACAAAAAATCCCAACAGTTCCACTGAGATCCCTTTGCCCTGGATTATTTCATCTGCAAAAACGTTCCTGCAGACTTCAGGGATGATTTTATTGCTATCAGGCTGATTGGACCTTATTTCTCACATCTCTTCCTACCAGAGACAAAGACAGGTGAGGTGTGCAGGACAGTGGCATCAATCTGAACAGACACAGGTAATGAGGAGTCAGTGCATTTCCTGTGAGGGATTCCAGGTTTTGGGCTGTGATATGAGGGAGTGGTATTGACACCAAATTCAGCCTTTGCTTGGTCTGCTCGGCCCCTACCCGCTCGTGTGGCCTCACAAACTGCAGAGCATCCTCTTGAAGCGTGTGCTGACCTAAAGTCAGCTCCTGGAGAAAGCCACCTATGCCAGCTGTGCAGGTATCTGCTGTAAAGGTGCTGACATTGCCACCAGATTTGGAGGAAAGCAGATCCAGGTATCCTAGACTGGCCCTTTGTCCTGTGCACCTTGTGACTTGCACGAGGAAGGAAAGACTGTTCCCAAATCTCTGTAGACTTGGCATTTGTGGATGTAGCTCATTAGCACCCATAGTTTTG
>VZSR01000520.1:41422842-41508350 GCA_013398615.1 Brachypodius melanocephalos | reverse complement strand
TTCATGCAATGGGTATTTGGGGAGAAAATGGAGCACTTTTTCATAATTTGTTCAACCATTGAAAGCAGTAGAGAAGCAGATCCCTCACCAGTGTACATAGATTATCCTGTGAGCAGCCACACCAGTCCACACAAGCTGAGGGTAGAGCCTGGCCTGTTTGGAATATTATCTCTGTTGATTTGTATGGTCTTTTGCAGTGTAATGACTGCTGATTCTGAGCTTTAATTGCATGTGTTTAACAAAACCAGAAGGGGAGTGAGGTTTATTATTGTTTTGATACAGTCTCAAAAGGGAAGCTTTTTACTAACATTTTAATACAGCCCTTTGTAAACACCCAGCAAAGAAAAAATGCTGAGTCCAATCCTTCTGCTAGTGGAGTCATGGAGTTTCCTCTGGCTTTAGTAGGATCTGGAGTGGGTTCAGTGTACATGGTACCCTATAGCATTACTGATAATGGGTTAATGTGTTTTATATATTGATGCTTTTTGCTGAACGGTGCATCGGCTTTTTATCATTTGGTGAACTATAAAAATAAATTATTTGAAAAGTCAGTATTTCTGTGCCTGTTCTTTGAGGGTGAGTTTAAATTGTTACAATGGAAGATAAAAATAACCTTCTCAAAGTCAGTGGTAGAGTCTTTGAACTCATTCCCCAGCCTTTCCATGTCACAACTTGTATAGTTTAGGGGTATGCCCAACCATCCTCAGCTGTCTGAGCCCTTTTGGTACCCTCTTCCAGCAGTTCACCCTAATGCCATTGGAGGGAAGGAGAAAATGGTGCTGTGTCAACACACAGCTGAAAGGTAGTTTGTTACAAATGTAAGGGGACACCACAGGCTGCACGGACAGGCTAATTTTCTAAATGCCAGCTGGTTAATTTTGGTCGTGTAGCATCAGTCTTTCTCTTCAGAGGTGGGCCTAAAGGTTTCCAACAGATGTCTTGGAGCAAGGAATTAATAAGAAACAAGTCCACACTATTATCTTATAGGCTCCTGAGTTACTCCTTGAGGGCAGCTGGTAACACCCTTTTTATAGTCACAAGCTGCCAGCTCCTCTGCTTGCTTCTGAGTGGCAAAAGGCAGAAATGACAATTGCAATCGCTGCTAAGGGCTCATTTCCAGACTATCAAGGTTGGAGAGATGAAGGGAAGGAGGGGGACTCGAGGCAGTCTTTGGGACTGCCTTTTACTGGTGCTAATGGGGAGTGCATCAAAAGGTTAATGCAAAACCATCCAGTGTCATCTCTCTCTGTCTTTTTCTATCTCTTCTAATCACATGGGTATGGATGTGCCTGCTGCTGCAATCAGGTGCTGTTGATGTGCCTGGAGAGGGTGTTGGCAGCTGCCCTCCACCCGTTCACACTGCAGGAATGTGCTGAACACTGTCAAAACAACACTTACCCTTCTGTTGTGGTCTGCTTGTTTCTGCTGCGTGTTAGTTACATATTCACTGCATAAGGGAATTTGAGCAGCACTTCTGCCCTTAGGGACTGCCATTAGTCTATTGTCATGAACAGACCTGCTACTCTCTCCTGACCCTTTGTGTCCTCCCACCCCAGACACTGCTCCTGGGAATGCCTCCTACCCTCTGTCTGCTTCAAAAAATGTCCTACATCACTCCCTCTTTCAGTCCTTTACATCTAAAACACGGCCATTTCCAAGCTTCATTATACAATTGACCAGAGCTGGTTGGCTGCAGGGCTTTTGGCTTCTGAAGCGATTCACCAAACTGGCTCCAGTGTGAGTTCAGGTGAGTATCTCCACTGCTTGCAATAAATAAAGTACTCTCTCTCCTTCTCACCTCTATTGAGAAATTCTCAGGACTTGTACTGTAGGCAGATATTTCCCAGCATGGCCAGCAAGAGGATTATTACCCAACACAGATGATTTTATGTAACTTTAGAGATCCACACTCATAAAGGTGTCACACCCAGAAAAAACACCATTCAACAAGAATGTGGAGAAATCACATCCAGCTCACAGTGGAGAGGATAAAGCTTTGATGGTTAAAGAATGAAGGGGAAGAGAGGGAAAAAGGCTTGGGTGTTTTTAAGCAGGATGGATGAATAGAAAAAGAGCTTCAGTGTGTTAAGGAAATAAAAGAGGTGAGTCCACGGTGAAGTTGTGCAGCAGTAAAGAAATGTAGGCCCAGGAGATGGAATTTTTCCTCCTATTCCCAGTCATGTCATTGACCTACTTCATTCACTCCCACATGCAATGGCTTTCTTAGCTTCAGTTTCTTCACCTACAAGATGCCACTGCTCTGCCAGAAACAGGTTTTAGCTTTATTTATTTCAAACCCTCTGGCTTCAAGGCACATTAATTTTGGCTTTCTGCTGCCTGCCAAGAATCTGACTGACCATGGTAAACAATCCTGACCCAGGAGACCTCGTAAAGCCGTGGTGAGACCCCAGCAGCGGTCTCAAGATAACTCAAGTACTGCCTTTTCCCATGCCCATAACAATCCCAAACAGAGCCAAGACAAAAGCTGAAAATAGCTGTTCCTCTGCTAAATATCCCAGACAGCCCAGATGTGATAGCAGTTCTCACTCACACCAATAAATTGAGCTCCAACAAGAGGAATGTGGACGTTTTCCATTTAAAGCAGGCTCAGTGGAAAGGTGTTCCTCTGTCCATCTCCTGGGGAGCTGTGCAGGAAGGTGAGCATATATGAGACATATATGGTCTTCACACCTCCACATTTCCCCTCACAGTCCTAAGAGGAGTCAGCTCAGAGCCAAGAAGAAACACCACGGATTTGCCAAAGAGTTTCAACCTGGATGTTAAAAAGATCACAAACATCACAAAATGCAAACAAGTCAAAATGACCCTGTTGCTCCATGCAGGTACCAATCTAAACCTTTTCCACAGAGATTCACCAGCACACAGGTTTAAAACATTTCTTCTTTACTACCTAAACAGCAGGGCTGAGAAATGGAGAGGGGAGGGAAGCAGTGGTGGGACTCACCCTCTGTGCTGGGGTACAGAGTGATGTGCACACAGTCCCCTGAGCCAAACGCTGCTCCTGCAGCACCCTCTGCTTCCCAGAGCACAGCATCCTCTGCTTCCCAGAGCACAGCACCCTCTGCTTCCCAGAGCACAGCACCCTCTCCTTCCCAGAGCACAGCACCCTCTGCTTCCCAGAGCACAGCACCCTCTGCTTCCCAGAGCACAGCACCCTCTGCTTCCCAGAGCACAGCACCCTCTGCTTCCCAGAGCACAGCACCCTCTGCTTCCCAGAGCACAGCATCCTGTGCTTCCCAGAGCACAGCACCCTCTGCTTCCCGGGCCAGCTCATGTCCATGCCATGCCTGTGCCTTTGGCAGCTTAAGAAGGGCATGAGAGCAGCCAATGAAGGTAGTCCTTTCTGTTTGGGGCTGCAATTTCTCTGACTTGTTCTCAAGCAAGCTGCTGCCCCCTCTTCTCCTGAGAGAAGGTTGTGTGTTGTGTTTCTGTTTATCCTCTCCTCGTTAAAGTTCTTGGGCTGCTTGGGAGAAGGTTGCTAGGGCAGATGAATTGCCCTCTTTTTAAAAAATAACTAAAAATAAAGCACCATTTTCTCTTTTTGATGGTTCCAGTGGCAGGAGGAATATAAGCCAAGGTCTTGGAGACATCTCTTCATCTTCTCTGGAGTGTTTTCCCTCTCTTTCCCCCCCCATTCTTTCTTTTACTTCAGCCCTTACAGGTTCTGATGTCAATCTTACCATAAAAATAACTCCAAGCACACATTGGGTGCTACCTGAGCAGAATCTATGGTCTAAAAATCTGGTTATGCTTGTTCTTTGAAGCCCATGAACAGTCATCTCTTCTCCTCTCAGACACCCAGAGCACCATTTCACACGATCTCCAGCAAAAGGATTCCTTTCAGACAAATGCATAGTATGGTGGGACAATGGAGTGATAAAGGAACTGTGCATCCAACACCTTCATAAGCAGTCCATATTATCATGATATAAGGCTTTGAACACCCAGGCATAACCTCTGTCTGAATACAAGCACTATCATAGATCTTGCATGTCAGCCTGTAGGGTTTATGGGCTGAATCAAACCCAGAGGATTAAACTACTGATTTGATGATTAACCTGGGTTGCAATGCTGCTGTTTATTATGTTAGGCAAATAAACTGTTTTCTGTTTAAATGAGTTTCTTTTTCACACCTGGGAGTCGAGTGAAGCACTAAGAACAAGCTTTTGCACACAAAGGAAAAAAAAAAAAAAAAAAAAAGAAGGGAAACAAGAAAGCCATTTGCTGGGATTTTACTAATAATCATTTCAGGTATATAAATATAGCAGCTTGCCAAGCCTTTGGCCAGCAGAAGAGTGTCTGTGCAATCAATAGCTCAGCTTTATTTTAACTTTTGTAGAATAATTCTTAGGAGACTTGAGGAGGAAGATGATTTGGTATCTACAGCCTTGACCTGAGACACACAAGACTTTTCTTCAGAGCTTCCTGCTGCCTGCACAGATCCATGTATTTCCCTCTCTGCTTTGCTCCTCATATCAGCAACTTAAAAACTCTGGCGGACAAAATCCAGATTCTTGTTTGTTGTTAAGGGTGTTGGAGGTCGAGTTTGGTGGGACCTCAAAGCGTTAGTATGAATGTTCATTGATGTGAAAAAACCCCCAACCCAACAACAACAAATAAAAACAACAACAAAGAAGGAAAAAGGAGAACAAGTGTTTGCCGGATGGTGCCCAGCAGGGGTGATTTTCTTGCTCTTTGAGGTGGGTGCTCATGTGTTCCTTGCAGGTGGCTGCAGTGTACTGGGAGCTTTGCACTGAGGTTTCTTAGCAGTGTCAGGCTGGAGCACACTGCTACTGCCTCATAAACCAAGTCCAGCACCTCTGAGCAACGTGTCTTACATGAAGGAAGAAGATGACAAGCCGGGATTGAAATTCCTCCAGGACTTTGACATCTTGCTTCATGCTGGTGTAGTAGAGACTCACAGCAAGGATCAGCACTGCACAAAACGAGAGCCACAGGAGCACAGGCAATCCAGATGATGTCCTGTCATCTGCTCAACGGTGATGAGGGGAAAAAAAGAAAGAAGTGTTATTTTAGTGCCATCTTAAACACATCCCAGACTTGATCCCCTGCTGATGCCTTTGTCCCAGTTTTCTGGCAGCAGCAGGGTACAGGGGGCTCTGGTGGTGAGCACTTCTGTAGGCATCAGTTAAGTGACAGTGAGTCACACCTCCTGATGGAGGTTGGTGAGTATAAAAGATATCATCTAATGGAGCATTCAAAGAGTTTAATTACATACAATAAGAACAGGATTAGCATAGCTAATGCATGATCTCAACTTCCCCTCCAGCAATCATTTTTTAGACCTTTACCCTAAATGTTGACTACTAGGAGAATACGAAGCTACTTGGTCTAATTACTTAATGTTCATAAATGCTCCATAAAATAGAGAAGCTATACATTTCTGTCCTTTTCCCTGGTAAGTCAGCTTGGTTGAGACTCCTGCTAATTATGGAGAGAACTCAAACATGGCTCCATCAACCAAGAGGCATGTTCAGAAAGCTCTGGTGGTTTGAACCCCTCTCTGAGTGCTGTGTGTGCTAATTAAACCAGAACACCCTCCGCACTTGCTCTTCAGCAGGAGGATGCTGTAAAAATTCCTCTTGCCTTCAAAATATTTTTCAAATATGTTTAAAGTGCCACAGGTGGGGCACAGCACACATGTGGAAATCACAGGCTCCATTCAGCTTGCTGACAGCCGTGTCCCAGTCCTTGCCTGCCTGTATCCATCCCTGGGCCTTGGGGATCCACTTTGATCCAGACCTGGCTGCTCTGTCTGGCTGCATGGCCATCGCACAGTCGGCACTATTTCATAAAGCACTTAGAGTATTAAACATGCAGTAGAAAGCCAAATTCATGCCTGAATAAAACCCATAGTGTGCAGCTATTTTCCTGCCATATGCACATAATCAATAAGGAGATAAAAATGTGGAGTGTATTATTACGGGTAAAGGGCCAACATTAGCTGTAACGTATTTAAATTAGCTTCCACTCCGAGCCCTGCAATACACACCAGTCAATTAAACTGTCACACAGATGTACAGAGAGGAAGGTAAAAGTCATAAAACCAAGCCAGAAACACATAATAATGTATCAAAAAGTGCATGGGGAAAAGGTAAAATGTTAATAGGCAGTCATTTTATAGCTAACCAGAAACCAAATCAATGTCCCATAATAGATCTGAGTGAATTATTTGCAGCAAGTAATTTATTCATTGGAATTTAGCCCTTCTTTCTCTTTGCAAATTATCCATGTGCAGACTTCAGATTTTATAAATTTGTTTATTTGGCATTATTCTATGAAGGGCTGATGTGAAGGTGTTTAGCCAGGGAATTGCTCACCACTTTCTGGTTTTGCAGAGATTTGTGAGTTGGGAGTTGGTGTTTCCCTTGTAAGATTTCCCACACCACAGGCTACAGCTCTTGACTGGGTGCCCATCTCCCCTTTCCGATGTGGGGCTCAGCTGATGGGCACACATGGGAGCAGGAAAACTTTCCTATGGAAGCTGAACTGCTTTTCACATCAACCCTTTCATATGAAGTGCTTTTAACCCATTTCAACTTTAAAAAAGTTACTTTCCATGTGAAATTTCTGTGTGATCTCAAATGTAAAATTGGGCTTTCCTTATATCCTCTCAGTAATGAATTATGTTCTATCCATGAACAGAAAAAAAATAATGCAGAAGAACTAATTCCACCTGCAAAACTGTGATGAGCTCTGCTCACAACAGGTTCAGCCTATCACTGTGGTTAGGTGCTGAAAATCAAATTTGCTTTTCTAGATTACAATTAGAAATGTTATGCTTAAATTTATTAGTTAAAACGCTTGTTGGAAGAGCACAGACCTGTGCTGTCTCACAGCAACTCATGTGAGAAAAGAATTGGACTTGTGTACAGGAGATTTTCTTTCAGTTCCTGCCTTGGATGCACATTTCCTCTGGACCCTGAAGAATATTTGATCTTTGCTTTTCTCCTGGGCTGTTTTCTGGCTGTAGGACCCTGGTTTTAGCCCAATAACAGCCCTAGATGATGCTTCCATTGTCAGCCCCTCTTCCTGGACAACAGCAATAGCTGAGGGATATGGGGACATCTGCCTGAGAGGCTTTTTGGCTTACCAAAACTATAGGTCTGTGTGTGTATATATACATGTATATAGGTACCCCTCTCCCCTTCACTGCACTACCTACAGCAGGGGCTGGATGTTGCCCAGGGCCTCTAGAAATGTTCACCATCATCAGAATATCCAGATATACTCATTTGCTTGAGGGTGTGTGAGGCTGCCAGACCTCAAAAAACAGAAAAAAACCTGATTATTTTTATTATTTCTACCCTGCTGTCAGCATATAAATGAATTGTCTCTTCCCCTCATACAAAACTCAGCAGGGAGAACTATTGTTTAGCTTGGGGTGCTTTCCTTGCATATCTTAGTGAGAAACCTGTACCTATTCTAATGCCACAAAATATATTAGTTATATTTAAATTAAAAATAGCTTCGGGGATTTAATTTTTGTTTCCACTATCTGTCTTACTAGACGTCTTGTTTAGAATTGCACCAGACCTCATCAGCAGCTTGTGCTGCTTATGCTGAGAGGAAAAAGCAACCCCTGACAACACAAACTGCTGTGTGCATGGGGGGATATTTGCACAGTGCATCCCACCAGCTGCAAAAGCAAACTCAGGTTAATGCTATGGATGGCTCACAGTTATAATGTGAAAAATTCAACTTACCCACTACGTAGTCACAGCAGGAAATGACTAGAAAACAGAATGAAAATGTTCTTACTCGCCTGGAAAGGTCTCTTGGCAGTGGGTGAACAAGAAAAGCCAGAACCAAGCAGTGACTCTGAAATTGCCTGTCACCTTGGAGATGCTGGGCAACCTCTTACACCACTTTTGGCTCTGGATGAGGACCTACCCAATCCATGCAAACATGCAGATGCACTTCAGGAAAGTGAGGAATAATGATTGTATGTGAGAATCCAGAGGTAGGATTCATGCTGTTGCAGGGAGGTCGGGAAACAGCTCTGCTAAAACCCCTCCCTATCCCACATAATTCCTAGAAAGGAAAGGATTTAGACCAGCAAGCTGGAAGAATGAAAGTTAAGAAAGCACTGTCAGACTAACTTTCATCAACAATACCCTGGAAATGTGTCTGCTTGGCAGCCAGGGCCCAGACACAGTCCAGGATGAAAAGTCCATAGAATGGAAATATTTCAGTGGTGTCAGAAACCTTTGTTTTACCAGCCTTAATGTGAGTAATATTGTGTGGACAAACAGCAAATAATCTAAATCACAGACTGTGCAACATGGAATACTAACTGTGGGTTGGAAGGTGTCTCATGTATCCATGAAAGAGAGTCAGAATATTCTCCATGCTTGCAGCTCCTCACAGGAGCTCCAGCATGGCTTTGCTGGAGTCAGAGCCAGTGGGAGATCAGCCTGCTCCCCTGGGCTGGACTGGCTGCAGGATTCCCAGTGCTGATGTGCTGATGGATTCTGGCAGAGAGCTGAGGGAGTTATTAATTCCTATCAGAATCCTGCTCTTGAGCAGTCAGATGAGCTTTGAGGAATTTAAGGCTGACTCACTGAGTCTTTCCGGGAGTTCAGTTTGGGTGGGAAAGCCCAGGCCATGTCAACAAGTTTATCAACAACCAGCTCCCCCTTCAAACACCAGGAGGCATCCCAAACGATGCATTGCCAAACAAATGAGAGTTCTGATTATAAACACATCAGCAGATGCCAAGCCTTATTTTCAGAAGCTGTACCAGTCTAAAGAGGTGGCTGACATAGAAATTTTACCATTCTGCCACCTGTGTTTTGACCAACTGACATATCAAACCCATATATCTTTAGTTCTCTACCAATAAATATAATTTTCTTGGTTGGATGCATTTGGGAAAGTCAGAAAGCAACACCAATTATTATTTGGTATGGCATAGAGCAGATGCAGAAGTGCAAACTGGATCCTTGTGCCAGCCCTCTGCTGAAGGTCACTCCCAGTTGACCCATCTGCAATATTTTGACTCATGAACGAAAAGACCAGAGGTTTGGATAGCTGTGTCAGTCCTTGGGTGCCTTTGTTGGCAGAAGTTGTTAAGTCCTGGCTGCTAGGCTTAAACTTCTGCTATCGTATTCTGTGGCATCCTGGTGACGCAATTATGGCATCCACAGCTACATAATTGTGTTTAAATTTTGTCTAAGTGGAAACATTGTTCTGGGGAAGCCCTGGGGCCCAGCCAGGCCCATGGTCCACAATGATCCCTGTGGGGGCTGACTCAGGAGGTCACAGTGACAGCAGCTGGGGGTGAGGCAGGAGCCTGTCTCCTCCCAGGGCAGGCAGGCAGATGGACCAGATGCAGTTCTGCAGAGCACAGAGCAAAAGTCATCCATATGTGCTCCATGCTGAGCTGAAAATCACAAATTATCAGAGAGGGAAGCTGATGTGGACAGACAAGAGCGGATGTTAAAAGCTAGAGAGGTCATGCCAAAATTCCTGATAACTTGAGCATACCATGTTCAATGACTTCTTCTGGCTCACGAAATCGAACCCTTCTCTCTGCTCTCCGCTTTTCCCCCACAGCTTGGTCCACAGGTGGCCTTTTCCTCAGTATGGAAGGAGGAGAGCTGCTGTCATCTGTCTGAAGAGTTCATCAAAACACAAAACATGTGGCCATTCAAACAAGGTTAATGTAACTGGGTGAAGTTTGATCTTTGGTGGATATGTTGCCATGGAAGGACATGATCTGCAACACATCTGCTTGGACATAGTGAGACCACTGTAATATTTACAGCACGACAAAGGGGTACTCCTACATTGCCATAGATCTGCAGTGCTCTAAAGTTGTATTCTCAGGGATAAGGATAGTTAAAGCCATGGACAGCAAAATGTTCAGAAAGGATTTCTCTAAATTGTAACAAATATTTGCTGGAGGTGGCTGCTCAACAGCCTTGGGCTGCTCTTAGAAGAACATAAATGTGATATGAAATACATGAACCATATCATTTGGAGCACCTTTAAATGTTCTGAGCTAAGCAGTTCTGTTCAGAATGCAGCGTTACCATTTCAAGAGCTGGGACTATGCAGCTGACTTGGGTTTGGACACTCCTGATGGGTAGAGAAGGTAGTTTGTCTGCACTTTGCTGTAACAATTATGCTGTTGCTCTGGTTTTCGCTTGGAAACCCCATTTAGTCTTTGACAACAGAATCATAATGCTGTGGATTCTTTGAAATTACCAGAAACAGAGCTGCAATCACAGTAATAAGTCACTGTTCTACATGGGAATGTTCCCATAGTCAACTGCTCAAAATGAATCCAAAGAACCTTGGTTCAGACACCCACTGTCCTCTGGCAGTAGAGAGCAGATGGCAAATTTTCTGCTTTTCAAAGATCAAAGTGAGGGGTAGAGATTCTTAATATTCTATTTTTAAGACTGAAGTAATCTTCTCTAGCCCTTTCTATCTCTCCCCTCTGTTCCTCTTCTAGGTAAAGGTATTTTTTCCTTCTGGTCACTGCCCCTGCTCTCTTTTCCTCCCTTGTTTGTTGTTCCCCCACCCAGTGATTGCCTGTTCCTTACTTCAATTTTTCTCCTTGCTGTGATCTTTCTACTCCTCAATTATCTACTTTTGTCCTCTTTTAGACCCAAATGCCATTTCCTTGACTTTTCTCCCTCCTCACACTCACCATTTCACACACCCACTCCTTGGACTGCAGAAGCAGGATTAGGTCCCATTCACTACAATCTGGGAGTGTCAGATCCCAGAGTAAAGGAGATAAATAGGTTTTCTTACACATCCAATTTTGGATAACCTCAAAAGGCACATTACATAGTCAGCAGGAATGGCCATGGGGTGAGGAATGTCTTCAGCCTTGATTCCTTCTCCTGAGAGATTCATAAAACCAATCTCATCACAGATAAGGATGCTTTCTCTGATCTTGGGGTCATACCACCTCTGCATCATGACTGTGGACAGTGTGTGCTGGAGCTCTGTGTTTTTCATTCAGCAGCTAAGAAGCTAGAAGCCCCATTCAGGTTATGGGAAACTTGGATTTCACTTCTTTCCAAGTAGCAAGAAATGCAAGACCACGTCATATACACAATCCTCATAATCAGATTTATGATGCACACACAGGAGCAGGGAATCTCAGTCTCTGCCACTGAAGCTGTCTTGTTTGGCCTTGCATAATTAAATATTCATTGAGCTAAAGAAAGAAAGAAAGAATGACTTTACAGCCTGGTGTTTGGGTGCTCCCTTGGGGGTGGCAGAAGCCTGCTCCTACCCTTGCTCCAATGAATACTTAATAGGTAACACTTAAATATTCATTGGAGCGGTCACTGGGAATAGGGTCTCTCATCTACCAGGTGAGTACCCCAGTCACTCTGTGACAGCCACACACACACTTACATAATGAATTCTTGATTATTCTGTGTAAAATGAAACAGGTTTAGGGAGACACAGCCCAGCTCAGGCTAGGGGCCGTTATAGCATTAGCTGTGAGGGCTTCTCCTGTGGCACAACCAAGGAAACTGAACCTTGTTTTTGAAGAGATTTATAGCTCCGAGTGCAGCTGTTTTCCATATGAGTTTTTCCAAACACTTAGCAGCGGCATCACATCAGAAGAGAAAAACATTAAACAAGTAGCTGATTGGATAGCACCTAGCCAAGGAAGACCATAAAATTAAGTGATTTTACAATATTTACTAGACTTTAATAACTTGTGGAAATCAAAGCCACACCGAACAAGAAAAGCACTGTCCCCTCAGACAGAACAAGAGCTGGAAACCTCTAAAGTAGTAGCTGGGAAATAGCATGACCCCAAAAACAACCCATTTGTAACAAGCTCCAGGCACTGGACAGAGGGAACTCTATCACCCATCAGAAGATTACTTACCTGCAGCTCTTTGGCACTAGGATCAGAGAGTGAGGCTGGACATATTTGGGACATGTACTCTGGATGCCAACATGAAGCCTCCCACATGAAGTTTTGGGTGGAGAGCCTCTTGCCCAGGGAAATGAGGAGGAGAAGGGAGAAGAGTCTGGAGAGCCCCGTGCAGCGGGGACGGAGCCGGCAGCGGCACCGCGCCGACGGAGGACAAGGGAGGGGAAAGAGGAGTTTGTGCCCTTCCTACAGGGCTGGCGTGGGAAGGATGGCGTGCCTGAGATGTACTCAGGAGCCAAAAATAGCCCACAGTGATAATACCCATTGTGCAGCTGGGAGCAGGGCTTCTCTGGCAACAGAGAAAGCCTGAATGGAGCAAGTCACAGATAAACACCTACAGATTTGTTTGGCACGAATGTGAAGTTGAGGGTGTTTTTTTTCAACAACAGTTCCTGCATTTCTGTGATCAGGTTGGTTTCCTTTCCGGAATCCATTCCCAATCACAAAAATCTTGCAAGTGGGATTGCTTTTAATGCTTCTTCCATTTGAAATATAATGGGTAAAGCCATCAGGAAATTATATAAATATAGTGGGGTGACAGATATCTCCCTACAGAACAGTTATGGCCTCACTTTATATGTTTTACAAATTAAAGCCATTATTATAGCAATAAAGTGGGATTTAAACATTTGACATTTCTACTCATATTATAATAAGATTATTGATAGAAAGAGAGGTGATTTACAGTTCAAGAGGCTTTAACAGCCCCTTGTCAAATGCTGAAGGCTGGGCATCATCAAATATACAATTTTTAGGTAGAAATGCCTGCCATGATTGCTGAAATATACTGGTTTACTGCCCCTGCAAGTACAAGCTTGTGGGGGTTTTTTTGGTGGTCTTTTAATTTCTTTTCCTGGAGCTGTTTCTTTCCAGTGCTGTGTGTAATGCACATGGTTTGGTTTTTCAGCAGGTGGTTGGATGGACATTTCCACATCATGCTCAGGCTGGCCCTTGTTCTGCAGTGCAGAGAGGGTTGCAAGATGCTCACACAGGCACTGGGAACCAGAGGGCACAGCTGCTCTGTGGGCTTCACTGCTTATTCACTTCCTTTCAGGGATATGGGGAATGAGTGAGTAGATGGAAAGGGTTGGGATTCTCCCCCAGAGAAAACTGTGCCAGAGCAGAAGAGGAGGCTTCTGTAGCTGATGTGAGGTCAGCAGACCCCTCAGGATTTGCTGCCCTCCTGCAGCTCAGCCTCTGCATGGGTCTCCTGTCCTCAAGGCTGCCCTTGGTGACTTCAGTATCCACATGGAGAGGAACAGAATTTCCTGTTCAAGGGCTCTCCACTGAGAGCACCATATCTAAAATCCCCCTTCAGAGGGTTATCTTACCTTCTCTTTCCTGTGCATTGGGGTGATGGAGGGCTTTTCCTCATGCTGAAACCAGCTCACAGCTGCAAACTGTGTGAATTGCTCCCAAAATCCCCTCTCTGCTGTGTCCTGCAAGTGTTCCACAGAAGTTATTTCAGGATATCTAGGATGGCTTTTGGTGGGGAAAAGACAGTCTTTAAAATTTTGTTCATAATAGATCCTAGACAGAGAGCTGATAAAGCCTGTCAAACCCTGGTCCCTGGATTCTCTGGCTCCTCTTTCCTCCTGCTGTGATAATCACTTATTTGTGTAAGAAGGAATTTACCTGCCTGTTTTGGCCAGCAAAACTGGGATTAGGGAAGTCAAACTCTAGTCCTCATCTAGCTTTGACTTTGTCCATGGGAATTGTCTCATTTATTTTTATTAGTGTCACCCAGCAAGGCACATAAGAAGATCTTGTGCAGCCTCTTATTCTTGCAGAGCAGGGCAATGCATTTTAGACCTGAACTAAAAACCTTGTTCATGTCTTTTTCTCTGAACCTGCCTTTGTTCAAAGGAAGGTTTTACAGTTTTCTAAGTATTTGCTCAAAGATATTTTGGTTACTTCTTAAAAAACCCCAAACAACCAGACAAAAAAACACCAATGCAGAAGTTGATGGGATTTGTTGTATTCAAGAAATGGACATATGGAGACAACATTTGTAATTTTTGATGCCAGAAACCACTTCTTTTCAGTTCTATCTTGCCCTTAAATGTAAACAAATTTTTTTTTTTGTTCGTTTGATTGAAAAAATAATTGGACAGCTTATAACAGTTTTCATGAAAGATTGCTATCTAAATGCCAGGAATGATAATTTCATAGTGGCATTTCTCACTTTTATCTCAAGATGTGCTAATTATATTGATAGTAATGGTTGTAAATGCTTGAATAATTAGTAGTTACCTGGGCACTCAAGTTTCAGTGGATGAAGATGTCAGGAGTTCAAATCTCATGACAGGGACAGTTCCATTCGTACTAAGTGCTTTTGATTGTAGTTTAACAGCCTAAAATTGGATATTATGTTAGGAATAAAACACAGCCCAACACTTAAAATAAAAGAATCCAAGAAAATAACTTATCTAGCTTCTGAAATCACTGGTAATAAATAATAGTTACTATAGTGGAATGATTTCTGCATTAGAAGCTCTAAGAATTTCCTTTAATATTGCGCTTCTTTTTAAAGTGATTTTTCATTTAAGCTTTGATCTCATTTTATGAAATGTATGTCAGAAACAAAGCTGGACAAATAATTCATAAATGAATTATTTAGCTTGAGAGTGTCACCTCTATTTCTTTCAGTTAATTGTTCACAAATAGATAGTGACTTTTGTGAATGTATTCATTATTCAGATTTATTCAGTGGATAATTGCTGGGAGTAATTCTTTGTCTGTAGATTGCTTGGAATCATTTTGCTGTGAACATTTAACAGTAAAAATCTATCCAGGCTTTCAATACAAGACAAACTAAAATTATCTGCAGCTACTGATGTAGTCCTTAAACACGAACAATATACTGCAGTTTTAAAGAGCAACACCAACCTTTTCATCAAAAGACCCACTGCTTTCCACAGTACATAGGAGGAAAAGCAAAAACATTTCAACTCTCTGTGTAGCACCGACATTGAATGGTGCACAATGTATATGCAAATAACTTTTTTACAAGAAAAGGGTTGCTTAAGTGTTTGCTCAGCAGAAAAACAAAACATGCCTAAACAAAACATGATTGACTTCCCAGAGAATAAATACGAACAGTCCACACAAAGGAATTAAGTGCACAGCCAGTATTTTTTCTGCAATATCCCAGTGGAAGATGTCTAGGAAATAAACACAACATGATAAAACAATTTTACACTCAGAGGAAAGCTGTGTAACCATATGAACTCTTTTTCCATTTCCTTCTGTGGGAATAAATATTTTAGACAAGCAAAGTACTTTGTAAATGATGCCTTTGTGGGGATTCGTCTGGCCTGGTTCAATTATTCTGAAACCTAGCAATTTTCTCATATCATTGAATCTGCTTTTATTGCAAATAGGGTCATAGAAATAGTCACTCATTGCAATAATGGACTTAGTTTATCTTAACTATTAACACTTCCAGTAGGTTTACACACACACACACACGTATATATTCAATATTTATGGATATGCACAGTGCATATATATTAATAATGAAGTAACTTTATCTCCAACAATCTGAAAACAAAATCACGTAATACCATACAGTGCGGGGTGCAGTGGTAACTGGAAGCAGCATATCAGGATAACAGAACAGAAAAGGAATAAATAAATTAGAGGGGTGTCTTCCATGTCTTCCTCAACTTCCAGCGTGTCAATTGAGCCTTTGTTCAGTATTCCACCTTTCGCGGTTCTGTGCACTCCTGATCAATAATTTAGAGATGCACCTTTTGGAAGCAGGGTAAGTTTTGTGTTTGCCAAGAGTGATTTTCCACTAGTCAGGGAGTACATCAGAAAATAAAACTGCAAATTGCCCCACAGAGTATAATTAGCTATTGCCTCCTTCCTTTTTCTGTCTCTGGAGAAACAGATTTACTGCTGGAAGATATGGGACACCCATGAGATGTCTCACAGCACAATTTCTTCTCCTCAACCTTCCAGTAAAGAAAGCACTGAGTAAATCCCAGCCTCAAGATGAAAATCAGCTCTTTGGACTGCGTGTTTCCATTCCACATCCGGAAGGATCATGATTGATCTGTTGTGTGGCAGTCAATCCAAAATGGGGGATTTTTGTGGAGTCGGTGGAAAAAGAGATCAATGACAAAGCATAATGGAAACAGAGCAGTGAGTGGGAAGATGATCTGGTAACCCTCGATGTGTGCAGCCAACCAGGATGAAAGCAATCACTTCTCCTTCCTGTATATCTGTTGGTTCCTGTGATGCCCAGAGAGCTGTGAATCCAGGTGCATTTTTCCCCAAGGAAGTGCCGCTGTGATCAGTGCAAAGTGCAGCATCGACAGTCCCTGTGCTCCATGAAGGACCCACAGGATTCTCCTCCCAGCGGGACCTCCTTGCCCTTTAGTTATTACCACCCTGTGCTGGAAGTTTTTCACTGATCACACAGGTCTGTGAGCACCCCTTTGATGCAGGTAGGCAGACCTGGGCCATTCCTCCAGGACCTGTGGGGCTGGATTGCCAACCTGAGTGAAAATTGGATTGGGGTGCTCTTAACTGCTTGTGGCCATCAGATCCATCCCAACAGAGCTCACTTCTGGAGGCAGAGCTGTGGTCCTACTTGCAGATGTAGAACCTCAGAATTGTTTTGGTTAGAAAAGACCTTTAAGGTCAGTGAGCCCAGCTGTTACCTCAGCACTGCCAAGGCCACCACTAAACCATGTCCCCAGCTGCCACATCTAAATATCCTTCAAATACCTCCAGGGACAGTGACCCAACAGCTTCCCTGGGCAGTTTGTTCCAGTGCTTGACAACCCTTATGGTGAAGAAATTTTTCCTTATATGCAATCTAAACCTCCCCTGGTGCAATCTGAGGTAATTTCTTCTTGCTCTATTTCTTGTTAACTGGAAGAAGAGGCCAACATCCCCCATCCACAACCTTTTTTCAGGTATTTGTAGGGAGTGATAGGGTTTCCCCTGAGCCTAACTTTCTCCAGTCAAAACTGGAGCTGCTTCCTCAGCTGGTTCTCATGAGTCTTGTGCTCCAGACCCTTCCTCAGCTCCATTGCCCTTCCCTGGACTTGCTCCAGCACCTCAGTGTCTTTCTTGTAGTGTGGGGCCTAAAACTGAAAACAGGATTCAAGGTGCACCCTCACCAGGGCTGAGCACAGGGGGATCATGTAGGGGCTCCTTCAAAGGGGTGATCATGTTCCTGGAGCTGTGGCACCAGTTTAAAATCCATCTTGTGCACAGGTTTTTCCTGGTTTGAGCTGGGCTCTTTTCTAAGGCAAAGACAGAAGCACTGAGCAGGAGTGTTGTAGAGTTTTGCATTATGGTGAGAACATCCCTGCTGCAGGGCAGAGCAACCTCTGCTCTATTTGGGCTGACTGGAAGTGAGTTAACGCTGCTGAGAAATTTGGTCTCAATTTATCCCTGGCATGACTCCACTGATTTATAAAAGGCCTCCATTTCTTAAAATTGCTGTCTTCATTTCTTAAAATTGCCTCTCTTATTCCCATGTCTTTCTGGGTAGAGGTTACAAATAACCACAGAGGACTTGTGATGATATATAGCAAACATAGAGAGAATTTCTGGCTGCTGAAATGAACTTTCTAAAGAATTACAGAATGATTTCATGTCCATTTCATAATTGGAATCCTGAGATTGTAGCCAAGCTATTATTTGTGATTCAACATGCATTTTTATTTTAGAAATGTCCCATAGCCTTTTATGTTTATTCCACCTGAGATTTTCTAATTTGTTCTGATCATCCTGTCACTGGGACCTAAAATGTAAAACATATATTGATTGAACAAGAGTTACCAAGGAACCAAATGCTAATATCTGCTGTTGGCTCACTGATTCCAAATCAGCCAGTCCTGTTGATGTGGGATGAGGGAGATGGACAGGGCTGGAGTGAGCGAGGTCATTCTGGGTCAGCTCCTGTTACACACTCACTGTATTTTAGGAACAAAAACTAGTGGAACTGTAACTTCTGCCCAAAGCATTTTGGGTTGCTATTGATGGCAGGGCTGCCATCAGCCATGAGATGAATTAGGAGAAATCTGCTGCCAGCAGGAGGAAGTCTGAGTTGGCATAAAAGAGAAAAGGCATGCAAAGAAAAGCCCTTAGAAATAGGGAAAGTAGAATTACCTTCAGGAATTCTATTTCAGCAGTAATCACTCTGGGCTTGATGTTGTGTTCATTGGGGCTTCCTGCCCACTTTCCTAGGTGAGCTTTGACCCGAGGAGAAATCCAGCTAGGATGACTGCAGGATGCAGCCTCAAAAGGGGATTAGTGGTCTTGTTTTAATCCCAGGTACCAAAAGACTCCAATTGACTTCTGTAAGCCACTGTCTCTCCCCTAAAAAGGATTTTAGAAACCTGGCAGCCATTAATGCCAAACTGGCCCTGAGAGGGGCAGCAAGCAGGGCTGAGAGCAGTGGGAAGGGAGGAGCCAAGGGAATCACAAAGCACCAACACATAGCAAATACATAACATGATTTGAGGGCACTGATGTAAATGCTCTCGGGCTCCATTTGTGGTGTCACCTTGGAAGAGGATTAGATTAGATTAATGGCATGAAAGAAGAACACAAAAATGGAGAAAAGAGCAGACTGAAATGTAACAAAAGCCCAAATGAGTAAAAAAGGCATGAATTGGAAAGCATTTTGATGGTGATATTGGATGATAAAGATTATAAAAAGAAAGTGGCAAATCCCTCTGTCATTGGCAGCTGCTTTACATTAATGTTTAGTCTATTAATGATGATATTTGTTTTTCTAATTAGTATGTAAGTCTCTCTCCTCCACCTCTGCAAGCCCTGGAGACTGGTGATTTCAGAGAAAAACAAATTGGTTTAACAAAAAGTGATTGGTACAATTCCCAAAACCAGTCAAGTGCTTCTGGAGCTTATATTCAATTTCATCTCAGTTTAAGCTAAAGCAAAGAAAATAAGCAAGGGAAAATTCAGGCAGAA
This sequence comes from Brachypodius melanocephalos, assembly GCA_013398615.1. NCBI lineage: Eukaryota > Metazoa > Chordata > Aves > Passeriformes > Pycnonotidae > Brachypodius > Brachypodius melanocephalos. Next base: position 41,489,434 of record VZSR01000520.1, on the reverse strand, counting down.
CATCAAAGTACACTTGTTGGCATCAGGCCACATAGACAGGTCAGGCTGAAAACCAGTTATTTTTTGCAGAGGCAAGCTGAATATTTAAGTTGTGCTTTCTTCCCAAAAGCAGAGCATCCTTTGGCATTCCTTCAACAGAGTTGTAGGATCCTGCTCACACCAAGACAATCTGTGTCTTACAGTGCGATAGCTGAGAGCAGGATGTGCTTTGAGAGTAGAGTGGGAAAACAGGGTCCAGCTTTGACCTCCGAAAGGTTTGAATCAGAACCTTCAAGTGCAGCTTCTCATTAGCTGCCTTCTAACAGCCCAGCTGCCTCTCTTTCTCCCCCTTTCTCTCCTTTATTCTTATCAGAAATTTGGTCCAGGGCTAGAAAACCTCTCAGCTTTAATTAATATGCTGGTCAGAATCATCTCTGCCCAAACAAACCCATTTTTTCTGATGTGGAGCATTTTTATCAGTATATTTTTCATCATCTCAAATGTACGAGCCTTTCAATCAGTCTCTGCCTTTCCTTTTAAAGCCAGAGAAATGCAAAGGAAGGGAATGAAGCTTCATGGAACAACTGTGGAGATGCTGAAATAATAGTGTCTGAAGGGAGAAGTGTGGAACCTGAGCTCTTGGTCTATTTTGGGATTCCGACTACACGGCTGGTCCCCAACAAAGACAAAACTTTTGGATACACAGAGCCAGTGCAGTGTCTTGAATTCTCTCTTTCATGCAATTTACCCACTCCAGCAAGTGTTTCTGGGAGAAGTTTTGAGACTGGAGTATTCCTGTACTTCCTACCTATAGTTAGCATTTCTCCCTATGTATTGAAAATATTCAATTCTTTCTGGAGCATACTGGGCCAAAATGGTCTTTGCAGCTCTAAAGCGAAGATGATGGAAAAGTGACACCACCACTCTTCCTTCCCAGAAGTTCTCTCCTGTCTTTGTGAATCCTCTACAGATCTTTTCCTGACACTCCTACTTTTGGCAAGGTTTGCTGTTTGCTGTGTGGATAATTCCAGAACTGGGAAATAGTGTCAACTTCTTCAGTGGTATATTTGACAGCCTGAATCCAAAGGTTGTTAGCAAGGGATGCTCCAGGAGGCACCACTCTGTCATGTCTTTCAGGAGGATCCAGTGTGAGCCAGCATCAGTGTCAGAGATTTGGACTGGGAGTTGCCAGGTTAATCAAAGCTGATGGGTTTGCTCTCTTCTGTGCTCTCCATTGTCATTTCAAAAAGGACACCTTCAGTCCCTTTGCCTTTACCAAATACAAATCAAATAACTGCAAGGCAGCAAAATGACACTCAGTACTATTTTTTTTTTCCTTTTTCTTTTTCTTTAGACACCCCCCCCCTCTTTTTTTTTTTTTTTTTTCCCTGGGAATATGAAATGTAAATAAAAAATACAGAGGAAGAAAAGGGAATTTGGAGCAGGTGGCACTGGTAGCTGTCACCTCTACTTGTCAGTTCAGAATTTGATTTTGGGGCAGCATGTGGTAGAAATGTGCTGGCACTGGAGAGGAGAAGTTGGTGCTCCATGTACCAAACACCTCTCAGAACCCCAAGCAGTCTAGTTATCTCTTTTGCAAAACCAACACCAAGGCTTAGGATGTCTTGGGGATGAATTCTCCAAAACCTTGGCACTACCCCAGCTCATGCAGTAGTAGTTATGGCCTTTCTGTCTAAAACCTTTATTTTTTCACCAAAAAGTAAAGTAGCTGCTCCAGGATGAAGACAGAACTTTGTAAATTCAGATACTTGTCAAAATCTTTTATTGCAATACCCATCTGAATTATGATCCATTCATTCTAGGTACTTTATCTGAGCAAAATAGAATTTAATTCCTGGGTTTGGATATGTCATTAGGAAGGGAACATGAAGCTTTCCTGATCCACTGTGTTAAGCAGGTCAGATCTTCTTTCTGGAGGTAAAATGGGTTGTTTGGGGTTTGAAATGTTCTTAATCTTGTTTTCAACATTCATGAAAAATGGGCTCCAGGGGAACCAATTACCATATTGTTTTTATACTGATTCAATTCTAAAAAAGTCCGATGAGTTACTTTATTGCAGCTCCTAATAAGGGTTACTATTCATAAATAATGTTCTCTATTTCATCAGCCTTTTTTAAGAGCAGAGCTGCACAAGAACTGCAGACATTGACAAAGAGACTGTTCCTACCCTGCAGTTTATATAAACTGAAGGAGAAATACCACTTCACACCAGCACAAAGACCTAGCCCACAGTTTTCAGAGAGGCTGAATACAGAACACAAGGTAAAAGAAGCCAAGAAGCTGCAGTGTTTTGACAGGAAGAGGTTAAGCAGTTTAACAGTGGCCTGTGCAGCCAAGAACACGCAACATTTTCCAGACCTACCTGTTGGGCACGACGAAAAACGTGGGCAGCATCTCACACTGACATGTCTGGCTCGGGAGGCCTGCTCAGAAAAATCCCTCATCAGGGCAGCAGCTGTCTTCCTCCCCAGGGCAAATTCCTTTAAAGCTGTCAAAGATGCTGTAATCAGACTAGGTCATCAAAACCGGTCCTCCTGAGGACTGGAAATAAGATCCAGAGATGAGCATTCAGCTGCATGGGCAAGGTCTAAAACACTAAAGTTTCCATTGAAATTAAATGAAGGGACCGTAATTGCTGTGAAAGAAAAGCAAAGCAATCATTGGGAGAGCCTGAAAGCTTTCAAAGCACCTCCTGAGACCATGCTTGCTGGAAAGCAGGGATCTATGTACTGAATGACAGAATCTGATAACAGAGCACAGCTTTCACTGGGAAACCAACTTCCATAACTGCTGGAGCATTTCACTCCGTGGCTCCTGGAGAGGCAAATTTTAATTGAGATTTCACCACACAGCTGAGTGGTTTTATTATCAGGTTAAATAAAAAGGGTTAATAAAGTAATAAAAATGGATTCCTTGCCTTCTTGATTTCAGAAGACAGAGCTGTGGTCAATATGCTTAATAATTTGTAAATAGAGTGAAACAAAGCACAAAATAGCCATGGTGACCATTGCTATGAGCTCATCCCTCCCTTGTACTTTTGCTTGCATTAACAGTATTTCAGTTTCCATAAATAAGGTAAGGGGAAGCAAATGAACTGAGTTCCTCTCTGACCAACATTTACTGCTGTTACTGGAGTTACATCTGGGATAAATTTGGCTTGGATTTCACTAAACCCTATCTTGGATAAAAAAAGGATATTGATGTATTTGACTTTAGCTGTAAATTGTTTACAGTGTTTCTGATTTTAAGTGATTGATCCCTGCCTGAGGAATAGCAGCAGAGTAAACAGATCAAAACTTGTCCTTAATGTTTCTCCAGTGCTCTGGCATTACACCAGATACTGGCTTCCAGCTCTTTCCCACTTTTTAAATTAAGGAAAAAAACAATCACCACCATACATGATGTGAATGTTCGCAAAGCTACAGAAAAAAAATGGGAAATAAACAACCTCTCTCCTAAGCAGGAATAGCTGGGGGAAATCACTGACTGAGCTCCCCACGGGGGTGCAGGCAGTGCCTTGGCTGCCGTGGTGGGCACAGGAGAGGGGATGGGGAGATGCTGAGGCTGAAGTAATTAACAGGAGGAATCCCAGGAGAGGGGGAGAAGGAAAATGGAGGTGATATGCTCCACTGAGCTTGTGAAAAGAGATAGTTGGAGGAGAGGCTGCAGAAGAACAGGAGAGGTGTAGGTGTGTCATGGAAGCAGGGGAATCTCTGAAATGAGGAGACCCTGGAAGAGCAAGGCTCAGGGAAAGCAGGGGGAGACAAGCAGAGGGCAGCAGTCCCAGGGGGTGGATTGTGAGAGATAGCAAGGAATCTATGCCCCAGTTCTGATTGCTGCATTGGTCAAGGAGTCCAAGAATATCTTACACAACTGACTCTGTACTGATTTTTCCATCTGTCTGAATGGGAAACAGAGGCACCAGCTTGCAGTGACTCGCCCTCTCCTAAATGCAGGAGCAGAGCTGAGTGCTGGGCTCAACTTACTGCTCATCCCACCTCCCAAAATTCCCTGGCTACCAAGGGCAGGTGGCTGCTCTGAGACACTTCAAGCAAAGGCTTCTGCAGGCTGCGCACAACTATCCTGAGAGAGCATCCTAAGAATAATCAGATCATAAAACCTGTGGGAAATGCTGCTATAAACCCTGTACCACAGAAGGGCAGCCCTGTGGAAGTTTCGCAGTGAGGCAGAGCAGAGTGTGGAGCAGGTAGCAAAGAGGAGTAGTGCAATATATATAAAGCTGTGTACTTGCCTGATCACCCACCAAAGGCTCTGTGTGAGTGAGCAGCAGGGCTTCCTCAGCTGTTTATCCTGCTGAAGGATATTTAACCACCCAGTCAGCTGGCTGGAGCTCAGCTGGAAGCACACAGAGCCAAAAGCACAGGAGATGGAGCCAGTGCAATAAACACAAGGCTGCCTTGATTTTTTTTTCTCTGTCTAATTATATATATATGCGTTCAGTGTTGATGGGACTGAGTTACAACCTTAAATTTGCTTTTCCTTCCTCGAAGGCTTTGTCCCTGAGTTAAGCGACCAAGAACAGAACAACAAGTGTCTTTGCTCTGCAATTCCCTTGTCACATTATTCCCATATCGAACCTGGCAGCTTCCAGCCTTCCCAATACTATAATTAGAGCATCTCCAGCCTTTGAAATAGCACTGACCCTGGCCACAGGGCTGACCTGCCTGCTCTGCAGCTCCAGCCTGTCACGCACAACAGCTCCTTGCCCATACAAAGCAAGTGCGTGGAGGGGACTGGGGTTTTTAATTTTGGCTGTGCCTGGCCAGCAGCCTGGGTCTGCACATCACCCCAGTTGCTGAACACCCTGCCCTGTACTGGGGGAAGCTCACTGCGCCCCAGTTTGGAATGGGGGAGCTGGAGGAAGGGAGACACTTAAATTTGGCATCTGACATCTCTTCAACCAGGCTGCTTCTTGAACTAGTGCATGAAATTCAGCTCTTCTGTCAACATTTCATTCTTGTTCGTTATATGGGAACATGCAAGCAGGCTGTGGCTGGCTGTACAGACTGCTGATTTAGGGAGAGCTGAGACCCCAGGATAAATTAACACAGCCTGGTTTTCTTCAGTCTGTTCTGTTTGTTGAGCTTCCAGCTCCAGACTCCCCTCATGGAGAGCTGGGGAGCCCCCATCACCTGCCAGACTCCCTGCAAGGTCTGGGATAAGAGGAAAGAGCAGAGGGTTTCCCCATCAAGGAAGGATTGCCATCTTGTGCGTGGATGAGCTGAATTTGCCCTCAATCTGCTTCCTACTGGGAGCATTCAAAGTGCTCTCAGTATTTTGCTGAGTTTCATTTAGAGGCATTTCTCCTCCTTAGCAAATGGAATAACCAGCCAGGAGAGAGGCAGGCAGTCACAGGGAGCACCATGCTCATCCCATTCCAAGAGCTCTAAAACAGATGAGCTGACAACCCCTTCCCTGGGCTAGGGGGGAGCTAATGGCTTTCTGCAGGGAGCCACCACGGCTCCTTAAGTCAGATTTCTGAGTTTTATGTAGCTGAGAAGACACACGGGCTGGGTTCCACTCTGATGGGAAGGGGTTGGTGCAGGAGCCAGTGTCAGTGGTTTCACTGCAGGGCACACATCCTGTTCAGCTGCCTTGGGAACTTCAGGCTGGGAGGGTTCAAGTGCTCTGTCTGCAATGCCTATTTCCCAAAATTCTTATCACAAATGCAGAGCACCCCCTTCCTTTCTCTCCTGCCTCTTCCCATGTTCACCAGCATAAAGTGGAAAAGATGCAAAATGAAAGTTCAGCTCCTCTTCATATCAGCCAATTGGCAAATCCATGCTCATCTGGATGCATTTTTCTGGATGGAGAAAAAGCACGAGCACTTGCATCCTGTGCAGGGTTTCCCCCAGCCCAGGAAATATTTTCTCTCACTAGCTGCAAAGTCAGGACTCAGCTGCTCAGGTGTCTGCTGCCATGCAGTGCCCCAGAGCTCAGAACAACACCCCAGGCCCCCACCATAGTCAAGGGAGACAAACAAGCACTTTTAGGGGCAATTAATCACACTAATTTAAACCCCTAAAATTAAATAAGCTGTGGGTGAATGCTATCCTGTGGGTGCCTTTTCCTCTCTCCAGAGCAGGGAGGACTGGCTCTGATGCAGATGTCTCCATCCAGACAGGTGGATCACACCTACCCAACACTAAGGCAGAGAAAATTGCTTTTCCTGAAGGCCAGAATGACATTTTAATACACATTGCTGGGAGGCAGGGGAGGGGGAGATCTCTCCGGTGTGACCTTGCACTGACTGTGAGTTCTCTGTGGTTTTCTGGGCTGCAGGGGGAAAGGCAAGGAGGGGTTACCAAAGGGAAAACTGACCATTGTGTTGAAGCCTCAGTGCAGAAATACCCAGGTGAGCTGCATCTGCCCTGCACCAACATCTCTTTCTGTTTCTATTCCTCTGTTACTGCATTTCACAGAGTTAATTTTAAATGTAAACCAAGACTTTTTTCCCCATTCTGAAGTCTCCCTGTTTATCAGAACATAACTTACATTTTCTTTTACTTTTATGAGAGGTTTGCATTTCCATGTATGTCAGCAGTGCACGGAACTGACACCTGAGTGGGTGAAGTGGAATTTTGATTTATTGGAGGAGAGTGCATTATCAGTAAATTCAAGAGAATAAATCTGCCATGGAGTGGACTTCTTTTGTTTCCATCATCAAGTCAGACATTATATCCTGTCAAACATCCCATGGGACACTTTTGCTCCAGGCACCAGAGGTAATAACTCAGCTCAGAAATGTATGCTGAACCCTTCATCTTACCAAGTGTTCAACTCTTGTTCAAATGCAGGACACAAGTGAAAGACAATAAAAATAGGAATTAATCCTTAGCCTTACCAGCCCTGTGATAGCTCTGCTTTTTCCAGTGCAGACTGTGAAGTTTTACACCTGAACTTCTCCTGGTATGAGCCATGGCTGAGGGTGGTGTTGTGTGATGAAATGTTTAGGTTTGGATGCCCTGTCACAGCATGGCAAACATCAGCTGGCAGTGTCCTGTCACTACAATGATGACTTTGTCACCTCCCAGGCCTCAGAGTAGCTACAATTCTTGTTATTAAAAGATGGATGGGGTTTCCTTTTTGCTTTTATCCCCTTGCCCTGGTGGTTATGCAATGGAGAGGTGGCCTCTGGCATTGCCCCAGCCCATGGGCTCAGCACCAGGAGGGAGGTCAGGGTCAGATCCCCTGTCCAGCCCCTGCTTCACTGACACCACTGCTGACAACAACACTAATACCATACCTTGTTCTTGATGTTCAACATGCTTAAAAATGCCCAGCTCTGCTGGCATCTGTGGAGAGCCACCAGGCCACCTCTGCTGCTCACCTGTTCCTTCACCAGAATGTTCACTTGCAGAAGGCATCTTTTATCCCCTTTTTTTTTTTTTTTTAAAGAAGTCAATGGGGCCTGTGGTGCAGGAGAATAGCTCAGATAACAGCATTTTGCAGCATGCAATAAACACACTGGAGTTTTAACCCTTCTGCTTCTTCTGGTGCCTGTGTGGAGCCCTTCTGCTCTTGATAGAAGTCTGGTGACCAACAGCAAAATTTAGTGACAGAATTTTGACCCTATTTCAGGCTTCACACGTCATTGAGCCATAGAAAGGCTTGGGATGGAAGAGACCTTAAACCCCATATAATTTCTACCTCCCCATCATGGGCAGTGGTCCCTTCCACCAACCTTCCAGATTGTTCAAAGCCCCATCCAACCTGGTCTTACATCGCTTCTCTGGGCAACTTGTTCAACTGCCTCACCACCCTCTGAGTAAAAAACTCCTTCCTGAAATCCAATCTAAATAGTGACCCACTGTTGGCTCACTGAATGAAGCTCACAGCAGCTCATACAGGGAAGGTTTGGTGCAAATTGACTGAAAAAATATACAGTTTAGTGAGTTCCACAAAGCAGAGGGAGACTCACTGAACAGCCAGCTATTTATGAATAAATATATCTATTCAGAGGGGGAATCACATAAAACAATGGGCTGGCAGTGGCTGGCAATTTAAAATGCAGCAGGCAGGCTGTTGCTCACATTAGTAACCTACAAGACACACAGCTTAAATAGCACAGTCACCACCAACCAGCTCCTTGGGAATTACTCAACCATTTGTGCTTCTGTGCCTCTACTTATTCTTAGAGAAATTTGCTCTTAAGTCTCTATTGCATCTGTTTTCTTTATTTACATAAACTTGCTAACTTCATGTGACTATGGTTTCCTTTAAACCATGTGTTTTTGTTTTTTTACAGAAAATCACATATAGTCAACCCACAGTATTACTTACTTTGGGTTCCTGGTATGGTAATAATATCTAACAGTCCAGTACTATGCAATTTGCTTATTTTTGTCATTTCCTTTCATCTCTGATGTGCACCAGATTCTTCTCACCTCTAAATTTGGAGCTAAACTCTATGCATTTCCCGTGTGTTGATTGTGCCTTTCCCTAATCTTTTTGTGCTTATGACATTCCCTTAATTTTTACAAACACCATCTGCTGTACCACAGACACTGTAACGAGTGGCTGTGTTTGTCTGGTGGCCTTTTTCCTACCAAGGGGCTGTAAGGGAAATGGAGGGTAGGTCATGTGTTGGATGTACAAGGAGGGTTTTTTGAGAAGCAGTTCTGTAGATCCTCACCTGGCCTCAACTCCAAATGGAAGGATTCCCGTTAAATGCAATGAAAGGTGCTGATTTGGCCCAGATTGTCCAAACATGAACTGGAATAGGATCATAAAGCAGAATAAGCATTGTTGGGATCACCACTGGTGAGGTTAGTCCTGCTCAGCCTTTCTTTCCATTAATTGTTCACTCACACTCTTCCCATCAACTATATCAGGCTGAGCTGAGAAACAACAATAACAAGGCAGGAGTTCAGCCAAGTGAAATAAAAAGAAATAAAAGCTTATTTTAGTTCTGGTCCTCCAACATTTTAGTGACCTTTTTTGCCCTGGCATTGTTTGACCAGACAAGATATTGAGATCATTAATGGAGATTGGATTGTGTTAAAATGACAGTCCTTAAAATCAACAATGAAGAAATTAATTTGGAGACTTCCTAAATGCTGACTGAGAAGGAAAAAGATGCAGTTGGCATTAAATCCAGTCCCCTATTATAAGCAATCATATCATACAAGTCCATTTCTAAATGTGGTAGACTTCACACAGTGTAGCATCTCTCAGTGCCCAGAGTCCTTCAGAAGCCCTTTTCAGACTTTCCTCTGTTCTAATCATCATGCTGAAAGTTACTGATGGCTAATTTATAGTGATTTATTCTCATGGCAACACCCTTTATCTTCCACAACTCCTCCACAAAAGAAACTGCAGTGCTATTTTACTTTAATTTTTAATTATTCACATTAGAAATAATGCTGTTAAATGCTAAAGATCAGGATGAGACCTAATGTGTAGTTGTGAAAGAGGAAATCATTCCCAGATATCCTGCTGAGCCCATATGGTGATTTCTGTGTTTGGGTATGCTTGTAAATGTCTGATTCAGCATCGAGAGGGAGTGACAGTGTACTGAGGGAACAAGAGAAAAGACATTGCTGGAGACATTTTCCCTCCCTCCCCCTCGCCTCTCCTCCTCTGAGCAGTGAGCCTTCTGCACGCAATCCTTCAGGAGAAATATCTGGAACTGAGATTTTCCATCCCCTGAGGCATCATTTCAGAAAGTCCCTCTGCTGCATTCTGGGCAGCCCCTGTGATGTGCCAGCAGACAAGGATGCTGTGGCAACTCTTGCTCACGTGCACAGCTCCATCCCAGCCCATCCCAGAAGCTGAGACAGAAGCTGATTTTACTGCTTCTTCCACATCCAGTCTCATCTCATCTTTGTGAGTGACAAGGTTTAGGATATGTTCATTATGCAAAACTGCATTTGTGCTCCAGGCTGCTTTTTGGAGAGGGCTTGGCCAATGCCTTTGTGGTCCAGGAATTTTCACACTGGATCTCTTATCCCACACAAGGCTGCTATAAATGACGATTCCTCAATTTCACTTTCCTCAGTAAATGGGTGCTTAGATATTTAATTAGGAAGCAAACCATATAATCAACACTCTGCAGACAGAGCTGCACACTGCAATCAGCCCCGTTCAGCTTCTTTGCATGCTGCTGGAGTGCCAGCAACCCCTGAATTTATCAACACTGAGGCTGGAGTGGCAATTTGCCCAAGGATTTCTCAATTAATAAATATGAAGCAGCAGGCAGTCCAAGCACTACACAGGCTATGCTGTACATCTAACATTGTGGTTTCACTCTATTTTTGCTGGGAAAAACAGCTCCAAAATGAAAAAAAAATCAGGCAGAAACAGAAGTTACATAATAGCAAAGTGCATTTATCTTTCTGTGTTTTTTTTTTTTTTTTTTTTAATGCTATTTCATCTTCCAATTCCCACAGAATGCCTGTCTCAGGTCTGTCTAAGTTATCCCAGCTGGCATTCAAGGCTATGACATTCTTGGTGAATGGTCCAGAGCCTGCCTGCCAGGCAGGTAAAAATATGGAAAACAAGAACAGGATGCACAGCACACAGACATGCAGCAGAGATTGGGATGCCCCTATCAAACACAGTTCTTGGCTCCACAGCTCTTAGACTAAGGAGTAAAAGGAGATAAATCTGGGTCAAAGCTGATGCTGGATGGAAGCAGATTTCCTGTGAGGGTGGGGAACTGGAGGGAATGGGAATGGGGATGGATGAGCATTTCTGCATGCTCAGACTGGAAATTTCCCATGTAAGCATGGAAGGAAAGGGTTGAATTCAGGGGGTGAATTGAATTGAGGATGTCTTCTGAATAAAACCTTCCTTCTCCTTCATCAGCTAAAGGAGTCAAAGAATACTGACCTCTAGCAAGTGCCTGGGGTAGGTGTCTGTGAGCTCCCAGCAGAAGGGTCCAAACTTGCAATCTGTGACTGTCCAGGTATATTCCAGCAAGAGTGTAGACACTCCAATGGCGAGATAGTCTGGATTCTCATGCTGAAGGCCACTGAATCATGATACCCACCACACCTGTGTCCTGCTAAGGTCTAAACCCACAAAGGATGTGTTCTGTGTTCATATGCTCAGCCCCATTCATTTTGCTTGCACTGGTGCAGCAGCAGCAATGTCTCTGATCTGACCAAATCAGCTGGTTTTGAATAAAATGTCTGCAGGCTCCATCCCAAATCTCCTCCTGGTCCCAGGACAGAGAGGTTGTTGCAGAGGAGCCTGCTCTCCACTGTTCATTGCTGTTAGTGAGGAGCTGCACATCTGACAAAGTGATGCATCAGGAGTGCCTGCAGAGACTTTCTTGTTATTTCGGTTTTGGCAGCCCTCAGTCCCTTCATGCCACAGTCATTTTAACCACTGACACACTAATCCTTTTTGACACTTCCACTCCTTTCTGCAGTCAAGCTCCAATGAAACATGAAGTGCCTCCCGTGTTCCCACCTCAGCCTGCTCAGAAGCGTTTTCCTGATGTCCTGGAGGAGGCAGAGCTGCTACATCCCTGCATGAGAATTCTCTGCATCTGGGCTTCCTGCATCCATGTGACACCAGCATAAGCAGCACTGGGACAAACTGGGACAATTCCCCATGGCTCCTAGCCACCCAAGAGATTTTTGGTGCAGGAAATCAAGGGCAGTAAATGGTGCAAAGGGCTCAGACAAGCCATGCAACTCTGGCAGATGAGCAAGTGACTGCACATCAGCAGGTCCCGAGTAAACTGGAGCCTGTGTGTGCTCACACTGATCATGGCAAACGGGTGGGATCCAATTGATCATAGAATCAAAGGATGGTGTGGGTTGCAAGGGGCTTCAAAGACCATCTGGTTCCAACCCCATGCCATGGTCAGGAACACCTTCTACCCAGACCAGCTTGCTCAAAGCCCCACCCAGCCTGGCCTCGAACACTTCCAAGGATGGAGCATCCCCAGCTTTTCTGGGCAACCCGTGCCTTGGTCTTACCACCCTCACAGTAAAGAATTCTTTCTAACATTTAACCTAAATCTCTCCTCTTTTGGTTTAAAACTATTTCCCCTTGTCCTGTCACTATCTATCCATGTAAAATGTCACTCTGCTATGGGATGCTGCTCTTGATGCACACTATTATCCTTTTTTTGCAAGTTAGGAACACTTATTTTAAACTGCTACCAGAGTGTCCCTGATGTGCAGTAGTTTTTTTTAGATGTTGTTTAGAAGTGCACATCTATCTGTGTAGACCTGGAATACAGAAAGATTAATCAAGTTTACATGTGCTATGGAAGAAAGAGTTGGAGATTGACTTTAAAAGCAGACAAACTACACATTGAAAAGAGTGCATCGAATTGGATGTCCAGGGCTATGTCTGAACATTCACAACAACACGAGTTTTCCGGCCAGATGACGTTCAGGCTGTGTAATAAGCCAGTGATTTTTTTTTTTTTTTTTTTTTTTTTGGCTTTGACTCAGAAAAGGAGGCTTAGAGATTGATAGATTTTTTAAGCCCAGAAAGATTAATATTATTTGATTACCTCCATAACACTGGCTCACACTGAGCAAATATGTAGTGTTTGACCAAAACATGATTTCCCAAAAGGTGCGTGTACATCATTTGCAACAGAAAATAATTGAAAAGTCCCAAGGCCCAATTCCCCACTGCTATGTAATTACTGATGCCTATGTAATACACTATTGATTTGCCCATGTTTTCCTACACTCATTTTGCAGTTGCTAATGACTTACAAAACATAAAATGTCAGAGAAACAGCCCCAAAGTCTTAACAATAGTAAATCACAGTTCAAAGGTCCTTAATTCCCTTATCCCCACATTTTTTTGTGGTCTGCATTCCCCAGCAGCCACATTGAGGTTAAAGTGACCCGAGCATGGTAATGTTCCCTATTTATGGCCTTTCACCTGCAAATGTAACCCCACACCCTTCCTTGCTGCCTTGTACATTACCTGCTGCCAGCATTTTTCCTGCTGTTTTTGAGGACCAGAAGCAACAAACAATGTTTGCTGCTCTGGAGATGAGGAATGCAGGGATTCTTTACGACTGCACAGCCCTTTGAAGGATCCCAGTGGCCCTGCCAATCAATGTTTACTTTTAATGAGCCCAATTAGGTGCATCTCTCCAGTGCAGGATTATGAGGATTTGAAAAGGGTCAATTTGTAATGGTTCTTGTGGTGGTCACTGCTACCTGCCACATTAATGAAGATTTATTAAATTAACAACACATGTTTTTTCAGCAATTCAAAGTTCACACACACAGAGTCAATTATGGTTGGATTTTATACCTGCACCAACTTGGTGAGCTGCCGGTATCTTATGTGTGCAGGATTGTTTAGCTCTGGTCTTGGAAAATACAGCCAGAACTTTGCTATTCCTATTTATCATTTGCTTTGTTCCTCACAGAACTTCTAGAAACCCATTGGAGTCCTGCCTGTATTTTAACCAGAGACTCCCACAAAATGGTTTTTTCTCAGCATATTGTAGAGTCTTCAGAGAGTAGATAAGGTTGCTGCAGAAAGGCCTGGATGGGAAATTGATTTATTTTTTTAACATTTCTTTTCCCCCTTCAAATCTCAAATTAATGCATAAGACAATACTCAGCAACTTCAACAAAATCACTGAGGCTTTAAGAGAAGAAATGTCACCATAATACTACAGGGAGGAATAGTCATGCAACCAACCAGCCCATTAATTTTTTGCTCACATTTTATCACCTTAAACAACATTGCTTGGTCAAGGAGACCTAAGTACTTTTGTGACATTCAAGGCTAGTTTCAAGGGAAGTGTTCAGGCCAGATGTGTGATCTGGATGGGGTATCTAGGAGATATTTTATCACTAAAAATGAACCTTAATTCAGCAAGGAGAATTCGAAACATCTCCCACAAAGTTTTGGATTTCTTATCTCCAACTGGAAATGGATAGGCGTTTGTCTAGTTCTTCTGAGGTGCGGGAGGTGTCCAGGTATTTTGGAATATTCTCCAATTTATTGAAAATTTCACTTCTGTCTTGGGGAAGCCACTGTCTCCATTCAGCCAGAGGTAGATTGGGATTGTGTAAATAGATTTAATCTGGTTTGGTGGCTGTAGCAGAATGGGCTGTACTAATCACATGCCTGCTGGAAAGCAGACTCTTCCAACATCTATCCAACGAAGATATTTCCATGCTTCTCGCATTACTGGCATTACATCCAAGCATAAATCTTAATGTATTTTCCACCTGGAGTACTGGGTAGGCTTTCAGTAAATAAAATCCTCTACCCCTCAAATTATAGTTATAAGTGTCTGATTTAGAAAATTCAAAGTTTCTTGTGCATTGAATTGGTTCCTGGGGACACACTGTCAATATCTTTTATACTTGGTGCCCCTTCCCATGGAACAGGCCATAATTAATGTGGCTGATATGTGGACAAATACATGAAAGATCATGAGGCGTCTCAGTTACTGTTTCAATGCCAGACAAATAATTGAGACAGACACCAGGATACTCTGCCATGCCACTGTATGCAAACCATGGCAGCAGTTCCTGCCTGGGGGTTAAGGTAGCTCTGGTGTCCCATTAGATGGTCACTCTGCTGCCTTTCATTTATAGGAATGAGGAGCTGGGCTCCTGTTTCAGGTTTGACCCACTGAACCTGCTCCCTGTCCCCTGCGCCCCCCTTCCCTGGTGCTCAGCCCGGGCATTGCTTCACATTTAAAAGCAAATGGTCTCAGAAGGGTGGCAAGGTGGGAACACGGCAAGTGCAGCATGGCAATGTATGGCTCTGGGAAGAATGGGAAGAGACTCTTTAAAATAATGGTGACAGATACTGACAATCCTGAAATTTCCTCTGTTTCCCCAAAATTTCACGCAAGCAAAAATGCTAACTGGGCAAAAAGCGATCATAAGTCTTTGATTAAAATCGCTGTCATTATTCATGCTGCTCCAGTTCTGCGTGTCTCCAGAAGCAGAGTAAGCTCCATAACCACACTGGAGCATTTTGTTAACCCTGCTTTCTGAAGATGATTGGGTGGACAAGACACTGGACCCTGGCATTGGGCTGAGTGTTGGCTCCCACAGAGACTTCACGCTGAGACCTGGAGAATTTGAGTCCATCTACAGCTACAGGGGTGCTCAGATCCCTGACTTCCACTTGAGAAAGAAAGTCCCACTGATGTCCCTTTGCTGGTGGTGTTTTATTTGCCATCTCTGGGAATTACCTGTCAGGGTTTAATGGTTTTAAATGGCTTTGGTGAATAAAAAAACTTTGTCTCTTGTGCTTGGTCTTCTAATGGGAATAACAATATTGTCACACCTCACTAGCCTATTGTAAGACATGTTAAGGATTATGAGATGCTCACAAGATGTTATGAGACATCTGAAAGCATTGCAGGGGAGATTAAGTGATACCATTGTGAAAAAGGGAAGAAAGATACAGCACTGGATGATTGATTCGTTTTTGTCTTGCAATAATGCACACAATCAGTGCTGATCAAACAGCAAAGACTGTGGAAGCTGACCAGAAATTCAATATTTTTGCAGTGTAACTCTGATGTAAAGGATTGATCCAAAAGTGGATTCTTTGATTAGTGCATAAAAGTTGAGGGTCTGTGTTGAAGAACTCGTGCTGCTTCCAGCATCCTGTGTGGCTGTCCTCAAGGCATTCAGACCGCTCTGTGGCCTGCATGATATTATATGTGACCAATGAGGGTGGAAATACTGAAGGACTTAGCCAACTCTTGCAGAATAAACTCTACAGAGGAGTCACAATTGTGCCGTTCTTGTTCTGTGGTTTCAGAGTTGGATGATGCAGAGCAGTGTGGATGGTGACCAGGCTGAACCAGAGAGAGGTTCTGGCTCCTGTGCCTTCCTGTCAGCCAGAAATGATGAGAAGGTGCCTCAGTAGCAGGTGATGTCTTTTTCACCTTGTTTGCTCAGGCTCAGTGTGCAGCCCCAGCAGGGAGGGTGACACAGCTCGGTCCCATCTTTGGTGGTGCTTGACCCAAGGAAGCCATCACATGTCACAGAGGTTTCACAGGGTGTTTCTTGGCCTGTGCTTGCCTCATTCACATACTCAGGTGCGTGAGGGACTGGGCTTTGCACTGGTGAGGGCAGGGATCATGGACCTGATGCTCTTCTGCTCTCCTGGCCAGGCTGTGGAGGTGTGGGACTGTGTCTGTGTCTGCTTTGTCCCCATGGCGCTGCTTCTGTGGAGGGGCAGTGTCTTGGTGGCACAGCCCTGCAGTGCTGTGTGTGGCTGTGCACATGCCCCAAGGCCCTGCATCCTCTGGAGGGAAGAATTTGGGATATTGAGAAGAATATTTGGAATATTTGGGAAGAATTTGGTGACCCACTGTCCCAGTGTGAGCACCAGGAACATTTCCAGCATGCAGGAGCAACAGTGGCTCTCCTCTGTACCTGCATGGGGTGCTGGGGATGTTTGGGGAGACATTATCTGAGTGTCACCCTCCCAGCATGAGATCTGACAAGCTTTCCATTTAGAGAGGGAATTGGGAGCCCAGAAATACAGGAAACAGAGCTTAAATCTCATTTTTTTGTTAGCTACAGTTAAACTACTGTCAAATACCTGTGCAAGAATGGGTCTGTGTGCAAACCAGAGATTTTCTTTTTGGAGAGGAAAAAAAGCAAACGAACCCTGACCTTGTCAGTGGTTGGAAAGTGGTAGGAAAGTGCTTTGCAGCAGCCTCATCTCCCCTTGCTGGTGTTTGACAGCTACTGCAGCCTGGCTTTTTGTGTGTTCAGAGTGTGCACTGCTTCCAGCTGCAGGTTTGCAGGATTTTCCAAGTATTGCCAGAGAAAGAATTATATTTTCTGTGTTTATGCTTATGAAGCTAGACGAGAGCTTGCTTCTTTTGATGAGGTTCAGCTAAATAAATAGGCTTTTTTTTTTTCCCCTTAAAGGCTTCATTCAGACTTAGCACCTCTATTCAGACACTGCAGAGTAGCTCCAGCAGACCTGTAGCTGCCAGGGGCAACAGGGAAATATTTCATTAAAAAAAGAAAACGGAAGGAAACCACCAACCAACACTTGAACCAAAGCAGACCTTCAAAAATGTTGAATTAATTACGAACAAAAACTTTAGGCCATTATGATCAAGGATTATAATGGTAAATTATGACCATCACCTGGGAGGAACTAACAGAAGTACTGGCACAGGAGCAAATGGACTAAGAATACACTCACCTTGGAAACAGCAGGAGGATTTCTTGCCATCAGAAAAATGGAACAGCTTGGTAATAAAAATAGAGTTGTTCAGAACCAAACTGGATTTGTATCAGTTGATGAGGGGTCTGACATGATGTAGGAACCAGATGTGGTGATTCAGGAGGTAGTTTCCAGGTCTGGGTACCTAAGAGAGTGGTAAAACCTTGGAACAGAGAGGTTGCAGAGTCTCCATCCTTGGAGGCTTTGGAAACCTGATGCAGATGGCCCTGAGCAGCCTCCTGTCACTGACTGGGCTCTGGGACCTGGACAGGACAGTCTTCAGAACTGGTTAAATATATAATCCAGTGGCAGGAAATCAGCTATCCACCTCCTTTCCTTGTGAATTTATTTTTACATTTGCTCTTTATGGGTAAATACTCTTTTGTTCCCCTCTTGTATTTAACCCCAAGCTGTACATCATCTTGCAGGAGAAATGTGAGTGGGAGCAAGGGTGGACTTTTGTTCTGAAATTTAAGATCAGCCAAGATGAATGATTTCTTTTTTTAACAAAACTCAGCAGTATTGTGCTGTATATGACAGGAAGGTGCAAACCCTCACACAAATACCCAGAGAAAGAACTAACTTAAAGCTTTGCCTACAGCAAAGGACTCAGGAATGTGTGTGGGTCAGCTATTCCAGTGGGCTAAATTTTGCTTTACTCTTCTTTCTCCCTGTGATGTTCTTTTTCTCAGCTTAGAGGTTTTATTCACAGGGGAAGAAGCCCTGGTGTTGTTAATTCACGTACTTCAGCTAAGCATTGATTTGAGGATGGAAACCATTTACTCTTTCCAGAATCCTCTCTCCCCTGGGCTGGGGTCCTGCAGGTGTGTGGAGCCAGAGCTGTGTCAGGGCTGTGCTGACTAAGTCCAGCATCCTCAGCACTGTGCCTGGCTCCTGCCTCACAGTCAGAGCCCAGAGCCTGTTCACAGCCACATCCATACCTGTCAACCTGCAAGGGCTGGAACCTCTACATCCAGTCAGGCTTTTTTTCCTATTTATCTCTGAATAAGCTTTGGAAATGACTTTCTTCTCGTTTAAATTTTTCATTCTTGGCACAAGATCCATGCTTCTGGCTCTACTGGTTAAAGAGCCATGGCTGGATTTACTGCCCTCCCTGACTTTAACCTGCTGTTCAAGGATACAGTGATTGAACACTGGCTTGCAAACCCAGCTCCTGTATTTTTAATACCATATAACTTTTGCTGGTATTTCCCTAATGGCCTGGGAATGTGAATCATTTTTTCCTCATGAAATAACCACCCATTTATATATTTCTCTTGAGAGACAGCATGATCTGACACTGCATTTAACCCACAGCAAAGTATTTAATTTGTTGAATGGGTGCTAGGAGGGGAAAAAAACTTGTGAAGTATAGTTCATAATAAAGTGTCGTTTACCAGGTAAAACACTGCTCATATTGAAAATGCAGGATTGAAACAGTGGCATTTTCATTCCCTTCTTTCTCCTTTTCTCCTTATAACCTTTTTACACAATTTATACAAATTTACATCATATGGCAGCTAAACCTTATAATTAACAAATCAGTATGAGGCAGGAGAAATAAAGATTTTTTTTTCTGTGCTGTATGGGGAATGAAGCAAGTGACAGAATTAAAACATGTCTGTGCAGTGAGGAAAGGAACAATCACACATGGATAAAAGCAGAGTCACCTTGCTGGATTCAGGATTACAGCCAGGATTTCATCTTATGCTGATTATGGAGTCACAGAATGATTGGAGTGGAAAGGACCTTAGGGACCACTCAGTTCCAGCCCCTCTCACCATGGACAGGAATCCTTTCCACTATACCGGGTTGCTCAAAGCCTCATCCAGTCTGACCTTGGAACACTCCCACTTCCACAGTCTCTCTGGGCAACCTGTTCCAGTGCCCCACCACTCTCTGAGTAAAGAATTTCTTCCCAATATCAAATCTAAACCAGCCATCTGCCAGTTCAAGAGCCATTATTACCCTTTGTCCTGGTGAGGATCAAAAGAATACACCCTGGCAGTATGTACAGAAATCTGGAAATCTCCCCCAGGGTTTTCCTGGGTCAAGTATGTGCCTCCACACTTTCCTCTGCATCACCTTGCAACCCTTCCTGTGGGTGATGTCCCTGGAGCTGTGGAGCTTCCCAGAGCCTTCATGGGAAGTGCACCCTGAGTTAACCCCAGTGGACAGAATTCCAGCCTCATGCAGGGCTAGCATTCCCAAGTGGGATCTAAAAGCCACTGAAATCAATCACCAGAATATTCCTGTTCCTGTCAGTGCAGCAGGTTGCTCTTGGATTGAAACCTCCCACTAATGTAATTATTCTCTTCTAAGGGAGGAAAATGGAAAAGTGAAGATGGCATTTTGTACATCAAGGTCACACACACCACGCAGCTCTCAGCATCTCAAATGGCCCTGTATGGAGCTTTTACTCTTTTCCAGACATAAAGGTGTGTGAAGTGCATCACAGCACTGCCTCCTTCCTGCCACTCAAGGTGGGTTTTGATGGAGAGCTGAGAGAGGAGGCTTTGTACCTCAGGCAGAGGGGCCATCAGGGCACATAGGGGATGAGCACCACGTCTGACCTGAGCAGAATTAGGGGCAAGGGATGGAAATTGGGAAGGCTTTGCTGGGCTGACCCCGTGACAGGTTTCAAACATCACAATGGTCCATCTGACCCTGCTCTGACCACATATAATCTTTATTGCCAGAACTCTCACCCTCACAACCTCCTTGTTCTTACATTGATCCAGCAGAAGGCACTTTTGCAATAAAAAAAAAAAATCTTTTTTTTTCTCTTAATGATTGTTTTCTTAATTTTTAGGAATTGAATCATCTATGTTCTGATTGGAGGCATCAGAAAATCTATATCACTGCCTAAATTTGTGTTTGTGCCCTGAATGAAATTATGGCAGATCAGTTTCAGTCAAGTTAGTTCAAATAAAACAGGAGGGAATGGTTCTTGAAAAGCAAATAAAACATCAAAAAAACTCTGTTTCTGGTTCAAAACTTTCCATCCATAGAGGGTTTGTATAGAAAGTCAAGTTTCCTTTTAAACTCTTCAGGAGAATACCTGGTTTGAATATGGGTTAACTTTATCTATTTATTGATTACATGAATCATTCAGTTCCTAAAAAGTCAATTGTCTCTGCTCTCCTCCACCCTAATTATGGACAGAAGTCAAGGTGAATCATTCCATTAACTTCTGTGATCTTTGGATCCAACCCTGGAACACGATCCTGGGGGCTGGGCATGGATAATGAGCTGGGCACAGCGAGGTTATCTCTGCTCCAGGTATCTCAGTACCAGGGCAAAACCAGGGCAATGAGACACAGAACTGACCCTCACCCCACACTGAATTCCTCTGGAGGAGCTGAAAATACAGTCAGGCCAGACACTGCAGGTGTAAGCTTGGAAATGCTTTTTTTTTGTGATCTTAAGGGAGATTTGCACCTTGAAGAAAACAGCTCCTGTAACCAAACAGCAGCCTCTTAACTGTGTCCCATCATCACTCCATAATGGAGAGGTTTAAAAGTGTGATTAGAGCAAACAGGAATTTCACCAGAACACTTGAAAAGCTTTGTCTTTATGTAGAGCATCAGGACTTTTCTGTGTCACATTCTATTTCCGTCTCTTATTAAGAGAAAAATTGATTTGTTGTGCCAGGGGCTTCCCGTTTGCATTTCAATTACAGACTTCAGTGGCTTCTTAGGCTTTCCAGGCTTTTAAAGGACTACTATTTCCTACAATATATTCTAAAAAAAAAAAAATTGGGGTCTGAGGTAGAATGAAGTTCATTAAAAATAAAGCTTATTACAAGAGCTGCCATCCCCACAGTTAGACTCATTGATAATTGCTTATATTTCCATTGTTTATCAGATAAATAAAGACAAACTCATTATTCAGAACTGAAAAACACTACACATATGGACACATGACTTTTGTGATTTTCCACACCCTAAAGAATTTATTTAACCCAGCTTAGCAGTGATGTAACAGAGTCTGTGGGGGTTATCTGGAAAGGGGTAAAGGAGGTGATAAGGGCAATAAGAGTCCAGCTGGGGATATGGGAGATTGGGCTCCCAGCACTTGAGAGCCCAGCAAGGAGCCAGAAAAATCTCCTTCAAGCTCAAATTCCCAAAGCCTCACCTTTGCTGGGATTCCCACGAGCAGAGCCCCAAAACTGAGGTAGGAAGCTCACCACTTGTGCTCTGTGGTTCAATTGCATCTACAAAATTTCAAAATAAACTGTCGGTGAGGTTCTGAAAGCAATTTTTAGAAAGTCTTCTCACCCCCACTCTTCCCCCCATCCCTCTTACACTGAGCACATTCTGGATAGAAGCCATGTGTGCAAATCTCACACCAGGAGTTTTCTCTACACTCTTCTGTACAAGGGGAGGGGCCTTTACCCCCAAAGAAAAAGGTAAAGTTGAGCTGTTTAGCACATTTTTTTAAAGTTAACACAACTTTAAATTGCATTTCATTGCTTCATCTTTGTGGAACTGAGCAGATTTTTTACCAATTTACTTCTCCCCAGGATGGATTTTTTACCCACAATTTTTTTTTTTTTTTTTAAATGCACTCCTGCCCATGCTGCCATCAGTTTTCCTCATGTCACACTCTCTCAACAGGTCCTTGTGGTCCAGCTCTCCCCACTCCCTCTACATCTCCTCTGGCAGAGGAAATGCAGGAAATACAGCCTCCTGCACAGCAGGAAGGGATTTCCATCCACTCCATAATTCATTCTGCTTTTTCCATGTACTGCACATGCCCTTTCCTACCATTGGGAAGGAAATTAAATAATTACACTGCCTGCAAGAAGCATGCTTTATGGCTTACATTTATGATAAAATTATGGAACTGTTGCAATGAAATATTCCATCAATACAATAAAACAAAGCAAAATCAGCATGGCAATAAAAAACTCCTATTGTCCCTGTTTCATCCCTGATTTTCTTTTGTTTGGTTTATTTAGTGCTTTTATTAAAATATTTCTGTTATAATACTGGTTTTAATGCTCTATTGTTTTTCTAATGGCATGATTTTTATTGTAACATCACCTCCAATTTAATATGTCTTTCCATTATATTTGAATTGCAACTAAAATGGAATTGCTCTTGTTATGGATGTAATACCCTTGTAGAAAGTTTTAAGAGGCACTTCTACTGCATAATTATGAAAGAAAAGCCAGGAAATAGCATGAGGAAGAGGGAAATCCTACATGTCCCAACGTGAAAATCTGCAAAATGTTAAACTAATAGTACAGAAGTCCTAAAAAAAGGGAACACTTACCCAAAAAGCTGGGCCTAACTTTACTGAAGTACCTTTAGCTATAGACAGATATCAGATCTGAGGCAGTCATATTTAACAGTAGCTTCTGCTATCAAATGTGCCATGTTTTAGTGAAATAATAATAATAAAATAAATCGATGGGCTTTAAAGTTCCACAGATCAACAGATAAGATGTGGATACATTTTATTTCTCATGTGACATTTTGAGAGAGGAATAAAACCCCTTATGTTCACACAGTTCTCTTTTGAATCATTGAAACATATGGTAGCAGATTTATGGCAGTTTATCAGAAGATTTGTATATACATAGATACAAGCTAAATATGCATGTAAAACTGTAGCCAGCTCTCTTGCACTCTAGCTGAAATTTATCTCAGGGTGGATCTACAATTTCCAGAGAGTGAATTATAGCCTGAATTCTGAGTGACAGAGCTCACTGCATTGGTTATCTAAAGATAATGCATTTTAATCTCAGCATCTCTCCAGGGCGGTGCAAATTAAAAAAAAAAAAAAAAAAAAAAAAAAAAAAAAGACAACACATGCACACAGGCAAAACCCCTGAAGCTAGTTTGATGAATTTCTATGATCTTATCTCTGCAGAGCATTTTCTTTTAGGCAGGACAGAGTTTTTTTCCTTCAGCGGATAATACGGGAATTCAATCATTGTTTTCCAAAGTAGATATTATTTGCAATGGTGTGGTCTGGGGCGATTGCCTTTCTCAAAGAGCAGGACAATATTTCAGCTAACAGGGTGGAAATCAATAGCAAAAGATTAAAGATCAAAGGATGAACAAGTGCACGTGACCCAGAGGAGAAAGTGGCGGTGAGAGCTGCCTTTAAGTGATGGCAGGTGCTCCCAGAGCCAGGGAGGAGGAGAGCAGAGAGAGCTTCAATTAACTCATCCCCGTGCTCCCCACAGACCCGCCTTTGTTCTTGGCTTTGAAGGATTCCTTCCTTTCTTCTGATAGGTTTGCAACTCCCGACCAATTTCTCGTTGCCCCTTGATCCCATATTCCAGCCAAGCCCTGGTCAGTATCTTTTCCTGCTTGGTGACTTTGCTAACTACATTCTGGATGAAAATCAGTTTAGCTTCCCGAATTTCACAAAATAATTCCATGCCTGCCCCCATCACTGCCACATACCTGATAGCAATGCCAAGGTGCTTTGTTGCACCCCTTACTCCAACATCTCAGCTCTCCACAAATGCTAGGGTACAATCATCAGATCATCATCATCATCATCATCAATCATCATCAAATAAACAAACTACCAGCTAGAAATTATTAGGGAGGAAAGAGAACTTAATGATATGCAGCCACATGCTGAGTACTGCGTGCATTTGACTCTGCTCATCTCTAAACGGAGAGAGAAGGGCTGGAAAAAGGCAGCACAGATACCCAGATGTGTGGGGAAGGAACAGCTGCACAGACTGGGATGCTACAGTTCAGGGAAGGTTTGGTCTAGGTAGGATATAATCAGAGATTACAAAACAAGGAATGGCATGCACAGGGCAACTAGAGAGGAACTGCTCTGTGCTTCTCCCAGCTGGGAAGCAGCAGTGAGATTAACAGGTTTGAGAAAAGAAGAAAAAACTTAATTGCCAGTTGCATTTAAGCTGAGAAACTCCTCCTGCAATACACCGTGGGTGCTGAAATAAACTGAATTACTTTGTGCTTGCCCTCTCCAGGAGTTTGCATAGAGATAATTTCTGGGCATCTGCTGGTGCACAGGAGATTGTTAAGATGTACTGAGGTCCTTATATACCTGAATATGCAGAGAGGGAGAGAGGGCAGAGAGGGAGGGAAAAGGGAGAAAGAGGGAAGGAAAGGGGAGTTTGGCCACTGGCATGTTTTCATGGAAACACATGATTATCAGAGTCTTGACAGATTTACTCACTTTTGGGGCTGGGATGAGCAATTACCTTGACAAATTGTGCTTGGCAAACTGAAGTAAACAGTCACCTTTGCCAGACTGTTCCTGCCATGGCATTGTTCTGCACTCCACCACCCCAATCTCACTGACTGTCCTTCACTGTCACTGAGCTACTGTCACTCCTGTCTGGGAAAGTGAAAATATGCCAGCATTGATCCCCTACATGCTCATAACACTTCAGACTCCCAAAGACCACAGAAAATTTTAACCCTTAATTAAATGGCATTTGGTGTGAGTTTAGGGGCCATCAATTACCTCAGGTACAAGTAGCTTTTCCCAGAATTTAGTCCCTCTCTGCCGTCTAGGAGCAGAACAGGATTCCCAATACAGCCCATTTTAGTGAGGTTTAGCTGAGGTTCTACCTGTGAGCAAGTTTCTGACTGTCATGGCAGAGATTTTGTCTGGATTGAAACCATGGATTATTTTTCAGGATTAAAAAAAAAAAAAGAAAAAAAAAAGAAAAGACAAAAATCTTCATGCATGTCATACATTTGATTCTGTTGCAAAAGTTGAAAATAAATGTATTTATTCTAAAATTATGACAATTTTTCTGCAGTCAGGGAATTCGGGGGAAAAAAAAGGAAATATGTCCAAGACATCCCCTCTGTCACTTCAGGTGACAGGTGAGTATCTTCGCCCTTGTTCCAGTTCCTTCTGTAAATGGATAACAATTCCTGAAAGAATTTCCTTGCATTTCTACCTGGAAGGCTGCTTTGCTTTCCTGAGCCATGCAAAGCAGAGAGGCAGAAAACTCCAGGCTGGGATGTCTACCACTGCTGAAGAACTGGGGATAAATCCCCGAGTCTGTGTAACCTCTGGTGGAAAATAAACTGGACTGAGGCAGGAGATAAGAGTGACAGGTTTTGACCGCCCTTTCCAGGCTTAAGCTCTACAAGCTCAGCCTAGATGCAATTCCTTTAGAAATGCAAAGGTAGAAATGCTCCACATCAGGTCCAGTGGCAGTGACAGGGCTGTCAGCACACTCTGAGCCTCAGCCAAAACCAGAGGCAAGGTAAAAATCTCGGGCAAGTTGCCATTCACAGACAGAATGGTGGAAGCGTGTAATTTTCTGCTAGGGGAAGCCACTTGGATGAATTATTTTTTTTCCACCAAGATAAATCCATACTTACTATGTCAAGGACAGCAACATAAAATATATCATCTTTCTCCAGCCACAAGAGAGCTGGAACCACCTGTGAGCAGAAACCCACAAATGCCAGCTGGCTCAGCACCCTCTTTAACTTCTGGGGTTTTATGACCAAAACAAGATTCATGGTTTCCCATTCCCAGTTAGCTTTACTGAAGTAGAAGTGGAAGGTTGATGTTTCCAATAAATGGCACCAACACCCACTGCACATCAATGATGCAGAAATGAAGCCCATGAAAAAAAATTTGAAGGGCTGAAAGGAAATAAGGCTGTAGCTAAAAAAAGGGGCAAAGGGCAGCCGCAGAAAGCACACAGAAATAAAATTCAGTCTGTGTTTTTCTCTGCAAATTATGAACTGGTGCAAGGATGCCACAGGAATTTTGATGTGCCTCTGGCCTTCAGGCATTTTAGTTCTATTCCTGTAGTTTTGTCTCTGTACACTTGTAAAAGAGGTTGTGTTTTGCTGACACCATGTGCAAGGAGAAAACGGTAGGAGAGGAGTCACACTCACTGCCTGTTCTCTCACATTGCTGTCTCCCACCCATTCCAAAATGCAATTTTATGACACAAATTCAAAGCTGACAGTCTGTGACTGGTGTATGATATAAAAATACACTGACTAAAAATAATGACAAGTCAATCAAATTATGATTAGTGGGGTGTTCTTTGTGGTTTATTTTTGGAGGGAATGTGTGTTTGTTTTGTTTTGTTTGTTTTTTTCTTTCAAAATTCTTCTAGCTGGGATGTGTCTCTAAAATTTGCAAGGATTGGAATCTGTTTGTATTTCTCATTATGTGCACCATGTCTTGTCTGACCTAATATTAATTTACTTGAATTTTATGGACGTAGGGTAGAATTGACTGGTAGCTCTTCTAAAAGTCTCCAAGCACTAAAAGCTGACTGAAGGAAGAAAAGTAGGGTAACTAACAGAATTTGGATTACAAAAACACCTCCTTGGGAGGTAAATCAGGAATCACATTCTGATTTGTGTGAGAGGACTAATGCTGATGTCACTCTATTTTGGCACCTGGTGCAGCTTGTAAGGTGCAGAGTTTCTCTCCTGCATTGAGGACTTGAGGTCAGTCCTCATTTGCTTCTGGTGGTTGTGCTGGGCACAGCTCTCTTTGAGTGTCACAAGCCCTTGGAGTCACTGCTCCCAGTATTTCACAATAGGGGGAATATCTTGGAGAATTTAACTTCTGCTGGACATAAGTAAAATCCAGCAATTTCCTCCTTAGGAAAGAGAAAACACAACATGAAGAAGAAATGTTGCACTGCCAAGACACGGGGTATTTGAATATTTACCAGTTTGGAGACACACACAGTGAAGTTCCTGTAAATTTCTGATACCCCAAATTGCAGCACCGACCTCACAAGGCAAAAAATTGCACCTGCAGCGTGACTCAGGTAACTTCTGTCCCCCTGTTTTCCTTCCAGCCCTGCAGTACTTTCCCCCCTCATAACTCAGGAGCAGCAGGTGCATTCACAGCCTTGCACTGACAACAGCCCAGAAGCAGAGACTCACATCCAGCAACCTGAAGAACAAAACATGCCACTGGTGTTTATTAACACAGCCTTGTAAATCAAACTAGTCTGCCTGTCTGGTGTCTTGTCCAGAAATTATTGCCTCATTCATCTTAGCCATATTAAGCAGGCCACATTTATCAAGGTTGCATAAAAAGAGATGTATAAAGACCGTTCCTGGACAATAGTTACATGCAGGTATCATGCCTGCAGCAACTGCCTGCTTTGCAGGGATGCACAAGCTGTTTGACATTGTCACATTGCACAGAAAGAGAGGGGAAAGGTGCTTATCTTGGTGTAAGTGTACAGGCAAGGATACAAAAAACTCAGAGGTGAAACTCAGAGAAACTTCAAAACTTGACCACACAGGCTGAAACATGTTAAACTCAAAGACCTCCTTATGTTGGTGTGAATATTTGGGTAAAGATCTTGTGCAACGGCATCAGGTAACGGCAATATCCTCTCTATCCTTCCAGTATCTTACTGGAACAGGGAGCTGTACCATATAGATGTTTATATATATATATATATATCTTTGTATTCTGCCATTCACTCATTTGCCAAAGCTGTCATCATCAATCTTTGATTTGGATAGACTTCCAGCAGGACGGAGGCTGCGTTTCAGTGGAGCCAGCTGCCAAGCACTTTCCCATTTCCCAGGCTGGCCAGGAGTCTTTTCACGTGCTTAAATGAAGAAACAGACTTTTTTTTCCCACTGACAACTTTGCCAAAGTCAGTAGGTCCAGGGCAATTATTAGAAGCTTTCTGTTCCCTTTTACCATTCAGGGGTTATCTTCCAATTCAAATGCAAGCAAACGTTAAACTGTCCCCATTAAGTGCATAAAGTGGAGTTATATTTCTTTTCCTGTGATTGCTATAAGGTCTAGTACATAGCTGGACTCTGTCAGAGTAGTATATTATTGTGCTGGGCAGTTCACAGGCACCTGGGGAGTCCCTGCCTCTGGGAGTTTCCACACTGAGAGACAATCTTTTATTCAAAGAATTTATAGTCAAATTAGAAAAAAACAGAGGAAAGTTGGGAAAATGGGGGTAGCAGCTTGCCATGAACACATATCAGCAGAACTTCTTCACAGAGAAAGTCTGTCAAACTGTTTAAATTGTTTTTTATTTAAAAAAAAAATGAAAATGAGTGCTTTAAAAATGGATGTTTAAAAAAGACACTGTTTTAAAAAATAATCTTTTTTATCTGCTTTATTGAAAAAAGTTGTACAGGAGGTAGTGCAATTGCCTCTGGGAAAATTTTCCTATTTTGTTTAGACATCGCCGTGAAAATCACAGTATAGAACTCATTTCCAAGATGGTCAAAACCACCCAGGTAAGAAGACATGCTAGTGAATATTTTAAAATATAATATTTTGGTAAGTTTTCCTTTAGAATTGTAGGATATTTTTACTTGTTCTTTTTTTTTTTTTTTCACTCACTTCACTATCTGTAACCCCACTTTGACCTAGTCCCTACTGATATGTTTCGGATGACAGAATAAATGTTAAAATCCTTTACTTCTTCAGAGATAGATTTTCCATACATCACTGTCATAACCTTAAGGCCTGAGAGCCAGCAAATCTCTAGAGCTTTCTGGAGACAGTTGCATCATTAGAAATCTAAATATGCCAGACCCTCAAGACAGGTGTTTCTGGTGATGATGGGCAAAGTTTTTGTACTTTAAACCACCCCCTGCTCCATGCTCAGACAGTGCTCATAAGAATGATCAAAGCAGAGCAATCTGGGGAACAAATTACAGCACAAAGGCATCAAGTTTTATGTGTGCTGTTTTGGGACATTCACGTGAAGTGGATTATTTCTGAAAGGAAAATTCCAATTTAACAAGAGTCATTGAGGTTTTATTGTATTTTATGTATTAAACCGAGAACCAGATATTAAAATTGCATATATGTGTGTTGCTAAGTGTAGGATGGAGGAGCAACTCCACGTTGTGAAAGCTGATATTCCCAGACAGGGGATGCAGTAGATGGAGGGTCAGTTCCTTGCACTGAACCTGCAGAGATCCCACTCCAGACCCCTGGCTGTGGAGCCAGCCTTGCATCTGGATCTTGTGGTGGTTTCCTCAACGAGGAATTCCCAAGAAAGGCTAGAGGAAGACAAGAGTTGGCCCTGTAGGCCTTTCGCTGTGTTTCATCTCCTGAGTTATGGCTGTTGTGGTATCTTTATGTCACCCTGTATCACTGTGGTGAGGTACTGGGTAATGTTTCCCAGCACACTGAAACCTGTAGGTGTACACCCACCAGGGGAATGGGGACAAAGAGAGGACAATAGAAAGCTTAGAAAAGAGGAGGAATTGATTAGGTCCAAACTGTTTCACTGCGTGAAATACACATATTGTATATAATGTATATAAACATGGTATATTCATCGTAGTGGCTAGCTGTTGCCCATGGCCACTACACACAACCAGGTGAAATGAAAAAAGGAATTGAATGGAGGGAGTGCAAAGCACCTCAACAGACTGCTGGGACACTTGGAGTTCTTTTGCAGAAGAGGTTAAAATATGGGCAGAGCAGTTTATGCAGGATTTTCAGACCCTGGTGAATCTCTTTTCAACACCAGTCCTCTCCAGAGGATCTCCTGAAGCTCCCTCTGACACATCACTTCTACCTCTTGACAGTTTGGTTCTTTTGACAATCTGTCATCCCAGCCAGCAGATCACTGCAGTACAAAGTTCCAGATCAGTCCAGCTTTTGCCCAGAATGCAGAGAGGATGCTCAGTCCCAGCAGAGCTGTTTGGTGCAGTGTGACACCAAACAGCTGCCTGGCTCCTGACCCTGAGCTGAGCCACCCTGGGGCTGTTCCATGGGGATGCTTCCCTGACCTGGGTGTGTCTGTCCTGTATCCACATCCCTCAGTGATGTTACACTGCACATAGAAGGGGAGGGAAGCAGCAAGTGTGTTTTCTGGTTGTGTCCACAGCAAATAAATCACGGTGTATGAATTATGGAGCGAGCTGGGGCACGCAGTGCGATACCGCTGTTAGAAATGCCGGCGTTATTAGTTATGCCAGGATGCTGCAGGAGACAAATCAGCGTGGATGGAGTGGGGATGTGCAGCACAAAGATTAGGGATGATGGATTAGTGTTGCCTGTCTCTGGGATGGCAGCACTGTCTGAGATCTGTGTGTGGCCAGGCAGCCTCACAGCCTGAGAGGCAAAACCCACTGGTGGAGAGGGGGAGTCTGGTGGCGTTGTGTGGGTGGTCGTGTTGGGATGCACAGAAACCAGGATTCACCCTTGTTTCTTATTTCCTGCTGCTCCTGAGCAACAAATGGAACTGAAAATGCAAGCCTGACTCTCTCAGGGGTGTCTGTGAGTAAGTGACGGGTATAAATTGTAGCCCCTGCAAGCAGTTAGGAGGCCCGTGGGAATGAGAGGTATCATAACATGAAAATGAAGGTCAGCCACAATGCCATGAGCATGGAGTGATCGCCCAGTATATTACAAGGTCTTTAAGAACTTGCAGAAATACTCAGTCTTTCGCAGCCATCAGGGTCAGAGGGCTACTCAGTGATGCCCATGAGAGCCAGGGCTGTCTGCAGGATGGGGCAGAGCCACAAGTCCCCTCCAGGGTTGGTGTCTCTGAAGCTGTCAGGCAGGAGATATTTGCTTTGGGCTTTTTCCACTGTGGTACAACCCCCCTGGGATTAACAAACATGGAGCAGGAGATTGGAGGGAAATGGTGAATCTCTCCCCCAGCAATTAATGTTCAGTATTTCTGTGATGCCTCTCAAATTGTGGTAAAAACAAAAATTTCTTCTTTGTATTGACTCAAACACAGCTTATTTTTACTAAGTTGTTTCACAAAAATATATTGAAATAAAAACATGAAACCATAAAAAGCAACAGAGCATTTATATAGATCTTATTGCAAAAATACAGGCTGATTTTCAGCCACAGAGATGCATATTTTACTTTCTTTTTGGTTGTTTCTCTGCCCAAAGAAGAAGAAGACCACTTTGAGGAGGAGACTCTACCCATTTTTCCAGACTGTTCTCAGGTAAAACATTCAGAAGTCTATGAATGATTTAGAAAAGTATTATTCAGAAAACTATTTTCCCCTCAGAAGGGACATAGATTGTTTGGCAATTACTGCCAGGCACATAATGGATAATAAAACTACCTGCAAAGATTTCAGAACAAAAGCAAAACTGCATAAGGACAGAGCAAGGTCCATCAGAGACTTTGTTTCTTGCTGGGACAGGGAACCCAAAGTCATCAGCACGGATCTGGAGGCAGTTTGGGGACCCTGCTCTGTTGTTGAGCAGAGGCAGGTGGGCTCACAGACAGGTGTGGCAGCCAGCATTTGGCTCTGGGCTGTTCCTCACCTTTCACTACCTCCAATTCCCATCTAGGCAGAGCTGGGAGGCCTGGGAGATGGGCTGCCCTGAGCCCTCACCTGCTGTTAATGGACTGCTGTCTGCATGCCAAGGGGTGCCTCGTGCTCAGGGACAGATACCTGGCATAACACAGCTGCTAAAATGGGCTTTAGTTGCAGATATAATGGACTACATGGATGGAGTCCAAATGGGGAGTTGTGGCAGCCACTCAGCAGTGAAATGTATCCCCAAACCCCAATCTGATGTGTAAGGATGCTTCTCACAGCTGCAGATGAAGAGCCTTCTGTTAACAGCCTGAGCCTCTGGGAAATTCTGCAGGGATTTTGTGGGCTCTGATCCTTGCTGTACCCTAATTTCCATTGTCCACTAGGGCTCCTGTGTGGGAGAGTCTGGTTTAGTTTTCAGTCCAAACCATACAAAAGGCAAATCCTCATCAGCCCTTAGCAGATGTGATGGGCTGATCATTATTGAAGATGATGTATTTGGGATTTGTAATTAAAATTAAAGCTATTTGCCATAAAACATGTAGAATTTAATTCCTTTCATTAGATATCTTAGGCTAATTGTTGTATCCAGCAGGGAGCAAATAGCATTGTAATTGCTTGATATCTCATGCTGGTTTGATTTGAAGATGATAGGAATGGGAAAAAAGAGAGATAACTCTAAGAAGAGCTTTGTCTTTCTTTCTTTGACTTCTGCTTTGTGCCAAGCATTTCTAAAATAAAATTAAAATTTTCAAACTGGCTTTCTCTTGCTGTCTCACTGAGGAGGTTATTGGGCTGAGGAGTGAAAATGCTGGTTTTGTTCACTCCTGGAGAGGTACTGGGTTGAATGGTGCTGTTTTAGGGATGCTCTTAGAATGCACTCACTGGTGATGCAGAGGAATTCTCATGGTTACTCTTTCCATCCTTCTGTCAGGGAAACTGAGGAACTGAAAGGCAAAGTGATAGATCTGATGTCACACAACACAAAGGCTGACCCCAAAGACCTTCCTATTTCCTCTAGTCCTGAAAACGACCTTGTGGAAGGTGGTGGCTCACAAAGTTGTCCTTGGCTCCCTGGGTGGCACAAGCCATGCCTGGGCATCTTTGGCTGACACTGGAGGCACACAAAGTGCTGCAGGGCACAGATGAGTGTGAAGGGAAGAAGTGAGGTGAGCAGACAAGCCTGACAGGATTTGACTGGTCAATGGGAATTTGAAGGGAAAACTTTCCATGGAAGACATAAAGGCAGGGAAGCTGTCTTTGTGTCAGGCAGTCACAGGCCTTGGGAAAGTGAAAATAGCAGCCTCTACAGCCTCTTTTTTCAGTCTATAACATGAGATTTTCCACATTCCCCTGTACAATAATTGATGGAATTATCACTTGGTGAGCCCAGCTCACTCAGCCACCTGCATGCCACTCCATCCTCAGGGTGCAACTCAAAGCCTGTGCAGAAAACTTCAGCCCCTGATAATGACCCTTTCATTAAAAACCTGGCTGTGCATGATGCTGTCACAATGCAAGAGGCAGGTCACACATCAGTCTTTTAAAAGTGCTTTTATGGTACTTGCTGCTTCAGACTCTGTGCACCTCATAATCTTTATTAACATCCACTTCTCAGCATTTCACCAAGGTAAGGAAATGCCATTGCCTTAATTTTTTTCAGGTGGGGAAAAGAGGTCGATGCACAGCACCCTTCAGGTGCTACAGATGTCTTCTAACTCTTCACCAAAGCTCATCTAACCCTGAAAGCACCCAAGTTTTGCACCTGGGCAGCTCATCTCAGCTTCCAGGAGTTAATGTAATTCCTAGCCAGAGCTGAAACCAACTCTGTAAGAACTCCGAAGAACTGGCTTTTAACCAGAGAAGGGTCCTGGAAGCAGGATCATGGTGCATACTCGGAGCACACTGATTCCCAAAGCAGCCAGACTGGAGCTGCCATGCAGGGATTCACCAATCCCTGTCTGTACCCTGTAAGAGGAGCTGTGACACAGGATGTGTAGTGGGTGACAGCAAGGTGTGGGGAAGGATCTCTTCTTCCCCCACCACTGTGTTAAAACTGGGCTTTGCTGATGGGCTTCAGAAACTTTGTGAGTGGGGAAATTTTCCTGTGTGTCTCTGAATATTTGAGATTTATTCCTCTTCTGCTCTCATTTTTAGTTTACAGAGAATTACCACTGGGTATTTCCAGCCCTTCCTATATGGTGACAATCTCTTATTAGAGGTTTTTTTCCATCTGTGCTGCCAGCTATGACTGGCTTTTGCTAATAGAGGTATGCAGGCACCTTCTGTGCCTTCTGCTTTTAACTGTTTTAAATAATCTCCACATACACACACATTAAATAAGCTTCACATACATGAGCTTTGTCCATGGCAAACGTGGCTTTTAAGCACAAACCCCACACCTATAGCTAGCTGCTCTACACCAGGCTATATTAAGCCCATCTAAGCAAGAGTTTTTCTAGTGAAGGAGAAAAAAAGTCTCTGTGGCTGTTGTACTGTCAGCTTTCCTATCCAATTTAATTAGTTCTGTGAAGCTCCTTGACTAAATTTGCATATAATTTACTCTCCCCTCCCTTTCCTTGTTATGTGTGTTAATTATTTTTGTTCAGCACGCTCGGGGCCTGCAGATGAAGGTGGATACGGGGGAACATCTCTGCCCGCAGCAGGCACCCACCCCAGGGAGGTGGCACAGGAGAGGGGGATCCTGCAGGATAAATCCAGAGTTGGGCAAGGCTGAAAGGCAGGCATGGAACAGTGGGAAACTGCGGGCAGTCCTTGTGTTCTCTGTGTTTCTGCAAACACATACAGAGGTTGATGGAAAATGGTTTTATGGGATTAGATTCTGCTGATAGATGAAGGGTCAATCCCATGTCAATCCCTTCAGGATTCTAAGGTGGAGTGCATAGAAAAGACTTTAGGAGAAATGAAACTAGCTCTACCTTAAAGTGGTTTATAGGAGTGCTTATGGGGTGTGCCAAGCCTGTCACAGGAGGGAGCAGAGCTGTGCTGGGGGCAGTGGTGCCAGATATCACCTCCAAAGACAGTGAGGGGGGCAAAATCAGCTCCAGGTTGAAGAGTGATGCTCCTGTCATTGCTGTTGGGAGCAATAAAACCCTTCCCTCAAAACTCAGCGGCTGAGGCAAAACCTGCAGAAACCAGTTTTGTTTATTTGTTAGATAAAGATAAATGAAGTGAAACGCTGGCAGTTTTACACCCATGTCTAAAGCACACTGGTCATCAATCAGGACAGTTCCCATGCAGTTATCCTCTTTGGAAGGAGAAGGAGGGTGCTACTGCCTGGCCGTGGGACAGGGCCAGCAGTGACCACAGGCTCCAGCTCACAGGTTCACCTGCTCATTCTTTTGTTGTGAGAAAGTGAAAAACCAAAATAAAATTTTTAAAAATCTCCCTACATACTGACAGAATAGCAGATTTCCTTCTCCCACTTGATTGCAAAACCTAGGTTTATCTTTACCTTTCCCTTTACATTTATTTATTTGCTTACAGGGACATTGAGAAATTCAGATCAGCACCCTCTTTCTCTGCTTGGTGGAGGCCTGGTTTGACAAGACAAGGAAGGAGACTGCTTACTGCTCTGCTGTGCATCCAAATGAAGATAGCAGCAATCTAGTTCTGCATGATGAGCATAAAAATCGGTCATTTTATGCTAGATCATCTCCTGTGGTGCAAGGTAAAATGGTTTCACATATCTGTATGCCAAAGGCAGAACCACTTAAACACAGTCCAGAGGAATATTTCAGTATCCCCCCAAGTAATGACATTACCAATAACTACCAACTAGCAGACTATCTTTGGCCAGTGGTTTCTACTAAATTTATCGGTGGAGAAGCAGTTTGTGGGAGCTATTGCAACTTGATTTTGTTATTAATCCATCTGTACAGCTATGTTCTCCCTCCGTGGTGAATGTCAGCTATGGGAATTTTCAGAGTGGACAGAGGAATACCACGTCTGGAAGGCACAGATTGTTGGCTAAATAAACATTCCCTAGGAAAGCATTTGGATAATCACAGAATCACAGAAAGGTATAAGTTGGAAGGGATCTTAAAGATCATCTAGTTCCAATCCCCAGTGGGAGCAGGGGGAGAGGAAAGGGGAAATCTGCTTCCAGACACAAAGAGAATTTAGTTTAAATTCCTCAGCCAATGGAGCAGAGATTTTTAACATATGACATGAGCAAATGATTCCTTTTTTCTGAGTGCTTTGTTTACTGCATAATTTAAAAGAATTTTTCTGGTCACCCTTTTCTACATAATTGAATTTTTATAGTGCTGTTAATAAAAATGTACATCAAATGTGACAATTATTATTCTTCAATGGATTTTTATATTATTTCAGTCAGAGAGAGATATGAGAAAGCATTAAGGATAACTAAAGATGTATTCTGAAATCATTTCCATGATTTAGTGCTTCTTAAAATTGGTGAAATAGTTGGATGTCTTCACTACTTCTGTGAAGTAATTCTGGATTTTCAGAGAGTTGATATATTTTAACAGTGGTAAAAGGGGCCAATCCTGCAGTCACTTTCAGGTAAAAATCCCATTTGTTTCCACGGGAGTTTTGTCAGCTTGGGGAGACAGCTGCATCAGGATGTATAAATGTATGTAAAAAAATGTCAGTTCCAGTATGTCATTTGTTTGAGTGTTGAAAACAGCATTATCCTTTCATGTCCCATACAGGCAGGCAGTAAATCATTTTTAAAAGGTTTGGAGGTAAAGAAAAATACATTTGACCCTTTGTGCTTGAACCTGGCCCCTTATTTAAGTCACTGCCTAGGTTTCTGGGAGACATGCCACAGAAAAAGCTGCAGAATTTCTTTGTGACCATGAGAGGAACAACAGTGCAAGTCTCTACAGCTTGCCTTTACACTTCATAAGGTACAAACTGGTGAGGCTCTAAATAGTTTTTTTCTTGTCTTTGTTATTTAGGTGGAAAAAAATTGACACATTAAACCTCTGACCTTAGATTTATTAGGGACAGTAGTTTCCAGCTGAAGCTTTTCTTGTAAGTGTATTTATCCTTTGAAGAGGAAATGGCATTATTTCCAGAATGGAGAAAATGATGATTTAAATATGTTTTCGGGTAATGGAACCACTTTGTTAATGAACAGTCATTTTCTGACTACCTCTGGAGGAATTAAGCTCATGGATTATATAATACATCTGTGAAAGCTTATCTGATCGCCCAGCAATTGTGACCTCATTGTGAGTTGTGCAATTAAGCGTTAAGCTACTATTTGGCACCACAATTAATTGTGTTTTACTTTTCTGATATGCTTGTTGACGACAGGGAGTGAAATTAGTGATGGCAGCAGAGGGGCTGGAGGAGTGGCACAGTGTGAGCACCATCCCCACGCCACACTGCAGGTGCCCCTCTCCAGCCTGGAGGGGATAATTAATCAGGCAAAGAGCTAATGACAGCAGAGAGACTCTCACATCCAGTGTGAAGGCTTTTAGGATGGCCACCAAAGCCCTTCTGCTTCCCAGCCCGTGTGTAATGCTGAAAGAGGCAGATGGATTCAACATGCAAGGGAGTGGTTTTGCAGGGAAAAATTGAGGATATGTCTTTTGGATACAGCTTTCCACATATAAATGGTTTTCTGGAAACATGCAAGGCAACAACACGTTAGGAAAAGGTTTTGGGAGATTGTGACAAAAATATAGATCTTAGTCAAGCTGAAGGTAGGTTTTGGGGATGTATTGAGAAAGATGAGAACAAGATGAGCAAAATTCATACAGACAAAGCCAAATAACTCCTCACTTGGAATGGTTCTTAACAATTCTGATCCTCCAATATAACAAAATGTTCAGGTGACCAAAATCCAGTCCATGCATATCTGTAGCCCCAGACAAAGCAGGGATTTGGCAATTGTTCATGGCAAGAACCTGTGGGTCACAGTATTAAATGCACTGCAAGGGTTCACATGTTGCTCTCCTGTAGGGAAATTCATTTTAGACATCTTTGTTGACCCACTGGATTTTCTTGTCCTTCTCATTGAGGACTTGTACTGTGCATTGCTCCCTGCCCTGGCAGTGCCATCCTGCTTGCTGTTTGGTGTGGCTGAGCCTGTAAGACAGCTCTGAACTGATGAAGAGCCACAGCTCCTCATGCTTTAATGTGCAAGGACCAGAATGTGCAACAGGATGGAAGAAGGGAGATAAATTTTTTGCTTCTTTCGCGCTGAGAGAAGCAAGAAGCCTAAGTATCCACCGTGACTGGTTTCATTAATGCAAGTAAGGAAGTATTAAAGGCTTTTTACCGTGGTGCAGTCATCCTTTCTCAATTAAACATGCTTCCTCTCGGACCTCCTCCTTGCTGGACTCTGCCATCTTTTGGGTAGTACATCAACAGAACGCCCTTTTCCGTCGTGATCTATTGTACCCGTATATCTCCAGAGTGAGCTTTCTTTCTAATGATCTATTAGTGAAATGCATCATTTCAGTGAGGATGATGATGATGATATACTACTCCATGGATGATGCCATCCAAAGGAAAGAAAAGGTCAAACAACAAATTCAATAGAGTTATTGGATTAAAGTCAGGCAACACATCATCTCCAAGGCTGCTTTCCTAATGCCAAAGAGGATTGCTGATACAAGCAGTGCATTCTAGGGACTATTTCTTTTATGACTGTGCCTGAACTGACCCCTGAACATCAAGTGAGAGCAGTATTTTGTATCATCTCAGTTGAGGAAATATGAAAATATTTTTGTGTTTGAGACTATGCATATGACAGGTTCAATATCAAGTCCCCAGGCATTGTGTATCTTCTGCTCTTCTGGCCAAGTTTGTGCCTTCTGGGTGCACATTCCCAAACTTTGCATGTGTGTCTCTGCCTAGGCTAGTTCTGAAGCTGCATCTGTGTGGATCCTGATCCCTTGGTTCACTGCAATCACATAAGATGCTAGCAAATAAGATTTTTAGTGAGTTGAAATTACCACTGTAGGATTATAGAATAGCACCTACAAAACTCTTACTTTATTGCCATCATTTCCCTCATGAAGTCTGAAAATATATTTTACTCACTCTGCCTCTTTTCCATAGCATTCAAAAAACCCTGCTATGCTCAGGCTGAACCAAAAGTATTCACTGTACCTTGAAGTGAATTTTAAAAACATGGTATGGATTTTTCTTGTCTCATGGGTCCTATTTATTTTCTTGAAGTCCTAGAATTTTGCTATGGAAGGACACTGAAAGACACATAAATAATGTGCAGAGTTGTGTCCCAAAATGGCTTAATTGTTTAACACCTACTGAAATGTAAATGAAGCTTATGAGAGCACTAAGAGATTCATCTATCCATCCAAGGTCAATATATTGAGTAAGGTGCAATTTGCTAGAGGGGGAGGGGTCTTCCGATGAATAATCTTGATTTTTAGAAAAAGGCTTCAGGCTTGTCTCTCCTTTCAAGTCCCCTGATTTGCATTTGCTGATAATGGTGAATGGTTTTGTAGTGCCAAGATGTGACATCTGACTGCTTGATTTTGCCATTTCATGTGTGAGACTGACATGCAATGCAGCTGCTCAGACAGTGGGAATGTGACCTGGCACTGGCCTTGGAAAATCAGAAAGGATGCTTTTGAAGCCAGTGGCAGTTCTGTGCTGTATGAACATTTCAAGAAGCTGAGGGTGCTTGATGCCAGCAGCTAAACCATAAACACTGCATTTCCTATACAGCATGGCATGTACCAGCAGCTCTATCTTTACAAGGGTGCTCAGACATCTCCCAGTCGGAATCTGTATGTGGGGAGCACTGTGGAATAAATTCAAAACACAATACATTCACTTCATCTGTTTAACCAGACTTTCTCCTTTTGGGTTTGGGGTTTTTTCCCCCATTATTTTCCATCATTAACACAAAAGACTGATTTTTGCTAGAGAAATTATACAGTGGGTTCCCCGGAAATCTTTGCACTCCCAATTCTCTGCCACCCAGCCTCAGCCTGACACAAACCCCATGGAAGTTTGATGTTTTGTAGACTTTCTCCACCATGTCAACAAGACTGTGATCACCACTTCGACCAACAGACATCAAAACTGCAACTACCAAGTCTCATCTCACAGGTGGTGAGGTCTTTTCTAACCCTACCCTTTCTTCCCTTCTCTTTCTTTTCCTCATACATTTTCTTAAGTGTTATTTTGATGCTTCTGTATTGCTATACTACTGTAGGTTATAATAACCAAAATGGCTTAATACCTGCTTTGCATTGCAACCAAATTGTTCTAAAAAACCCCAGCATATATATATTTGCAAACATTGGTCATTCAAAGTCACTTCACTCTAATCCACCACGAGGGATATAAACAGGAACCTGAGCTACCCTGACCTTCATTTGGGAGAGCAAATAACAGGGAGAAAGTAGAGAAAAATTCATCCTGCCTTCAGCTGGCTTCCTGAAGAATGCAACCCATTAATAGCCAGGAACATGTGTTTTGAGACCTTCAATTCCTGTGTTCTAGTCAGAGGTAGCAGACAGAGCACTGAATGGGAATTATCAGAAATTCATTACAACCCAGAGGGAAGCAGGAATGTAAGATAGCAAAGTCACAGAAATTTGCCAGACACAGAATAATTCCTGCAGAAGAAGCCTAGAGACTCTTTCAGCACTTTTGCCAATTTCCATAATCTTCATGTTACTTTCTTTTGTTTTAAGAAATGTATGTTCAGGGGTGATACTGCTTCTTAATTGAAGCTGTTTCAAACAGCCTGAACTGCTTCAGAATAAAGCTTCTTGGAAAGCATGATTTTTCTGGGTTGAGTTAGGGCATTTAACAAGATAGAAAAATGAGAAGTCAAAAGGTTTTCTTGTTTTTAAAAGTTTGAGCAATTTTCTGGTAATGGCATGTCAAATGCAGCTTGTAAAATGGCACAATTCGACTTCATTACAGCATTTTCAGCCATTCTAGGCTTGATTCTAGTTAAAATAAAAGTGAGAGGCAGTTTAGCATATAGAGGTGTATTTCCACAGATCACAGGGTTAATCCTTGGGAGTATAGTATGGATCTACATGTTCACAACAGCAAAAGCTGGAGTAAATGCAACTACAAAATAAACACTGGAAATATGTGGCTGTATGGATATTTAAACAAAAGGTCTTATAACACAGACAAGCAAACTCTGAGCATGTCTATGATTTTCTGAGATAGGGATATATTATCTGTTTCAATAAATGCTTTTCAGAACAACCACAATGCAGCCAATTAATACATCAAGAGCTCCAAACACCCATCCCTATCCTATACAGTTATAAAAGTTTCCTAAGAGAAAAACAAAGGCTCATAGTTATCAGAGAACACTTCCAGTGTAAAGAATTAATAACACCTCAGTATGAAATGTTTGTAGATATATTTTTCTCAGCTTAACCATCTCCTGACAGTGCAGCAACTCACTCTACATTGCCAGTATCTCCCCACCCCAGAGCCCATGAGATGCAGCATCAACTCATTGCACCTGTAGCCTGATTTTGCAGTCTGCCAAACTTTCTCTTTAAAAATAAATAAATATGTGAATGGAAGACATGTCATCTTGTCACTAATGGTATTTGCGTCATTTTGCAGCTGTGTTGACTTTTAAGTGAGCAGCCAGTGATTTTTGAGTTAGCTAGGTGAAGTGGAAAAATAATGATGGATTCAGTAGTCTTTTGTCACTTTTGGGCCTGAATTTTCCTGATGTCTCTGTGAGTGTTGGCTGTGCACTGTCTGTCAGTACTGAAAAATAGATTCCAGTGCAGGTCCTGCTGGAAGAAAAAATCTGGGCCATTTAGTTTCACATCATTTCCCCTCAATTCCACTTTATAATGAGTGCTAATAAATAACTTGGGAAAAAGGGTTCATGATCTTTTATCACTCAAATGTGAAACAATGAAAATTAAAATGGAGGAGAATCCAATAAAAAGCCTAATACCTCATAAACATTCTTTACCCAAAACAATGTATAATAGGAAATAGAAGCAGCTCTTAATGGGAAGATTTGGATGTTTGAGACCAGTCTTGATAAGGCTTTTTCGCCCTAATTTGTTGTACAGCTTATAACATTTCTTTCAAGGCAGAATAATATAGGTCAATAGTTGACTTAAAAATCTTTAAGACCTGGGATGATTAGTGATTGAGCAAGAGCCATTAGCCAGTGCACAAACTCGTGCTCTTTCAGACACGAGCTTGTCTTTGGGCAAGCAGCATAAATCTAAAGCTTCAAACCCCATTGTTTGCATAAAATAGATCAATACTCAGCTCTACCCAGGGGTGCATCGATTTGGTCAAAAGGAAGGAGGGACTGAGAGTTGCAGGCTCTTTTTTGATCTGCTTTTCTCTAGGAAATGATGTTTATCATATTGTGTGTGCCTGACTCCCTGATGGACTCTGCTACCCAATTTTAACCAGATTTTAGATGAATTTTAGCCACTGTGGAGGATGTTAAAGATTTTGGGGTCTGACAATTTCTGTGGAAACAAGAGGTGTAGTTTGGAAGCATGAGTGAGGATACCAGGTACTACCTGCTTGCTCCAGCAGAGACTTCTCCAAAGCTCTTGGGGCGTATTTTCTGATTTGTCCCTTCAAGGGTAGCTTCTCACAGCCCTTGTTTGGCCTGAGCTCAGGTCATTCTCAGCCTAAGTTTTTATTTCATGCAATACTAGGCAATAATGAGCAGGAGATGTTGACTGCTCAGAGTCCTAAAATCCCTTTTGTAACCCAGGAAGAAAACTCCCTTTTCCTGGCCTGTCTTGC
This sequence comes from Brachypodius melanocephalos, assembly GCA_013398615.1. NCBI lineage: Eukaryota > Metazoa > Chordata > Aves > Passeriformes > Pycnonotidae > Brachypodius > Brachypodius melanocephalos. The sequence continues at coordinate 41,447,277 of VZSR01000520.1, read as the reverse complement.
TCATTTTAGGTCTAAGCAATCTGGGGAGAAATCAAAATTTTCAGCTACAGTATTAGGGCCAAGGAACTCTATACTGGTTGAAATGTTTGGATGTCACAGAAATATGGATGATGTGTGTTCAGGTACTCTCCTGTTTCCTCACGCCCTTCTCTCCACCTCCAAGGAGAAAGGAAACTCCACCACTTTATCCCACACAATCCAAGAAGAGAGGGCATTTCTCCAGTTCTGGCCAAAATGCAAAATGAAATAGGTAATCATAATTCTACCCCTTCCCTGTCCCAGCTTTTCCTGTGTTTTAACTTTCCAACAAGTAGATGTCTGACTTGAACCGAAGCTCTCTTTGGCAAGCAGTGACCTCCCATGACCTGTTTTTTCCTGTAAACCATCAAACCATGAGCTTTTGGCCAGAGGAAAATATATACACAGGACAAAGGGAAATATGTAAGGTGATGCAATTGGCTTTTAAAAGCAGCGCTCAGGTGGAAGAAAGGTGTGGGGGATGATAAAGTGTAACTTTTTGTGTTAATAATTGCACACAGTTTTCTTCTGCAATCCTTCTCCTGCAGTTTCTCTCACTAAATGTGAAATTGGGCAAAAGAGGTTTGATGCTGCTTTAATCTGCACATGGTAATCGTCCCCTCTTTCACACTGCTGTGGTGGGGAAGGCAGTGGGAAGAGAGACAGCTCAGATCCACGCTGGAGCACCTCTCTGGCCCTGCTCACTGGGGCGGGAGCCAGGGAGATGCTCACAATTAGCAATGAACATTATCATCAGGCAAGTGATTTATAAATATTCCATGAAACAGGGCCCTGGATTGCACAAGCAACAGCAAATATTGTAGCAGATTTATTAGTGGAGCATGAAACATTTATATTTTTCAGATGACAGGACAGATGATGACTGTGTTATGTTAGCAGGCAGGATGAACCTCATTCGAAAAGCGCCTCGTAGGTGATGGGTGGATATGACAGCAAGATGAATTAAGGTCTTTGAGCACCAAGATGCTGTGATAGGCCCTGGGAACTGAAAACTAAACACCAATGGTATCCTTCAGAAAGCTCAGCTGAGCTTTCTTTGTGTAAGTCAAGGTACAGCCTTGGTAATTGTGCTGCCCCAGTGACATTGGCAGGGATTGGATTTTCCTGTCATCTTTTAGCAGGGTGGTTTACTAGAATAAATGTTTAGTGCTTCAAATTAGGGCTATAGTGAGGAAGAGAATGAGAGAAACTGGTGCTTCCCAGAGATCTGGGCTTCGAAAAAGAGCTGTCTTGAAGGGGTTTTGAGACAGTGACAACTTCTGTTTCCATTGTTCATTAAATGCATTACACCCCAAATATGTCAAAGAGCTGGAGCGTGGTGGCTTCTGTACAAAAAGCTGGTGGAGGAGAATTGCTGAATAAGATCTGACTTGGAGGTGCAGTCCAGGTAACGTTAGAGAAGTAATTATAGAAAATATGTAACTTAAACAGTCAAGGTCTTTGGAGTTACTGGTGCTTAATTACAGCATGTCAGTTCTCCCAGGGAAAAGAAAAGGCCATGGAGTAAAATCAAACAGGGTTTTCCCCTCAGCCATCAGCTGCTCAGGTGGAGAGACTAGCGTCTTTATCTCTTCTGCACTTTTTATCTCCTAGATTTTGCCATTTTGAGCTGACACCTTTTCTGATATAAGCACATTTCCAGATGACAGATCTTTCTACCTTTCACTCAGTTACCACGTTTAAATACATTTCCTTGAAGCAGCCCAGGATGTGAATGAATTTCATGGCTCCTTTAAAGTGTGTATGCAGGTGGATCAAAACTGTGCTTAAGATGGCAGCTAGGGTGACTTATATCCAGGGAATGTGTCCCCTGTGAAACTTCACTCTATACATCAAGATCATCTACCTTTCACACTCAAATACTTTGAACTCAGCCACATCCTGAAAAATTACAATGGTCTCCTTCCCACAGAGAAGGGAGGAGGTTATGCACCTAGATGCACTTTTTCTGTTTTTTTTTCTCAAACATGAAACAAATTTTGGGTTTTTTTTATAGTGAACTCTCAAAATCCAAAATAATTTAAAAATATCTAAAGGAAAAATCTTGGGTTTTCCTTGGTTTTTTGCAGGGGTTTAACATTGTACATAGTTGTTTTAGTCAGGATTGGACTAATTCATGCCAGTGCCTGACCTTCTTTCCATTTCACTGAGGAGTGAGTCACTGTTGTACACTATAGTTAGTCAACTCAAATTTCTCCAGCTCCACAGCAACACTCATTTATCTCCCCTCGTAGAAGCCACAATCATTCATAACCAGCACTAAAGGGCTGTGTCTTCGTTTTGCCAATGATCTGAGCTTCATGATGAATATTCTTATTGGTGGGAGACTTGAGGAGATAATGGGAAAGTCTGCAGGGCTTGAGCAGACTCCCTGTCCTTTACCAATACTACACAGCAGCTGTGGTGTCTGTAAGCAAACTGTGAGCACTTGAGATTTAACCTATTGCCATTTTCAGGCTTGTTGGCTCCAGCTGCAAACAGTGCTGAACTAGTAGGAGACAAAATAGAGGTAATTAGAAAAATCTGTGTTCCAGATTAAGAATGGGACTAAAGTTTGTTCTCAACAAGCCCATGTTAGTTTAACAAAAATAAATTTTCTGCTATTGCATACTTCAGACTTTTCTAAACTATGACCTAAAATAATTTGTTCACCACTCAGAGGTCATGCAGACGAGGCTGTCCCTTGGCACAGAGCTTCTCCCTGCCATGGCTGCTGTCCTGGCTCATCTTTGGCATTCTGCAGTGTCCTCTACCTGGAGCATGTCCCCATTTCTCTGGCAAACCACTGCAAGGAGACCTAAGCAGAGCTAAGGTGCTCCCAAGGAGAAACTGGGCTTTCACCTTTGCCACTACAAACAGGCAATACTTCCCCTCCTTTAAGCAAACCTGGAATTTCTGGCACAGAAGAACAAAGTTTCTTGGGTTTTATTTTAGGTGTATTGGGACACCTGTGGCCTCATCCTGTTGTTTTGAACCCTCCCTCCTCATTCAAGACATGAGGATCCCGTGCTCTCATGCTTGTCCAACATTTCTTAGTCAAGCTAAAGTTTGTAGGAAGAAATAATTTCTTTTAATTTTGAACAATTTGGAGAATTGGAAGAAAAGCAATGAACTTCTGGTGTTCAGTCCTCTGGGGTGTGTCTGGCATTGTGAGTAATGCATACAGATTCATTTATTTGGCTTAATTTATCCTCCTGGACAACGGATGCAATCCTGATTTTAGTTATTTTTTCAGAGAGATGCAAAATAATTTTGTGTGCTTTTGAGGAATATTTAAACAGTAGGATGAAAGGGCACTTATGGCTAAAAGGGTTTGCTATATTGCTTGAACCTGCTCGTGCAGGATGCTCATTACAATCTGAATTGCCTTTTGTGCCCAACACAATGCATTTCCTATTTATTTGCTCACACCATGAAATCTGGGACTAGAAGTAACATGTTTGGCAACAAGCAGGTCTCACAGGAGTTTGGATGTCAGAGCAGAATGGGCTTTCACTGTGTAATGGAGAGAAAAAAGGGAATGAAGTCCTAAAAAGGTATTTTTATGAAATTCTTCCCATGAACATTGTGTTATTAGAGTAGCTGGTGAGTTAAAACAACATTTGAAATCCCAACAAGCCAAGAAAGATCATAAAACTGCAAGAGCAGGCTAAACAGCACACAGCACACAAACATTGCAAATTAAGACAAAGCAAATGACTATAAATGCCAGCAGTCCCTTAAACATTAGGGACTAATTTCTAACAAACCATTAGCTGCATAGGGAATTGTCAAACATTATTAAATATAATCTGCTGCATCTGCTTTATTATAGAATTCGTTTGGCACATATGCTATATATGCTGTACACTACTTTTTTTTGCTATATGTAGTGTCATTTTCTTTAAGCCTTACATGCCACCACAGCATAGTACAGCAAGTGAAATAGGATTTATTTCACTTCTGCTGTAGGAACTCAATTTGTGTGTTCACATTCACACTTCCATGTGAACCAGTTTCCCTCCTGCCCTAGACCTCCACCCAAAAGCAGCTGCACATGGAAGTTTCTGCAGTACAATCAACATCCAGCCCCCAGCAAGGGCTCTTTCAGCTGCCCAGTGCTATGAGTGCATGTGTGGAGAACATGGTTTGCAGCCTCTGCAGGAAAACTGTTGCCATCAATATCATGGTGCCATTAATATTTAAATGGATTCATGGTCTGAATTTTACTGTGGGTTGTTGTTGGTTTTTTTTTTTTTTTTATAGCTAATATTCAAGGAGTAGATGATACCCTGTAAGGATTGCTATCAACCACATCAGCCAGCCAATGCTGTAATCTTGATCAAAAATAATGATGTCATCCATAATGCTGTAAAGATTTATTAGTTGTGACAGATCTATACATTAACAAATCACTACCTGGCCCTGAATGCCAAGTACACAGAGCCAGTCTCATAAGGAATGATGAGGCCTTTTGGGAAGCCTATTAAGAAGTGTTTCACACAGGAAAAATTTGCTCTGAAAATAATCCAGATGTTTGTGTGAGTTCAGGAGTGATGGATGGCTGTCTGTCCCCTCTTGCTCTGCTCAAGGCAGGGTGGGGGATGGCTGGTAAACCAGAATGGGCACAATGAGTGTTTTCTGCTGCAGTTCTGGTTCGTGTTCTGCTGTAGTTTGAATTTGTTCTGACTTGGTTCCACCTTTTCTTGTACAAAACTCAGGATAACTCACTTCAGGATAACTATTTTACGAGGATGTGCCAGCTAGGACAACTTTTCAGCTTAATTTGACTCCTCCACTACAATTTTTTATAATGTCCATTCCTATGTTGGCAGGTGATCTTTCCTGACACTATTTTGGTAGCTTTCACCAGTCAGATGTACAACACACAAAATCAGAATTTTCTTTGTCATAATAAAGTTTTAAAACTGTGATTAAAATAATGAAAAATGCAGGCTTGCATAATCCATTCATGCTTATCTCTTTCTCTAGATGCCCCCTAGACACTGGCCTTCACTTGCCAAAATTTCAAACAAGCTTCATAATCTTTTCCTCAAGTTTGGGATGAATTCACTGTGAATATCCACCAACATTTATCCATTTCCCATACCCTATATGGATCTGTGTCTATCTGAGAGCCATCATAATCCTAACAATGTATGACTGTATGACTGTGCTGGAGGAATAAGGTAAAACAGAGGGTTTATCACTGGGCTTTTCATTTTCAATAACAAAACCGGTGCCAGGAGATGAAGTCTCAAGTCATCAGCTACCAGATTTTGAACTGATTTTGTATAGTCTTCAGGGAGTATCAGCCTTTGCCAAACATTTATGCAGGGGGTGGGAAAGTAAAAAACCTGAGGATCATTTGGTGATCAAATTTATCAAGGATTCAAAAAATTGATTTTGACTAATTTCACACTTGGGAGAGAAGAAGAAGTGATTTCTATTCACCAAAGTCCTGTTTTGTCTTCTAAAATACCGTAAAAAGTCTTATTGAAGAACACTGAAATAATCTTCCTTCATTTTTTGAATGTGAGTTTAAAGAGATCGTTGAGATTTTGGACTTGAGCTGAGACAGAAGGTGAAGTATTTAATCCTGCATGCTCTGCATATTGAGGGATCAGTTTTCTTCCTGGGAAAAAGTTTCATTGTCGAGGTCATCACTCTCTTGGTGGTCTATTGACCCAGGCTGACCATGTCCTGGACAGCTTGAAAGATACAACAAGTTCTATCCCTCTTTCTTCTCAAACATGCAATTTATGGGGCTTTAATGGATAATATGTTAGGAAACTATTTTTTGCAGTGCTCGTAGGCATAGAGCCCCTGATGTTGTGGGGGTGAATGTATCATAAGTTATGTATTGCACCTCAAGGCAAAATCCAAGCATTAAAATCCTCTTTTTACATAAGAGAAAGTGAGAGCAGAGTTGTTTGTGTAAGGACATCTCTCTGCTCAGTGAGGGAGCTCAGGACTGAATTTCATCTCCTGCTCACACTCCAGGTACAGGGCTGCCTTTTCTACCAGAAAAGACTGTGTGTGTCTCTCACACAGACAGCACCTTCTCAGGGTTTGGGAGTCTTAATTGATGCCACATGTACCAGTTGACAATTTTGCTACTTGGCAGCGGAATGTGAGAACACAGAGGATTGTTGAATATTTTCCGCACCTTTATTAACTGTGTATTAAAAGATATAAAGAGTTGACAAATTGTATGTACAGGTAATTCTAATTGAGAGAAGAAAGTTTTTTTCCAGAGGATTTAACTACCTAGAACACTGTGATATTAGGAAAAATGGTCAGGAAAATTATGAAATTGGACCAAAGCAGCAATTTTGTCCCAATATTGTGACTGGACAGAGGCTATGCTAATTTATGCAGCAGGCATAAGTTGAAACAGAATAAATTCAGCCTGGACATGGGAATAAACCATTGGGGAGAGCAAAACACAGCAACAGGTTACCTGGAGAGGCTGTGCTGTCCTCGGAAGTTTTCAATGCATGATTAGATAAAACCCTGAGCAGCCTGGTCTCATCTCAGAGCTACCTCAACTGTTCCATTATCCTGTGGAAATGGGACTCACTTCAACCAGAGGCCAATCTGGGAAACAGAAGTGTGTTTTTTTCCAACAGGAGAGTGAGCACATGCCAGGAATTATTCAGCAACTTCACAACAGAGCTAGGATGCAAGTAAAGAAACTGTGATTTGGACTTTGCTGATCAACTTATCAATATTATGAGCTAATCTTTGTTTTCCCTCCAGAGAGACTTCAGGCCAAAGAAAACCTTTGTGCTTTGCTTTGTCACTCTCTTCCCTCTCCCCTCGTGAAAAGCCAAGAGAGCAGGATGTGAGGTGTATTCTGAATTAGAAGAGGGTGCTCATACAGAAGGGCATACAACCCTGTATATACATTATTCCATACCAGGCTTTTGTATACTGCTTTCCAGCAGTGCTAACTCTGCCAGCAGGGTGAGATTGAACAATATCCCCACGTGGCAGCCTCTATGACTGGACCATCAGATCAGTCAGTGACATACCACTGGTGGAAATGTCACCAATCTGTCTCCTTAGTGACACGTCTCCCACCGAGATACTCTGGGCAAGGCACTGCTAAGAATCAAAATTACAAAAGGTGGAATTTTATGCTGCAGTTGCTGTTTATGTTTGCTATTTATGTTTTGGGTTGGGTTTTTTTTGGTGGGGGGTACTGGTTTGTTGTTTTGTTTCCTTTTACTCTTTCAAACAGTTCTTGCTGTCACATATGCTTAGGTTATTATTTTGCTCTTTTGTGTGCTGGTTCATAGACTTGGAGAATTATAGATGGTTTGTGCTGGAAGGGACCTTAAAGATCATCCAGTCCCAAATCCTCAGCCATGGGCAGGGACACCTTCTACCAAACCAGCTTGCTCAGAGCCCCATCCAGCCTGGCCTTGAACTCTCCCAAGGATGGAGCATCCACAGCTTCTCCAGGCACCCTATGCCAGGGCCTCAGCACCCTAACAGTAAAGAACTTCTCCCTTATATCCAACTGAAAAATCTTCTCTTTCAGTTTACAGCCACTACCCCTTGTTCCTCTTGTAAAATATATCTCTGGAAAGGTAATGGGTTACGACTGAAAAAGAAAACCTTTAAAGCCCGGAGCCAAGGTAACAAAAATGGTGCTTACACTTTCCTATAATGGGGTCACTTCATGAGAAATCCCCCAGCTTCAAACTCCCAGGAGAACTGTGTGTAGCCAGGGTTGAAATCAAGATGTGAGCTCTCCACTCTGAGCTCACCTCTAATCATTAACAACCCTTTGCTGGATTAATAAGCCTGCCAGTGCAGGAATCCTGTTCTCATTTCACTTATTTTCTGACCTGTCCATTTTAGCACATAACTTGAAAAAAAAATAGTTTTACTTATTGTAGTATTTGGGAGTTCTGAAAAATTGCCTGCCACGAGAGGTTATTCAAATTCTGGTCTTGATGTATTAGCCTAGACAGTTTTAAAGCCATATCTACAGCGAGTAGTTAGCCATACTGCTGAACAGACATTTTTTTAAATGAACTACAAAGAATAGTCTATTGTGGTTGGCTTATTTTATTTACAGCATTTCACATGGTGTGAACATTAAAAATTTACAGAGTAATATTGATTTGCAGCTTCATCAAACCATTTCTACCCAAACTACAGACTCGAACGGTTTCAGGAAAGGTGCCTTATTCAAATGGTTATTTGTGCTGCTCTGAAGGCTGCTCTCTGCCAGGCAGCTATAAATTCATCTCCTGGCAGAAAGTTAAAGAGGAGGCTCAGAAAGTAAATAATTGCCAGGAAGCATCAGGAAAGGAGTCTGTTAGTGGATGTGGGAGAGGAGGAGGAAGCTGGTGTGGCTGGGAAGGGTTTAATAAATGAGTTTTCAGTGGGTCCTCCAGCCTGCAGGGACACAGGGTGGCACTGTTGTCAGCCATATGGCTGGCTTCAAAGCATCACCCATTCTCAGCTGGTGAGAAAGAATATTTGTCATTTCTATCACTCTCCAGGTTGTTAAAAAAACAAGCTAATAAATTTGAATAGACCAGAAAACCAAATGGTACTGGGTAAATGGCACACAGCTTTTTGCACTGACACTTCTGTCTGACAAATGAATCACAAAATAGGAAAAAACCAAACAACAAAATCCTCTAAAAATCCAGAAAGCCAGAGAAACTCAAGTAACAAACAAAAAAATCCCACAAAAGCAAAAATGTGTGTGATGGAAATAAAGATGCCCTTCTCAACCCCATCAATGAGAACTTAATTAGGTGTAAAATTTATGAAAGACATAGGAAATGTGATCTTTTATCCCATTAGGAGAAAACTGGGCTGCTTCAAATCTGTGGGAGAACTAGGTGATATTTGTATGTAAAAAGATACATCTCCATCAGGAAAGATATATTGAAAACATCTGGTGAAGTTCTTTGGCCAGTAATCTATATGTCTCAAAAAAATATATGTAGGACCCTTTTGGTCCCCTTTGTACAAAACATGTGGAATTAAATTGTATTTCATGCAGATGTAATAAACTAAGTTATCAAGCTTGCAGTGCCCCTGCTCACAAGTTCTGCTCGTGCTTTGAAACTCAACATACAGAATTTCAAAAGAAATTGAAGTGGCAGGATGACCAGACTTCACTTGTCAAGACAAAGGAGACGAAGTTCCAGATATATTGGAAGTATTAATCTAATTCTGATGCTGCTAGCCAATGGTGGGGTTTGTTGTTGTTGGTGGTGGTGGTTTTTTTCCTGACACTATGACCCAACAATTTTACAGTAAAACTTTCAGATTTTCATCAAGAATTGAATTCATCTTATTTAACTCACCGCTCATACTAACTCACCAGCACAGTAAGGGCCAGAGTTAGAGTTAATTCATTTGAAAACATCCAGAGCAGAAGAGATGAAAAAAAATGAAGATAGGATTTGGCAGCACAGTCTAACACTTCGGAAAAAAAGCACATTAAAAGAAAATCTGGTGAGAGCAGACAAAATTTTGCTTGAAGTCTGTGGGTCAAAGACCTGGATGACTGTGCAAGCTACACAGCAGCTGCAAGGGGGTGAAGAGAGATTTCTGAGTGATTTGCAGTAATCTGAATGCATGGATTTCTCACTGGAAGGACAAGTAGCAACAGGAACAGACAAAGACAGTGTCTGATCTCTATGGCATCACCTCCCATTCACAGGGGCTGGCTGGAGAGGCTGCTGCTGCCCCTGGAGAGGGACACATCATGGAGGGGCTCTGTGCTGGGGGTGTAAGAAAGGCAACAAGCAGGAGAACATGTTAGTGACGATTAACAGCAGTCTGTTGTTCTGTTGTTCTGTTTCCAGGCCTTTGTCCACTGTCTAAATTACTCAGTGTGTTACTCAGCAGCTTGTAGTCACATCTGAAGACACTTAGGCTCTTCAAGTAAATGTAGGTGATTGAGCCCATTGGTATAATCCATTACCTTCCCCAGCCTAATCTTTTAAGTCTCTGGTAATTTTTTTTTTTTTTTTTCATTGGCAAAGTAACTCCAGCACCCGCAGTTTTGCTCTAGGGGATATATATAAGGAAGGAAAATTGTTCCTGTGAACACAGAATTGCTTTGGTCCATAAAATGGGGCATCCCAGGAAGGATTTATTATTTGTAATGGTGTTATAAGCGAGAGTGAGATAAAAGCAATGTGAGATTTGAAACGACATGAGTGTTTTAAGGAGAGATCTGAGTGACAGGAGATAGTGAACATACCTTCCTTCCCTTTGCTGGCATTTCAGTGTGTTCATTGAATCAAAAAAAGATTTACACTGGGGTGAAGAGGGAAAGAAAGGAAAGGAAAGGAAAGGAAAGGAAAGGAAAGGAAAGGAAAGGAAAGGAAAGGAAAGGAAAGGAAAGGAAAGGAAAGGAAAGGAAAGGAAAGGAAAGGAAAGGAAAGGAAAGGAAAGGAAAGGAAAGGAAAGGAAAGGAAAGGAAAGGAAAGGAAAGGAAAGGAAAGGAAAGGAAAGGAAAGGAAAGGAAAGGAAAGGAAAGGAAAGGAAGGGAAAGGAAAGGAAAGGAAAAGGGAAAAGGAAAGACTTGGTCATAATCTAATTAACTGCTGTCAAAATAAAAGGCAAAGATCCTGTTCCAATTTATTAGGCAGGATCAACCTTCCTAGTGAAAATATGCTATAGGCCTGGAATTTGCCTGCAATCCCACTTCCAAAGGTGTAAAGTGGGGCTGCTTAATGACAATGCAGGTCACATCACTGGGAAAATGATGCAGGAGGGAGTTGCATCTCTTCCTACTTCCAGTTCTTTATCTTTTACAAAGATCTTTCTTAATGGTACAGTTCTTTTCTACCTTGTCATACAAACTGCTAAAAGACGGAGGAAGGGGAGGAAGACAGTTCATTCTACAGAAGCAGGTCCACTGGAGAAGTATTTAGGTTTTATAAATAGGTCTATAAATAATACATTTCTATTTCTGCTGGTTTTATTGCTATTGATATGCAATATAGTCCTCTGGGCTTAAATCTGCAGATATTTTTATTACTGGAGGTCGTTGCCATGTTGCATTGTATGAATAGCACACTGCATTCACCTCGGCAAATGTTTATTTTTGCATGCCTCAGTGCCTGCCTTGAAACGGAGTGCATTGGGTGTTATCCATCTCTTCTACCTGTCCTTAGATTTTGCTAAGTGCATACTTTTATGGATCAGTTGAAAAGCCCCAATCACTCTGCAATTTAAGATTTTATGCCTGAATGCTGGATGTCATCTTAATAAGTGTGGTGGTGTGTGTGTGAGTGTCAGGAGGTATAAAAGGAAATCATGCTTTGTTTCTGTGATGGATTTCTATGACTGTTTCATGATACTGTCTGTACTTTGCTAATTGAATAAGGATTATTTTGGCATGAGGAAATCTCTAGCTGGTGAATAAGTTTCAGTCAGTGCAATTAAAATGTTAACATAGATTGCTGTTAAATGTGCAATTCACTTTTTCTCATTGTGTATAGAAAGAGCTGAGGTGGGTGGGTGGTCAGCTCCTGGGTTTAATTCTCTTCCAGCTTACAGCATGGCATATCACTAAGTCTGCAATAATTACCTTCTTGAAGCTTGTTTTAATTGTACTGTTATATATGTCAAATCAACAAATTAGACCCAAGGCTGCTTGCCTGCTGCTGTGAAACTACCCAGCAAAAACTTACAGCCTCCCCTAAGATACTTGTGTGTGGTTTTCTGAATTTTGCCATGTGCTGCCTCATACACGCACAAACAGCCATGCTGAAAAATCGCTCTGAAGATACAGAGCTTGGATGTTTGTGGAGCAGCAACATCATCCTCTGTGTTCCACCAGGTGCTGAGTCTGAGCCAGGTGGAAGTTGGGCTGCAAATCTGTGCATTGGGCATCCCAAGCTATTGTAGCATCACAGAAGCAGAGAGTAAGGCTGTGGCAGAGTCCAGCTCTTCCAAATTTATCTGGTGCCCATGTCTGGAAGATGATGGAAACCAAAGAGATATGCCGATGCAGACCATGAAGCCCTGAGGCTACACCACCACTTCCAAGCAGGGTCTAATGAAATGAGAAGTGCTTCCCTTCTCCCTTGTCATCACCTCTGTCACATCATTCTGCAGAGATCAACCAACTCTCGCAGAAAGGTTTTCTCCTAAAATATATTAATCTCATCTCTCTCTCATGTCAGTGCTCTAATTGAGACTTAATGTATTTACCTCTGCTTTTGTCACCCTCCATCCCTCCCTCCTTCTCCCCTTTTATTGGTACCATGTTGGATTAGCATCCATAAGCACGATGCCCTTTCCTGCACATGTCAGATGGACAGAATGCTGTCAGTGAGACCTGTCATTTAACCACTGGTGTTCTGGATCATTAGAGTAGTGCCACAGTTTCAGACTCCATCCTGGTGCTTTCCTTTAAGTAAATTTCCCTGCATAAGTCTCATTTTCAAAATGATGGCTTAAGTGCACATGTTAATTGCAAGATTTAATTATACGGTGCTGAAGTTGTGAAATTTTCCTCCTAATTAACAAGGGAAAACTTGGCTCGGGAGAAAGGGTATAATGGGGAAATGCCTTTTGCATCCCTCCATTAACAATTCCTGTCACAGTGGTGCATGCCCTGGATCACTGGCTTCCCTGGGTGAGGATGGATCAGGTGCAGGTGGAGGCCACATTGTCCACAGACAGGTACCTCCAAGGAAAACACTGGTATCAGAGCTGGAGGTGAGCAGAGCTTTGGCACCACAAAAAACGAATATCCAGAGAGTTCCAGGAAGCTTCTTTTCACAGGCATGTTGACTTGAAGTAAGCAGGATGAGGCCAAATCAATTTTACACTGATGTTTCTTTCCAAATTGGCATGTAGAGATTCAGTTCATATCCAGGCTTCAGGAACTACATCCCAGCATTAGATGGGAAATTAGAGACTCGGACAAAAAGATGCTACTCCCATATCATGATAATCTGTTCCTATTTCCAAAGACCTGCCTGCCTCCTTATGTGTTTTTCCAAGGTGAGACAACTGGCAACCACATTCTAGCAAAGGAAGAGTGCCACTGGGAATTCCTGGGAGACCAGGTAGCTGTAGGCAACAGCCTACAACTCTTTTGCAGAAGTTCAATATGATGGAATTCGTCTTGTGCAATTTTGGAGACCCCATACAAGGTAGAAATTGCCATGTTTCAGGATTTCCAGATAACTGGTTTAAACACAACTGAAAACTCACTTTTCTAAAAAATAAAAATATTTTATTTTTGTTTTGTGTTTATTTTAAATCAGAAATTGCATTGTAGTGCATAATGTAACATTCCTCATAAAACTAGCATTTGAATCTTTGATTTTGACCTGATCTAAAAAGGTTGAATTTTTTCCTCTGACCTTTTGATGAATTCAATGCACTCCCATGGACAGTCCTGAGTGTAGTAGTGCATTCTTTTAATTCATCATGCAGTCACCTTATCTGACATGAGACTTTCATGCGCTTTTTCTTTAAGGCACACTGCTCGGATACATAATTCTGTACGCTCAGACTTCAGATAATGAATAATCATTTTCACGGATCAACCTAATTAGGTAGCTGAGAGCATTGCCTACAACAGAGTGAAAAAGTGTATATATTCACAGCTAGACAACTGTTCATTAGGGGCCTGACCTTGGAGCCATTATTCATGTTGAGTGGTACTCACTTATAGGAGATATTCCTATTGTCTTCAGCACGCATATTACTACATAAAATATCATCTGCCAATGTTATGGCTTCCTTAACATCCCAATATTTTCTACCTGCAATGACACCTGGTGTAAATTATGCAAGCAAGTTTTTGACAAGAAGGCAGCGCTGGCAGCGGTGCTGTGCATTTCATCGCATCCGTAGGAAAAATCCCTCCTGACACAGCCAGCCCCTTCCCACCCTACAGCTAAGATAATCATAACTGGCCTTGAGTATTCTCCCAGTCTGTTGCTGTGTGATTTAAAGTTTGTTTGCTTTAACCCTCTTGAGGAAATCTGTCTGACCTTGTGCTGCAGAAGGAAATGGCCCTGACCACGCTGCAGCTGCCGGGGCAGGTACCAGCAGCTGGGGGCCCGTTAACATATTAAAATGCACTAATGCAATTGCAAGCAGTTGTTTCACCAGTCCCTCAGGGATGAATGGATTTGAATTGCAGATTCTTGTTTTCTTCTCTGAGTCTCTCTGTGTTTTTTCTGACCATTTTTCCTCCTCTTATCCAGGACTTCTAAGTCCCTCCCTGACCCAGCCTGGTCAGTCTGAGTGCTGTGTGTGTCCTGCACGCTGACCACATGCCACACAACCCTGGGTACACACAAACCTCTGGAAAGGGATGGTTAGGAGCAAACTGGTGCTTCCAGGCCAGTTCATGCACCCATTTGTGCCCATTCCTGTGGGAATTGATAGGGAATGGGCTGCATTATCAGGCCACCTCCCTCCTTGCTGTGTTGGTGATTAGTCACTCTTCTGCTGTAGCAGAGAACAAATAAAAGCTGTCTGTAATCATGCACCTGTGTAACAGATCATTGCATCATTTTTTTATTTCCCAGTGAATTCTTTCAATGGTAGAAGTAGTGCTGGAGGCTTCTTTCTCAGAGAGCATACCAAGGTGAGAAGTCAGCCTAACATGGAAGAAGAAGTTGTATTTCAGGGGCAGATAATCCTTTGAAGTCTTGGAATATTCAGGTTTTCTCCTCATTTTGCCACAGACTGCCTTCAGGATCTTAAATAAATCACTGATCTCCTGCCCTGCCTTAGTGCCATATGACATGCTTGAGACCTGTATGCCCTGACACATTTCCTGCTCTATCTGTGCTCTGTCTTGCCTCTTCCCATGGTTCAACCCAGCTGGAAATGAAGTACTTTGCAATCATATGCTCACTCCTCTTCCCTCTGGTGGGATAGAGAGAAGAATCTAAAAAAGATAAAATGCATGCTGAGATATATAAGAGAGATCTATTAATTGAAATAAAGTAAAGTACAATCATCTTCATCAGCAGCAGCACACTAATGAAAAGGTGAGAATAATAAAACCCAAAAGAAACGAGTGATGCACAATACAGCTGCTCATCCCCTCCTGGCCAAAGCCCAGCTCATCCCTGAGCAGCATTTTCCTCCCTTTCCAGCCATCTCCTCCCTGTTAATATATTGGACATGATGATTTATGGTATGGAATACCCCTTTGGCTGGTTCAGGTCAGCTGTCCCAGCTGTGCTCTCTCCCAGATTTTTGTGCAGCTCCTCACTGACACAGGAGCATGAAACACTAAAATTCCTTGACTTAAGATAGTCATTACTTAGCAGAAAATACAACATCACTGTCTTATCAACATTATTCTCATACTAAATCTAAAACACAGCTACTGAGAAGGAAACTGGCCCTATCCCAGCCAAAAAAAAAAAAAGAAGGCTTCTTTTAAAAGAAGCTTGTGATACCTTGGCTGCCACTCTGCACCCAACCCCAGTCAGTGCTGGCACAGCCATTCCCTGCCTTGCCTTGCCCTGGAAGCACTGCTGTGCCACAGACAGCAATAAGCAGGCAGCCCCTGTATTTGTTTAATGCTTTGCTGTGTGACAGCTTTTCGATATAGGTAAGCTCTGTGGAAGGAGTGGAGGTAATGAGCTTGTGTATTGGCTTAATATATCAGGCAAGAACATTGGTAAGTACAAGGCACCTTCTAACCACTGTGAGCGATTTGTGAGCAGTGCAGATGCTATCTGCTGCCTGCAAAGCGGGCCATGTTTTAATATGTGAGGCATGTGCTGCTGTCAGGTTTTGTCAAAGAAAGGATGTTTTATCTTATCTTGTGATCAGGCAGCTCTGAATGAAACCATGGCACAGAGCGGTGACATTGACACGGGGAGGTGAGCTCCAGGGACAGCCTTTCCAGGGAGAGCAGGTACAAGGGATTTGTGTCCAGCAGACCCTCTCCCCTCTCTTCTTTCTCCAGTGAGGAGCTGCCCAAGGAAACATGTTAAAGCTGTTTTTACATCAGCTCCATAGTTACGTACAGGATCTGCTGCACAGGCATTGCTTGTGTGTGTGGGTCCAGGGGGACCAGGCAGCAGGTAACAGGCTTTGTGGCCAAAGAGAGGTGACACTGGACCAGCACCCAGGCCCCAGTGAAGCTCTACTTGCCACTGGTGTCATTCAGGTTTCTGCTGTGTCTGATATGTTTCTGAGACAAGAAACATATTCCCACAGTCCAGGAATTATACTGGAAGGGCTTTCAAGCCCATCAATGTTTATGTTATTGCTAGAAGCTTGGGCTTAAGCATTTCTCTCCTTGCTTTTGACAAAATCAGTCCGTGTACACCAGCATTCAAAACTCTATTTCATGAGGAATCAGGTGAAACTTTTGGGGCCGATGATTGTAGATGATATGACTAAACTGGAAGTGATCAGGAGATCCATAACATGTCAATATACTGTTAAATTTCATCTGGACTGGATGAGTCAGGTGTCTATTCACTGAGACATTGAAAATCTGCATTTTATTTGAGAGCATCAGGCTATCAGGTGCAGCTTATTCTGACCGGGACCCTACGGCTGGCCCACTCTCCAGAGTCAAGCAGATCTTTAGTAATGTGATATTCTCAGTATCATCTATCTTGTAATTCTTATCTCTTTTGCAGGCTTTGTCCTCTCCAAAACACAGATTTGTCTGAACCTTATCCCAGGATAAGACCTCGATATCCTCCTTGGAGAAGGAGGTTCAAGGGCAGCCCAGCATTCCTTTCCCAGCCAGCTGCCCCTCTCTGCTGTGCAGCCTCTGCTGCACCCATCTCTGGGGCTCAGCTCTCAGCAGCTTTCAGATGCTCCTTTCTCATGTTGAGAGTGAGACAGAAAGTGATTGCGAGAATTATCTCAGCCCCATTCATCTGAGAAGGGCTCTCTGTCAGGGTTGTGATTTTTCTGATTCCTTTTCCATAGTGCTGGCAGTGATACAAAAGAGAAAAACCACAGACAAGCTCTGAGTCTAAAAAGAGCTGTTGCTGCACAGCAGCCCTGTGATGACTTACTGCCAACAGACATGTGAGTTTACCATAGATCTACTTTAGGTCATAAGTGCAAAAACATATCTCGTTAATATTTAAAGATGCTTAGCACAAAAGCATGCATAATTAAACAGCACATCAGAGCTGATAATTCCAAATAATCTGTCTTCTGAAAAGGGATTTTTGTAATTTGTTAACTGGTTTGAAATCCGCAGCTTAGCAGCAGGAGTATGTTTGCATTACAAAATGAGTAATTTTAAACGTTGGGCTGTGTCCATTCTCTCTGAGAAAAAAGAGAGACACAACATGAGAGAAGATTTTTAAACAGGCACATAAGTGTGGATTCAGCATTGCCCAAAGCTTTCTGTCTGCCTGAGATATATGTCTCATTTTTAAAAAGCAGAACTATATTCCTACTAGGTGTTGTGCTGCTTTCTCTCCCAGGATATTTTCATATTCCACAAGGAACTCATTGATATTAACCATGTCTTTCTCCAGATAACTCAATAGTGCAGAAATGCCTATAATAAGAATGATCTATTAGTTAGTGAAAAAAGTGACTTACAAGACAAATACAAAAATACTAATGGTGTCAGGTACAAAATACAATATGCTATGAGTTTTCATTACATCCAAAAGACTATCTGAGCACGTTTTCTGCCTGGATGCTAAAAATCTATGAGGAAAGAAAATGTGCTTATGATCCTTTGCAAATCATGCTTCTCAGAAGTGCCAAAATACAAACTGGTATGTGATCACAGCTATACTTTTATGCAAGATCAAAAAATGCCAAGTGTTAAGAGCACATGCAGATCATTGATCACACAGGAGGTTTATTTACAAGGCAAATCTGACAAAACCCCCTATTTTACCTGTTTCACTGAAGTTATTCCTGGAAGTTACTGAAGTTGTCAGAGTCTTGTTTACATGTGACAGTGCTGGGACAGCAAATCCCAGAAGGCACAGCTCTGCTGCAGTGAGGCTGCATTAGCTTTTATTAACTCAGGACCTGGAGCTTTGGCTTAATTCCCTGCCACAGATTTTTTTTCTCTTCAGGCTGGTTGGGGGAGGTCAGGAAGGCTCATTGGGAACTGTCACATATAAGTGTCACACACAGTGCCGTGGTTTGTGTACCCATCCAGCACCTCATTGTCATTAGGAGTTGAAATAAAGACTAAACTGGGTGTGCTGGGCTCTGCTGTGAAGTGGCTAACTAGTAATGCAGAGAGACAGGAGACAGTAGGAGTCTGCTCTCATAACTGGGGAATGCACTCCAGAGAGGTGTATTCATGAGGTCTGTCCTGGAAGTGGTGGCATCCAGAGTGGATTTACAACCAATGCAGGTATCTAAATGCATTTGACCACAAGCGAGTGTCTGGCAGGGCTGCTGTACTCAGATTTAGCAGGAAGTAAGGGAAGAGACATGAGCAGCCACATCACAGCTGTCTGTGAGGGATCACTGGTGTCACACCTGACTCTTCCCTGGCTGTATTGGGAGCTCTCAGTGTAAAGGTAATCCTAACAGGTCATAATTTTCTTGAGCTTAAATGTTCCAGTTGTCTATCTGAATACAGATGGCCAGAGAGACATTAAGACTAACTCATGAAATAGAATCAGTTAAATAACTAGTACTTGCATGTATAATTAAAAAAAAAAAAAAAAAAAAAAAAAAAAAAAGAAGAAGAAGAAAAAAGAGCCTACTTTGGCTGTCTGACTTGGCTTCTTCAGAATCAGAAGAGGAGTAGATCGAGGCAGCTGAGGCCTCTGTAATTGCACTTTGTTCCAGGGGTATATTTTGTACTAGATTTTGCTGGTTCCCAGTGGCTGCATGTCCTCAACAGACTTGGGATTCAAGGCTCCCCAAAGGACCACGTACTGTTGCAAGCCAAGGTGTCCCATTATGGAGCACATCAGTAGCACACACAGAAGGCAGCTTTCCTCTAGAAAAGAAATCAAAACTGCTCTGTGAACTGGATCAGCCTGGAGTACACAGGGCATTCACTTCAAAAGAGCACCATTGCTTGGAGCTCATCACAGATGCAGACACAGGATGGTGCCTCACCTTCAGCATCTGGGCCCAGGGGACTGTGCATGGATGGTGATGAAGCCCATGTGACTCAATGTGTAACTTTTGACTCTACCACAAAACTGCAGTGGTCCCAAACGTGCACCATCCAAGTTTAACTTGTGGAGAATATGCATTTTATACATTGGCTGTGAGGAAGAGACAAGGTTTGCCATCCAGCCACTGTAACTTATTTTTCCTCTAATTCCCCGTCTCTTGTCTCTCTAAGTTGGATTCTCTGAGAAGCCAGTGTCTAGTTTGACTGCTAATAATGAGGCCCTTCAGACTGGCCACGGAGGGATAATCAGAGGCTGCATAATGTGGCGTGTACCTTTTCTCTCTTAGAGCTGCTGCTGCTATTTTTCCCATTAGCATGTCACAGAATGTTGATGGTGGGGGAGGATCCAGGGAATGCAGCCTGGAGCAGATCATCTCGAGGACAGCTGTGAGCGAGGGGCCACAGTGACTCAGGGTCCCCAGGCAGCTGCAAAGGAGAGCTGCTTTACTGCAAAAACCAGGCCTTTTAAAGCTGTTAGGCCTTTATCAGTCACACAGCTTTAAATCATAACAAACACAATTCAACCAGCCACCATACACCACAATGTGAACACCTAATGGTGATATTAATTTGCTCGATTTGTTTTTCTTCCTCTAATTCAGCTGAGTCACCTCCCCATAGTCCTTTTCTACTCAGGCCAAAGTAACAGGCCTGAGCTGTGATTTTACAAGGCCTTCCTTTCTCAAGGTTTTAACTACATGCAACAGACAGCCATGGGATCAGGCCCAGCCAGCAAGGGTTTAGGAAAGGCAGGAGATGCTCAGCCAAGCAGTTTTCCACAGCAGCCTCCTGGAGCAGCTGCAGCCCATGGCTTGGACAGGTTCACTGAGCTGGATCCAGCAGTGCCTGCACAGCCAGGCCCACAGGGGTGGTGAACAGCGCTGCTTGTGCCTGATCACTGAGGGTGTCCCCCAGGATCAGTGTCCCAGTCTTGTTTAATACCTCTTTCAATCACCTGGATGAGGAGATGGAGTCACCATTAACAAATTCACGGATTACACCAAGCTGGGCAGGAGTGTGGATCTGCTGGGGGGTAGGAAGGCTCTGCAGAGGGATCTGGACAGATCAGACATACTACATGTCTTCTTACTTCCCATGGTGAAGTAAGCTTAACTCCAAGACTGCAAAAAATCTCCCTCTGGGCTGCTCTGGCCCTCTCCTCAGTGAAATGTGCCCAGTGATTTACTTAACAAAGCACTAAGAAAGAATACTACAGGTTGGAATGAGTTTTATTCCAGAGTTTACCTATCTAAAATGATTAATGCATGCTTCATAACTTCAAAGATTTCCCATCTCTTCAGAAGGAGGGGGTTTCTTCAAAGCTTTCAGACAGATAGTGTCTCTTTCGAGTTGATGAAGGCACGGTCCCAGTGGAGATTTTACACTGCCAGTATGGACCCCTTCAAAGATTTCACTGTTGGCACACTGTATTTGAAGATTTCCTGCCCTTTGTTACCCATTCATTTCATTTTACAAAAAGAAAAAAAAAAAAAAGCATATCTTTGGGGTCTCCTTCAAAGAAATTTCACATCATACCCCTGAACCCTGGAGAAGAATGGCACACACCACATTTTGGGGTTTGCTGTAGTGTAATTAGCATCTCTAAGGAAAAGAGCTGCCCTTTACTAGAACATTTGTTTTTCTTACCGGGAATTGTCTTTGATGTGCTTTGATTCAATTGCCAGATCATTCTTTTCAGATTAAATGCTGAACAATGATTCCTCAGCAAGTTCATCATTTCAACTGGAAGGGTTTTGGATCAAAGAAACATCCACCCATAAGTCTAGAAGCATTCAAAAGTGTTTGCAGGAATATCAGAGAAAAATCTTCTAGGATTTTTAGAAGCAAAAGGAAGTGCTCATCAGATGGAGATGCTTGGACTGCAGGAACAGTGGCTAAGTTGTTGCCTAACTGTTTATGGAAACAGATGTAAAATAATATATTAACTCCTGGAGAGCATATTTTAAAAGTTTGCAAGGACTGCAAAAATTTATAGCTGCTTCACTTCCACTACTCAGTCCTATCAATATAGTTTAAAGTAGACCTGAGAAAGATATAATTCTTCTAATGGTTTAATCAATTTATGAGCACTGCTTTTACTCCTATTTTCCCCTGTGTAATAAATTGTTAATTAGTGTGAGTCAGAAATACATGAAAAAAATACTCCCAGCCTCTATAGGCTGCTGAGAAAGAGGGAATTTTTGAAAATGCACATAGTCTATGGAAACAGGTAGAGTTGAGATCTGGGAGTATAATCAGATGCACTACGCTCCAAAAAACAGTAGTGTTTTGTTGTTTTTAATGCCTTTTCTTTCTAGTTGTCCTTTGTGTTGCCCAGTGGATGCATCCATCAGCTCTTCATGGCTCAGTAATTCATGAAATTCTCTTTCCATTAAAAAATAAATACTGCATTTTATATCCTCGAGATGGACCCCATATTTGATTGTCTTTCCCATGGCTGTGTATATTGAAAACTATAAAATTATAATACAACTATTAATCCCCTGTATCTGCTTGTACCTAATTTTTATTAAAAATGTATTGTGCTCCAGCTGGCTCATAAATTACAATGCAGTAAAAAGGCTCCAGTTGGATTACTTCTGAAGGAGAACATATTGAAATAAAGAAAGGCTTACTGATTAATATTTTGACTTTCTATACAGTGTTACTAAGGTAGCAGCTTGATTACCATAGAAAAGAATTTGTAGTTAACTACATTGCAGATCTGGTGAACATAACAATGTGAAGCTTGAGGAAAGTGGCATTTACCAAAGAAAACACATTATCATCACTGATCAAATCTTTCAAATCATCTTCTCCTTTTATGAATGACATAAAAAAACCCTTACTTTGTTTCAGCAGTAAATTAATGTATTTATAGGAATGTGGCAAAACCTGGAATCACATACCATCTGTTCCGTGTCTCTCAATTGCTACCACTGATTGGTTTTGATAGCCTCTCTAAAAAAGGCCTAGAAATAGCTGAAATAGCTTTGTCTTTAGTTTTAATACCATGAGAAGCAAAATTGCTTAATTATGTCTCATTTGGGAAGTAATGGGAAAGGAAAAATGAGAATATTTGGCTTAGAAGCAACTAGGGGCCTCCTCTCCCATTTGTATAGGCTTAACAGTCAGCACGATTTTGGGGGTAAAATTTGTAGATTAAAAAACACACCATGGAACTCAGTGAGTGAACTGAGAAATTTCAGCTGAAAGCTTAATTGTTCCAATTCTCACTTGCTGCCTAAGACCAAAAACACAAGTTAAATTCACAGAGTGCACCCAGTCCTTAAAGTGGAGGCTGTGACTGCTCATAGGGGAGGGAGGTCACTGGAAAAATGAGCTGCTTTCTATAGGCAAATGAAAATACAGGCACTATGTGGCCTTGGACACAGCCTCCATGAGGCTTGGTAGTTCCATTTCCCATCCTGAAACTGTTTGATTTCAACCTTTTATTTACCCCCAAACTTGGTTTCCAATCTAGCCCTTTGCTTTCTTTTTTTCTGTCTCACGTCTTCTCCCACTCTTTCTCACACATGCACACCAGGTTGTGCTCCACTTTC
This sequence comes from Brachypodius melanocephalos, assembly GCA_013398615.1. NCBI lineage: Eukaryota > Metazoa > Chordata > Aves > Passeriformes > Pycnonotidae > Brachypodius > Brachypodius melanocephalos. Next base: position 41,424,576 of record VZSR01000520.1, on the reverse strand, counting down.
ATCAATAAAACAACAAAGAAGATGAATTTTTTCTCACATTATGATTTAAATGAGAATAAACCCCCATTATTGTCTGTACTTTATCTCTGAAGTTTTGCCAATAATAATGTTGGCTTTATTAGCTGTGTAGAATTGAAGATGCTGTCACAGTGTCAGACCACATACCAAGATGCAGGACTCCAGGTGTTTCAAATTTTCCAGTTATTTGTCTTGTCCTTTTTGGTCAGTCAAAGAATCATGAGAACACCATCAGGATATGAAAATTAAATGGACTATTGGAAACAGCAGCGGCAGCTGCATAACCTAGAAAGAAAAGTTTATTTAATGTCTCCCTTCCCCAATGTTTTGGGCCAACCAAACAAGGAGATTTACATATGCTCTCTAAAGATATCAGTGTAAGAACATAAGCATTATCTTTGATGCACCATAATGCTGACAGACATGACAGACACATGATAACATTACTTTAGAGAGTAAAGTGGTATGTTTTTTGATCACAGGTATTTACAGACAGGTGTAAAGCCCAGTTCACTCTCTTCTTTATCTGATAACAAAGAAGTAGCACACCAAATTTAATACAGTGTGAATACTGAGTAGTAAAACAAATAAAAATAACCAAAGGTATTTTGACGCCTTGCAGCATTCCTGACATTTCTGCCACTTTGGATAGGCAGGCTCCCAAGGCTGACCTGCATGTGTGGCACCTAGACGGAACACCCAGCATAGAATATGGTCTTGCATCACATCTGAGCTGGAAAAAGTAATTTATTTGCATTTGTGAGTATCTTCAATTTTTTTACTCATTATGCTCTATTTTCACAGGCAAATCCTCTGCAGTTTCTGTCCTTGGTTGCTAAGAGTGTCTGAACAATAACTGACTATGGCATCTTTGCTCGCGTCTGCTCACAGCTTTTCTGGTCCTGGGACTATGGAAAATGGAGAGCAAACAGACATGCATCAATTAATACGAGAGCCTGCCACTGCAGCAAATCCAGCTGGGTGAGACTATTAGAGGAAAACATTAAGAAAACAATTCCAATGAATGGAACATCCAGTTTTTTAATCCTTTCGGAATTTTCACTACAGTGCCTCCCTCCTGTCCATACTTTGGTTTTTTTTATTTTTACTCTGTGCAAAAGTGAAACACAAGACATTGAGACCTCACCTCCTGTGAAAAAAGATGGTTATGATTACAGGCTAAAAGTTTTTGTATTTGTGAGGAATAGAGTGGGAAAGATATCCCACACTAAGAGGATACATCTTAGGATTTAAATTCTCTTGGAGTTTAAAAATTCACTTTAGGTGTAGATTTTAATTTTTATATTTAATTTTCTTGAAATTGAGAATTTGCTCCAATGAATAAAAGGGGGACTAGCTTCAGCTAATTATATTACTCGGGATTTTTTAATGACTACTGAGAAAACTATTTCACCAAAATCATGACAAAGGTAATGATACATGCAGCTGAAAAAATGACCACCAAAGACTTCTGGGGGTGCCCATGTTAATTATTTCTATATATTATTTATACTTTTTATTATATATTTTTATTATATATTTATTATATTAGATGTTAGATGTTAGATGTTAGATGTTAGATATTAGATAGATATTAGATATTAGATATTAGATATTAGATATTAGATATTAGTTATTACTGTCAGTGCTTTCTAGTGTTCTCTCATCTTCATAAGTCAGCAAAGGCATGGCACAGATACAAGGCTTGGGATTCTT
>VZSR01000520.1:41366875-41422742 GCA_013398615.1 Brachypodius melanocephalos | reverse complement strand
TTAATATCAGAATGCAAGTTTAGGACATGCAAAAGCAGGGTGACACAAGTCTTTCATTGATTCTCAAACTCTGCACTGCTGGGATGGGCCAGGCTCAGCCTGAAGGAGCCCTTTGCTGTGTGATCTGCTGTTGATGGGTCTCTGGGAGATTTTGGGACTGCACCTTTTGCCTCACATTATTGTGCTTTGAAGGTGCACAAAGGCCCAGCACACTCAGATGCACCCCAAAGCTCTCTTAGAACACCTTGGGCTCTGTCCCACACACGTAGATTGATGGAGCCATTAAGGCCTGAATGGAGGGGCTGTAACGATCCCATTCGGACCGATCCAATTCCAATGACACTGCCTCATACAATTCCATTAACATTGGAGCTGTTACAACCCCAGTGACAGATTATTATTTCTTTTAAAAAAGGAAAAGGAAATTAACGGAATATATTGAATTGCACTGAATTGAGACAATAAATAATGGAATGTACCAGACACCAACCTCTCCCTTCTGTAATTCCAGGAGGAAAAATAGACATATTTACCACAAAGTTGATGACATATGTAGCACTTACGTTAAAATATGTGGCAAGTCCTTATAACATATGGGTAGAATTATAAAACTGGCTAGGTTTCATATTGACTGCAATTTAACTTCAGGTGTAGAATTAGACGGAAAGTATCTGTCTACATCTATCTAGCAATGCTCATTGTTGTAGTCACTGAGCAAAACACACTGCTAAGTCTTCTATAATGGAAGAAACAAATTTAAATAGCTAAGTTTTTCAGAAGGCATGCAGGACCAGTGGCAAAATGAAGTGGGACTCCTACATGAATACTTTTGTGGACAGAGGAAGGGCTGCTTGAGGACATAACCTGAACAGCTCTCTTCCCCAAATGAAACATTACATACTGGGAGATCTTACAGGAAAATATTTCTTTGTCCAAAAATATTTGTTTTGACTAAGTTTCTTTTATTATAAATCACGGTCTCTGACAGATCCACACCCCTGATTAATCTGATCCTGATGGGAACCTGCATAGCTCCGTTGCTATTAAGCAGCACACAGGGTCTGTGCTAATGTGTGCAATTTGTATTGTCTGAAGAGTTTGATGCTAAAACCAGTACAGTGGTCCTTGAGCTGCCTTGCTGGGTTCAGCTTCAGAATGGATGGTTCAGTTTGGAGTAGTTATTTCCATTTTCTATCCAGAACCTCAAGATACATTTCTTGAATGCACACGCACAAATTCGTGCAATACCAAGAGGGACTTTGACTTCCATCTCCATAATGGTTAATCCTGGTGTTCTAGCCCTTTGACTACTTCCTGTGCACTTGTGGTGTGGCAGATTGCTACCTGTTGCATTCAGAGATGCTGAGGTTCTTTTTCTTCAAGTTCTTCATTTCCAGTGTTCAGTGCTTTGGAAATCAGCAGCTCTGTTGCAATTCCCTGTCCTTTGCAGTAACAAATCAAAGGAAGAACAAGGACATTTCTATAACATTCAGGTGAGTTCAGGACCTCTTACATAACCCCCTTTTTCTTCAGTAGGGATAACTGCTTTTGCAGTGTCAGAGAGCAGATCATCAAATGTGGCTTTTGGCAGTGCCTGACAGCACCAGATATGATGGAAATGTGAAGCCTTCAGCTGCTGATGGAAATCCCCAACTTTTCCAAGCCTTTGTTGTTAACAGATTTGCTGATTGAATGACTGTTCCCAAAGTAAGTTCTATGGTCTTTGACTCTTAATATTTTCTGCAGATATTTTCCTTGTGCTGGTGGATGGATGCTCACGGAAGATTCCTCTGAATATTTCTTACTCTCAAGTCCAGCATTTCTGTATCTGAAGCCAGAGTCCATCCAGCTCCTCACAATACCAGAGCATTTGCACACATTGGAAGTGCATTTGTTTGAAATGCAATTAGACTCATGATGGGAAGTGAGTTTCAGCTTTAATTAGAATGAGGGAACTTCTTTCTGATCTTTCAGGAGTGCTCTGAGCAGGTCTGCCTATCTGTACTTGTATCTGTTTCCCTTCGTTTGCTTTAAGTATGCACAGAGTCTGCCCACAATTGTGGGTGCCAGAGGGGAAATTTGTGTGATACAGTGAGAGAGAGCAGCAGACCTGTTCCCAGCTCCCAGGTCTGGCATCCCCTACACCATCATGAAGTCCCTGCTGTGCAGGAGAGAGCAGTGGGGCAGGATGGGACAAGGGAAAAGCACAATGGGAGAAGTCATTGCAATTCTGTTGGAATTCAAGTGCTGCCAGCTATGAGGTGTTAACACAAAGTTAAAGGAACGGCCTGATATTTTGCAAAAGCAAAGTTTGATCCTGAAGGGAAAAAAAATCCCCAACAATGCAGAGTTACTGTTCTGTCTTCAACCTGCTCATATCTGGATTTTGTCTTTACCGTTTCTGCAGATTCATCTCTGCAGCTGTGGAAATCATTAAAATTACTGGAATGCTTGCAGATGGCTGCTTTCATTAAACTGTCTGTAGGCTGTAGTCGAGTCTTACCACAGAGACAGCAGTGGGGTTAGTCTTGGTTGTAGATCTGCAAAGCCTTTCTTTGTAATATTCACCTTTGATACTCTTAAGCTGCCTTTGTAGAGCCTTTGCTGCTGTTGTATAATCTCAGAAGTGGTTCATTGCACACTAAGACCATTCTTTTAGCCTCCTCAGGTACTACAAGTAGCAATGGGAGTTTCCCCCATCCCTTAATTGACACTGTGGAAGAGTTCTATTTTACTGTAAATTGTGTTTTTTATAGGTTAGATGATTTTGTAACATTACCAGGATACAGGAAATATCACTAAGAAAAACTACAGCAATAGAAATAAAAAATCCAAGCCATGAGAAGAGATGACACACTGAGTTCTGATCAGCAGGGATCTTCACAAATTTACCTTGCCCTGAGGGAAAAAGAAGAATGCACTATTTTCACTATCCCTTGTGATCTGACCCCATTTGGCTCCTGCCAGGATGAGCTTCCAACCGCTCACCAGGGCTTGTGTTTTGGTCTCAGCACTAAGCTTGTGTTTATTAATAAACTCATAAATCATTCTGATTTTAAAACCATTTTCATACAAGTACCAGAATTTTTCATAAGATTTATACACAATAAGAATTTGAATTTCACTTCAGACCACTTCAAAAGGAGGAGCTTTGTAATATATCCTATTAGCTTTACAGAGTTTGGGGTATGTGTGTGTTTTCATGTATTTGTAAAATTGACTTTATAGTTGGTTTTGTAATCAAACACAGGGTAGGGGGAAAATAATCATGCTCCATCAGTGTAACCGATCAATTTAAATATTTCCACTTATAAAGAAATTGGCACATTCATTTATACATACTGTTAATTATCTTCACTGTGGTGATCTAAATATTCCTCACAGCTAAATGACTGCACCATCGTGGATTACCCTGAATTTAAAGGAAAAAAAAAATAGAAATGGAAAAAGACATGCACAAAACATAATGAGATTCTCATGGGTTTAAAAATGTTTCTGCATATTCTATGCTTCTATAAAGCCATTTAAACGAAAGAACCATTGGGAAAAAAATAAAGGGAAAAACTCCTTGCCTTAAAGATGCACACAGACATAAAAACTTATTCCCCATGGAAATTGTGCCTCTAAATGACAATTCACTTTTATGAACAGTTTTATTACAATATAGATTTCCTGCAGCTAATGCCATCAGTTGTCCCACTCTGCTGCTACTTTCCACTGCCTCTCTAACTTCTTGTTATCTAAGTACGGGTACATTAATTGCTCTATGATGTAAGAGAGTGGGCTGCATGCCAGAGCCATAAGCAGGGAAGCATTTTGCCTGGCAGGTCTCCCTGACGATGCCTGCACCCAGCTGACTGTGTAGCAGTATTTAAGCAATATTTCCATGTGATGGATTAAATGTCATTGATGGATGTGGGTAATGGAATCTCCCGAGTGTCATTTTAACAAGACGTATATGTTGTTGGACGTATTTCACAAGTCTCTGCAATAATGCATTAGTCTCACTGAGAAGGAAGAGGTGATTAGTAGCACTAATTAGAAAGTTCTCGGAGACAGACTTTGGTTGATGAAGTACGGTGTGAGCTTCCAGTCATTAACAATACTGCAATGAGTTCAAGGTAGAATCAATCTAGGAGGGTGATTGCATAGACGACATTAAAAATTATACATTTCTTATTAATATATTGATTTGCATTCCAAATTAAGTGATGGCATTTAATAAAGAAGAAAAAGAAGAAAGGAATTATTTTTTTCTATTTTATTTGCTGCGTGAGTGATGTGTAGCTCAGTTTCCAAGTGAGTTTAATCTTCTGTTATCTGCAGCAAGACGTGCATTTATGGTAAAAGGAAAAGAGGAGCACAACAGAGGGAATTACCTAGTGCCTGGGAAAGCTCATTATCTTGGATCTGGGTGGGCTGGGGAGCCTTTCACAAACATTGCCAGTCATTTCTTTTCTTTCTGTGTGGCAAAAGTGAAGAAGAAATCAATTTCTCATTCTGCAATTTCCATTTCCAATTACCAAAGCTGAGAGAATCTTGGAAATGGATGAGAAATGGATAGTATTTATGGTTCCATTCAAAATGTTCACCCATCTGGTCCAGGCCTTCCTGGGAAATAGCCCTGAACCCAGCCATCAGGAGACCTCATGCTGTCTTTGCAGAACTGGGCTGGAGGCAATAGCTTGCTATCTCTGCTTCCAATCCCACGTGTGAGTCTTGAGTGGCTCAACAACCATTTCATTCCATTAAACCACTCAGCCAGTAGCTGTGGCTGCTACATGGAAGGAAGGGAAGTCTGAATCTTTGGAACCATCCAGCAGCAAGAGCATTTTGTCTCATTCCAGTCCTTGCCCAATCTTGCTGTGGGAAAGTCTTTAAACCTTTGATATTCCAGGGTAACATCTGTACAGAGCTTCTCTTAGGCTGTCACCCATATGAGGAGCTATTTCTGCCCTGGAACTGGGGATTTTGGGTTGGTGCCTCCACTGAAGAAAAAAAAAATCATACAACAAAAACAAACAAACAAACAAACAAACCCAGCACCACCAAAAACAAACAAACTAAAAACCAAACCAAAACCAAAATCAAAAGCAAAACAAACACCACCAACAAAAAATGTCAGGATTCTCAGGATGGAAATACATCACAGAGGAACCCTGCATGGTGGAGCTTCCTACATGTGCTTGACTACCCAAGGCAGAGACTCTTACTGGGCAGGTACTCTCACCCTGGCTTCTTATGGACCTGCTGGTTGGTAGGTGCCAAAGCAATCCCACGGGTGAACAACATGATGTTCTGAAACATTTTTCTTCTTTACTGATCGAAAAGATCCCTTTGTGAAGTTTCTGAGTTATTAACTCCATCACAAAGAGGAAAACCCTGACATTCAGACACCCAAAATGCAAACCAGAGCAGGGCACGGCAGAGAAGGCGTGGGGGATGTATTTCTACTTTGTAAATGGGCAGGAAGTGTTACAGGCCAGCCCCGAGCAATTTCCCTGCCCAGAGATGTGGGTGCAGAAAATGCCTGTGCTGCATGAGTGCACAGTCTGTGTGTGTCTACGAGCTGGGCAAAGAAGATGAAACCACTAAAGTGTAATGCAGCTGTCAGCAACATCAGAACTTCAGGCAGGAGTTAATTCCTGCATGCTCTGCATGCAGAGCTGTGGTTACCATCAGCAAGGAGGAGTGTGCACCCCGTGGGATAGGCTCCTGCTGAGAAGCATCTCTGTTGCACCTCAGAAAAACCTTTGAGAATTGCAGCTGCATCATTTTCATTAGACTCACATTCCGTCCTTAAAATCACGTCTGGAGAGAGGGATAAACAGATGACCTTCTGCTCCCTAGGGAAAACTGTGCTTTGGGATAGGTTCACTCTTAAGCTTGCCTGTGTTGAAGGAGGTTTCGCAGCAGAGCATGTATCACCTGCTAAGGTAATAAGAACTCTCAGTGGCACATGACATCTGGGTTTACGGGCAGGAAAGTGGTAAGCTGGGAAAACAGGTGTCCAGAACTGAAGCTGAGCCTTTCAAGAATTTCATTTTTAGCAGATGCTGAGGGCTGAGTTCCGCTGGTTGATAATTAGCAGAATGGGCATGAGAAACCTGCCCTGTCCATGAGTGCCTTTTGAAGATTCTGCATTTGTGATGAGTTATTTAGATCATTTTGAGAGCACACTTTCTTTTCACTGGTTAAAAAAAAAAAAAAAAGAAGCAGATGGTTTCTGTTACAAAAACCCACACCAAAAAACATCTGCTCAGGGAATTTTTGGAGCCTGTCCCCTGAGTGCCTGACTGAAGACCTAGCATGCTTTGCTTTTGATGTCTGTAGTTTATGGCATGGCAAGACACAGGGGTTTAACAGCGCACCCTGTGTGTTAGGGAGAAATTAAAGAGTGCACCCTGCAAGGGAGAAACAGGGTCACTAAGTGTTAGCAAATCCTCTTAAGAAAGCTGAGTCAGAACTGAAAGCCTCTCTTTAATCAAAAGATTTCTCAAAATCTTGTCTTGTCCTGAAGATTAGACAGAAAGAAAAAGTCTCCGAGGAATTTATCTTTTTTTGAACTAGAATTCTGCTAAATTTTGGATTCCAGCCCAAGCTTAAAAATTAGGGAGCTAATTTCAAGTATCTTTTTAGATATTTTTTGAGAAATATAACTATTTACAAGAACACATGTGCATGAAAGGGCTTGTTAAATAAAGAAAAATATCTTTTCTGAATACTTTCTGAATTACTTTCTGAATGCAAGTACAAAAAGGAAAGACACCAGTGTGTAGGAAAATAATGGGAGCTACAAAAAACTTTTATGTTTGAACGCAAGGAAGTTATGAACTTGTTTAAGCATAATGAGTTGTGGTCAGAAGATAAATTATGAAAACCTTGGGTAGAGGGAATTTCTTAGTGAATTTGTTTGTTTCGTTGTGTTTGTTCTTCTCTCATTCTTTGCAGGAATGTCATAAGGGCTTTTGGGAGAATTAAGACAGGTTTTTGTCTCTGCTAATTGCTGCTATTTGGCCCTTGAACAGAACTTGATTTTACACAAAGATCACTGCATTTTGGGACAAAAGTTATGATGCAGTTATTAATTAATGAATATATGTACTCCATCAAAAAATACCTTTTACAAAAATCAGAAAGAGATACTTGAAAAAGTAGCATTCCTTACCTGGACGTTCAACCACAATGGATCTGAGTGTGGAACAGGCTGTGGTAGTCTCCATAGCCAACAGAGTGATCCATTTCTCTGTGGTTTCCCTCCATACCAAACAAAACACTGAAAAAGATCAGAGAAGTTGCATCCTCTAAGCGTGGAAACTGTATAAAGGGTTCCAGAATGGTGACTGGCTCAGATTGTGCATATCATTTTTAACTAAAGCTGGAACATGTAAATCCAAGCTGTGGTGTCTGAGCCTGGCAGTTTGAAAGGTGGCAGGGACAGATGTTGATGTAATGTGTAGCGTGTGTAGCACAATGTATAACGACAAGTCCATCACCAAGATGGGAAGAAGTGAGATTTTTCGCTTGATCTTCTTGTGGAGGGGCTCCTTTCTGCCTTTGATGGACACCAGCTTTCTGGCATTACAGTCAAGGCTGTCATTAACATTTTGATCCTGACTCCTTCTATGCATATTCTTTAGCTTTTTTGTTTTGAATGAGGCTGTTCTTTTGAAGCACGTAATCTGATTTTTTTCCTACTCACCATGCTTTGGCTGATGTTCCATAGCAGTCTTGAAGCACAAAAGGTGGATTTCTTTTTGGCTGAAACTAAACTGGAAGGTGCTTTCCAGATGTGGAGCTTCTAAAGGGAAATGCATGCAAGGCACCAGGGCTGCTCAGGAATGAAGCCCATTACACCACAGAATTTGGGTATGGGGTGCTCAGCACCAGAGGTTCAATTCTGCAGTACTTTGTCCTGCCAGAGCTCAATCTGCAACTTGCCCAGGTGCATTCCTCAACAAAAAGGCAAAAGAGAAGAGAGATCCCAGGCAAGGCTTTACCAGGCAGGACTGATGCTGTTTAGGAGCTGTATCCCTTGTAAAGCTCCTACAGTTTACAAAACACACTTTATCTGATAGGAGCTGTCATATTTGAGAAGTAGAGAACCTGTAGTTTACTGAAATCCATCACAGCCAGGTAGACCTTTGCTTTCAGGCAGCATGTGAGCAGAGTTTCCTCTGTCATTTGAACAAAGATCCACAGTTTTTGTGAAAAGCAAGGAGGTGCTTTTTGACAGCACAAGCTGTGTGGAAAGGTTGGTATACTTCTCCTTGAGTGGAGCCTGCTTGCACACTTGATATAAATTTAATCGTTAAACATGCCATTCTTTTTTATTAAAATAATAACATCTTTCAGGCAATCAAGCTGAGATTCTTGAAACTCAGCAGTTTTAGCTGTTTATTTATGCTAACATCAAAGTAGGGGCACTGTCATTACAGTCCGTAAATAACCAGGATTATGTCCTTGATCAGTGAAATATTAGAGCATTGTATGAGTGGGAGTGTCTGGCTGTTTTTCATGGGAGGCCATAAATGGCACAGAAAATAATTTTTTTAAAAAAAATTAGTATTTTTGATAAAACAGTCATCTTTACTGATGGGGTATCTATCAAGATCTGCTGGTCTTTCATACTGTCTTCCATAACATCTCAGACAGAAACTGGAGAAATCATCAGGCTGATCAACCTGGTTGTTCTCTGCATATTTAATCCCTCAGAAAAGTCCATGCAGAGCAGAAGGACACAGCACAGTCCACTTTCATGCATTAAGTGCTGGAGAAAGGGTGTCAGGGAACAAAATAAGGGTTTGATGGTGAAGCCCCTTTGCATTCTACTTCAGGTCAACTCTTCTAGTGTTTTGCCACCCAGTGACAGACCAAAAAGCTTTTGCACATGAGGGGTGTGTAGAAAGGAGACATTCAAAGGTGACAGTAGCAGTGGTAGCTCTACAGTTGTTCACTTCTGTGAGCGCAACATGTATTTTAGGTTTCACAGTGACTGCCACACCTGCAAGGGATGGAGATTTCTCTGCATAACTCTGAGCTCCAGTTGAAAAGGGAGTACTGTACAAAATCCAAAAAATGGTAGAAAGAAGCATTTTAGTGAGGCTGGGAATCCGGATCTCTGTGTGGCCACGTTGGAGCTGTTCCATAAGTGCTTCTGGCACCCACACAACCAAAGACGTAAAACGAACCCAGAGTATCCACGTCTGCATCACTAGGAGAGAAGAGTGTTCCTATGTGGTAATACAAATAGAACAAACCAAATTTCAATTACTGACCTTGGGCTGACGTGTTGTGCCACAGGTGTCTGTGGTCACCACGGAACTGTGTTAAGGTAATCTACTCCTCCCGTGCACCACACGTGTGCAGGAGCATTTGTGCTCTCAATCACCTCCTCTGCAAGGATGAGGAGTCTTCATAGCATGCTTTACTTGTCCAAACTCAATAACTAGCCATCACATTTGCAATGGTTCATCATTTCGGTATTTATTCATTTTTCGTCGTTTGCCCGTGGAGATGCGATGTAAGGTGTGGAAATGTGAAATCCATTTGCCAAAATATTTATCCTGCCAACGCAGTGTCTGTGATATTTACACTTGTGATGCACTGCTGAGTAAAACTGAGATTTTTATGTGGGTGATGTTCATGGAAAAAGGCTTGGTGTGAGATTTTTCAGGGAGTGGGATATCAGGTTTCTGCCACTCCTTAGCAGACCACTGGCCCGTTGTATGAATATTTGTTTGTCCCCTATTCTCAAATATTTGCAGTTTTACCTATAGCTAGTGCTTCATTTTAGCATTTCTCCAAATATTAAATGTCCTGAGCAAATGCACTGACACAGTTCAGCCTGCTACAAAATAGCCTGCACTTTGTAGAGGTTTGTAAATTGCTTGTATTATTATTCTTTCCTTTCTGACCTCTTTCCCTATATTTTTGCTCTCATTTAGTTGTTCTTACACAATGACATGCGTTAAGTGTTCCCTTCAGCATGTGAATGTCAAGATAACCTGAGGTTAAATAATGGCTTGCTAAAGGGGAGCCTTGAACCATGTGATGTTATGTTTCCATTTCTTTCTTGCTGGGGTGGGGATAGGGGGCAGGGGGAGGAGGAAGAGGTTTAGTGGTAGCATTTAGCAAAATATCCAGATTCCACCTTTGTGATTTTGCTCTTTATTCACACTCTCTCTTAAGGTGTATGGCATGCCTGTGTGTGTGTTAAACAACATCTGAAGAAGTTGGAATACATTAGCATCTTAAGTACCGTGAAAATGTACAGGGAACCATCTGGGACTCTGCAAATTGTAATATGAAGAAACAAGCTGTATTTAAAAGCTGCATTTAATGTTTGGAATAAAATCTGTGTTTTCTTAACAGCTGAGAACAAAACATTTTCTAGAATAAGGCTTAGCTGCTTGGGCTCTCTCCAGTGGCCCAATGCTGTGTTAAACAGGGCAGGAGGGTCCCACTTTACACAGTTTTTCTCCCTTGATGGGAAGAAAAGTCTTGATGGCTCTTTTTGTTTGCTTACTTTCTCACTCTGGAGACCATATTAAGAACTCATGTGCTGTGCTACAGAAAAACCCCCAAAAACCAAAACCAACAAACAAAAAAATGAGTTTCAGAGGAATATATCTGAAAACTCTCAATACTGCTAATTGCTTTTTTAAGGTTTGTTTGCCCATGGCTGCCCATCAAACCTCTTCACCCTGTCTAGCACATCTGAGGAGTGGATTCTCTCCTGTGTGCATCCCACTGTTCTCAGTAAATCACTTCACTTCTCTGTCCTAGTGATTGATTTTGTCCTGATTTTACTTACCTGACAAATGAGTGTTTTGCTACTCCACTCAGAGTTCCAAGCATGGAAATTGAAGTATTAGAAAAAAATCGACAAGTGAATAATAGACCAGGGTAATTAAATTTATTTTTGCTCTAGAGTTGCCTTATAAGCTTTGCCAAAGCTACAGATTCAGGATAGTTGTTAAGGATCCATATTATCCAGCTTGCCTTGGCCAGTGTCAAGGTGAGTTGAGCAAAACTGCTGAGTGTAATGCTCAGATTAATTGAGGACAGGTTATTCTGCTCATGGTATTAGATTTACATACACCCTGGATTATTAACAGACAGAGCACGCTGGAGATAATTGTCTGACACTGAATATGATCAGTGGAGGCTCTGAACATGGTCCTTGTTTCACTCACAATTGATCCCCATGGCATACAAGTGTGTGCTCGGAGCTAAGCATGCTGTAGTGCCCTGATAAACATAATCCCACAGAATTCCCAAAGAATTCCGCTGGAACTTGTAACACACAGCACATGGCAAGGTGGTAAAGGAAGAAAGTTTTATTACCAGCCTATAGAGAGCCAGAATAGGTCTTGCAGGTCTTAATATCTAGCCAAAGAAAACTTTGTACCATGGAGGATCACTACAGAGTCTTGATGTACACCAGGGTGTACACATTGCTGCTCTGGCTTTGGATGGATCTGCTCTTGCAAGGGAATAATTGTGCCTTCTGAAATGGGATCTGGGCTATCCAACAGAGCAAGCAACTGAGAAACAAGAAGGGAAATGGACTGATTGTTTCTGACCTGTTTTCCCACAGCTGAGCTGGTCTAGACACAAATCTAGTTCTGAGGAAGCCTCCAAAAATATCTTCTTCTGTTCCGTTGTGTAGGGGCCATATACTGTGCTAATTAAATCTGTGGGGTATAGTTTGTTCCTCCAGATAAATGGATTCAGGATTCCCAAGAGATCAGAAAATGACAAGATGTGGCTTCCTGGAGTCTCCTCTTTCTCTCGTAGGTAACAACTGACTACATGTGGTTGGTAAATCAAGGGTCTTGCTGCTTTAAAGCAGAAGAACAGTGCATTCAGGACTACAAAACCTAAATAATGAATAATAAGAATAACGTTATTGAACAGCTGCAACACTGCAGTGAGTACTTAAATGTCAGCTTTAAAAACCTATATGCCAAATATATCTTCTCTCGGAGAGAATATTTACCTTAATGCTCTCTAATGAAAAATACAGCTAAAAGATTTATAATTACAGTGGCACACTTAGAAAAGATTTACAAGTATCAATGTATCTGCTGAGCTGAAAGAAAAATCCATTAAGTTTTGTCCCTAAAAATGGTTGCTGCTTTCCCTGTTCCCAAATAAAACAATATGAGTAGATGTTTTTCCCGTGAACATTCCTTAAATGCTCATCAGGCATAATCTAATTGACAGCAGAGCTTCAAGACACAAATCACCCTCATGTATCCTCACACTGGATCATTCATCTAAATATGTACGTGTCTCTTCTTTTCTTTTTTTATAATGATGCCTTTCTGTTGCAAGAAGAGATGTTTGATTGTTCTTTACAGTCAAAATTCTTTTACCCCTTTTCAAAAATCATTAGCATAATAGAAGAGTGACATTTCTCCGCTAAAATTATGCACTAATAAGACAGACAATTTTAAAAAACATTTTTGCTCCTTTTCTTTAATGGAACTGTTTCTTTAAAACAAACTGCCTGAACTTAAAGGATGTTATTACCTCCCTTCCCCAAAAACCTTCTCTTTACAAGGAAAACCTGAATACAAATGAAATCCTTTAGTCTACAGAGAATGGAGAAAAATAGATGCATTGAATGAAAATGGACTGTTAAAGGAAATGAGGAGCATATGCTGCCTTTTTGCAAAGTCTCATGCCTTAGTTGTAAGTCTTTTAAATTGGCTGATTGTTAGCAGAAAAGTGAAATGAAGTCGGACCAAGATGCAGAGAGTACACTCCAAATGCATTGCTATATTCACTAAACTAGATTGGAAGGCAATAGCAAGGCTTATCCTAAATGGAAGATAAGGGAGGAATGAGCATTTACATCATCTGATGTAGAAGAAAAGATGGTATGAATTCTGCTTAGAGGTTAGCCTGTCATTGCCCTAACTCAGTTTCTTGGTAAAAGGGAGAGAGCTGTCTTGGCAAAATCTGTCCTCATGCCTATTGCACTCATGGGGGTGGGATGAAAAGCCACAGGAGACCTTTCTCTGAAATGGGAGCAACTGATCAATGAATCCATTGCTTGAGTGATGTCAGTCACCAATGCAGCACATATATCATCATGCTTGCAGAGATGCTGTTGTTAATGTGCCCAGCACAATGGAGTTATTAAACCCTGATGAGAGCCTGCCCCAGCAGGGGATGCCTGCCTGGGACTGCTCAGAATGTCTTGGTTGTCCCCTTATCCGTGTGCCACCCTGGAGCAATGACAAAGCAGCAGGGTTGCAAAGCCCCCTGCTTGCTCCAAGGACTGCTTGGTGTAGGGAGAAACTTCCCTGTATAGGAAGGGAAGAAAATGTGGGCAGCCTCTAACTCGATGATTTGTATGAAGGCAGCTAAACCCCCTGCAGACACAGGGCTGCTGAACTATGTACTAGTCTAGAGTCACTGCTGATTAGATATTGAAGACAGTTATATACAGTTATATCCATATTTATACACACCAGATTACAGGTGCTTGTATCCCACAGGTCCCTCACTCTATTTTCATCCCTCTCCACTTCTCCCCCTCAGGGAGGAGTGCTACATGAGCAAAGCACACAAATCAATGTTCCCCACGTCTTTCTGTGCATTCACATACTCTCTTGATAGCAGCTTTTTCCCTCTCCATGGATCACTTTACTATAATTTAAAGTCATCATACACCATCATCTATTTGCATTCCTGCAGTTTAGTGTCTTTCAGAGGTTGTGTGTAAAGCAGCTTCAATTCACAGGTGTAGTTTAAACAGTTATGGATCAGATCCAACTCTCAGGGACATCCATTGGGACATTTCTGCAAGCTCAATTCATTCTGCAAAAGGCAAATTGCATGGTCAAGAGGAGGGGATGCTGAGTGTGATGATTTACCTGTCACTGACCTCAGGACCAAGATATCAGTCTTTATTTTCTTATCTGATATGGAAAGTCTCAGGAGGATTCTGTGATCATCATGATTCCATTCACTTCTCCTTGAAATATGCCACATTAACTTGCAAAGAAGGTACGTGGGCTGGAGATTAAAATGAATTTAAAAGGCATCCATACAATATTAGCAGTGGAGGGCACAGTTCTGCTTCTAGTTCAATGACAGCAAAGCTGAGCCTGATGGGATTATGCTTCAATACAAAAAGAAGATATACCTAAAATATTTAAAAGTGTTTGTCTAGATTCTACAGAAAACAGGAGTGATTATATCCAGTGGTTTACTGCTTGGGAGAAACCCATCTGCCTGCTCCAATAAGAAGCAACATCTTATAATTAGAAAGCAGCTGGCTCTGTCTGTCTTGAAGAGCTAAGATGGTCCAACATCATTTCTGATTGCTTCAGAAAATAGCCAGCAGTATGAGCAGTGATGTGAGAACCCAAGCGTCTGGGTCTCCAACAGAGCCAGGCTTTCTTTGGGCGTGAGTGTAAATGCAGCTTGATGTCCTCAGCCTCCTCTGTCTCCTGCAGGATTCCCTGCAGCTGAGAGGCCAGATGCCCTCTGACTGTGCCCCAGGATTGTGGGTACAGGATTGTGGGTACAGGCCCCTGACACGATTAATGCAATAATTAAATACAGAAAGCACTTCCCAAGCTGCTCTATACACAAGCTGCACCATTGCTCGTGGGCTCCAGCAGGATTTCCTCTCCTCTTTATCATGTTTGCTGTCTGATTTCCTCACACTGAGCAGTGTGAAGGGCTCACAGTCCTTGTCCAGAGCTTCAGCTGCCTGTACCCCAACTCCCACCTGAATGGTGGAAAAGACCTTTCTCTGACATGTTAAAAGCTGCAAGATGATGTAGCTAGCAGGCTATACCATGCAGACATTTCCTTAAGTTAAGAGGTTTATAAAGAGTAGATTCTCATAGCAAAATATGCAGGTTTTCTGCAGATTACATCCCACCATATTCAAATATGTTGAGGTCTTTATGCACAAGGTCATGAATCTTATCTGCTCTTCTATGAAAATACGAAATAGTGGTAGAGAGACTAAATTCTTTTAATTGTATGTTCTCCATGTTTTCTACCACTTATTGGGGTTTTTTCCATCCTTGAGAGATCAAGTGTTCCTCAAACAGGCTGATTTAAAAGATATTTATCCATCATAGCCTCTCTTTTCCACAAATAGCATTTGCAGTGGCTGCTGCATAGCTCAAGAACATATTCTGTCAGCCTGGTACTTAGATTTATTACTCTGGTATCTGGATCTGCACTTCCACAGCACGGCAGAGAATCAATATGTGCAACCAACCAGCCAGTCATCCCAGTAATTATGATAACCCTGTAGACCAATAAAGTGGGGAGTGTTATGCTGTTATTGTTTACTGAGACACCAGAACACATCCTCATCTTTAACAGTGTTTTACAGTTATTTGAATAATCAGGAGACTTCCCTGAGAAAGGGTCATTGAAGAGCACAAACCAGCCCTGCAAGCATTTGTGCTGCAAGGCTGTGAAGCTCCAAGGCTGCATGAGTGGGGTCAGCTTACATCCACAACAGCAAGACCCTGGAACTCATTTCTGCAAAGTTTCCAACAATATCCTTGACATGGCCAAGCAGCTGCTGTGCAAACTAGAATCACATCACTGTGCCTTGTGCCTCCTTGCCTGTTTGACATACTCTCCTTGTTAGTCCCTTTCACCAGATCTGCAGAGTCCTGCTTGTTCTTTGCTGATGCTGGAGCAGATGTACCTGTCCAGGTTGGGGTCTGTGAGGAATTGGAATCCCCCCAGTAATGACACTGCTGCTTCCTAAAATCACCCGTTCCAGAGGTGGTTGATTCACACTGCAACTCACACGGGAAAGTGAGTTCAAACAGGTCCTGTGCTGAGCTCTCACTGCAGCTGGGCTGATAAGCTCTGCAGAGCAGCAGGGGTGTTCACTGGGACTGAGATCTGTGCTACCTGCTGCTTCATCCATAGCCTGTGCATGCAGGGGCTG
Organism: Brachypodius melanocephalos; assembly: GCA_013398615.1. Classification (NCBI taxonomy): domain Eukaryota; kingdom Metazoa; phylum Chordata; class Aves; order Passeriformes; family Pycnonotidae; genus Brachypodius; species Brachypodius melanocephalos. The sequence goes on along the minus strand of VZSR01000520.1, from coordinate 41,406,793 downwards.
CTCTGCATCAATTGTTTTAGCAACCAGCAAGTCCTAGGCCTGGTGGGTGAGTGATGGGAAAAAAATCAGCAAATCCCACTGAAAGGTGGGAGCTGGTGCAGCCTCTGAGAAAACACTGATGGGAGGGAGCTGTTGTACTGGCTGCAACTGGTGGGGCAGTAATGACTGGAGTTATTACTCAAGGATGTGAGTGACTAAAAGGGTCTGTGAAAGAACACAAAATGTTGAGAGCAGAGAGGAAAGCCCAGGCTCTCCAGAGGCTGTGGGAGATACATGAAAGGGTCAGCTTGACCTGTGTGATCTGCAGGATTCTTTCTCCAGAAGAGTGAGAAAGAGGGATGAGCCTGCTGGAACTCCTCTAGCACAGACAAATAGCCTTGCTTTGCACTACTACACCCAAGATGACAGAGCTTGAAGTGCTGAGATAAAACACAGAAACAAGCAACTATGGAACGTGTTGCATTGAAATATCAAACTCCAGTGACAAGTCAGGTGTAGCTCAGTGCCTTCTTGGCCTTTTGATGCCCTGTAATTATTGCACAGGGAAGATAAAAGCATTTCTCAATGGTTGGGGAACAAATGTCTATGAGGCAAGAAATGACACTTCTGCCTTTGGGCCATATTCTTTGCTGTTTCAAGAGGTGAAACATGGTTGAGATGAAGGAACCTCCATCTGTTTCTCTCAACACATTAATCATTTGTCATCTTTGCTTGAAAACTGTTAGTTCTTTCTTAGGTTTTGGAATATGCTTCTTCCTTCTTTGTGCCCCAGAAAAAGAAAAGAGAAAGCAGCATCTCACTAGGCAGCAAACAGCACAAAACAGTCTGTGCATCTGTGAAAGCTGGTTGGGGGAGGATTTGATGCCTCCAAGGTAGACTATTGATTTGAAGCCTGAATAAACAGAAGAATAAAAAAAATAGGTTTGTAATTTTTAGTTATCATTTCTAGAAATATTAAATTGTGAAATCACTGCTGTTTTGCAGAACTGAAAACACACCCACTCAAAATGAAAGTTCTTGGGAAAGCTATTTGGCTGGAATGCCACTGGAACAGCCAGAGAAATAATTATCAACCCTTTTTATCCACTCATAGTGACCACAGTAAGTTTAAAAAGTTGGTACTAGTTTTGATCTCAAGAAGTGCATATGTCTTCATATATTTATATTTATATGCACTCTACCTTATAGTCTAATGTTAAATGTATATGATATCTTTCAACAAATATTTGGTAATAATTTTTAATTGGCTTGAAATTTGGAACAAGGCCATGGTAGATTATTTTATTGACTGATATTTCTTACCTCCTCTAGTCAATTCTTTCCACTAGGCAAACGAAACAGATATCTAAGCCACTGAAATTTACAGGTTTTTGTGGTTGTGTCTTTTTCTCTGGCACAGAGAGTATCATCTCAAATTAATCTTCATTCTCTACCACTGGTGAGTTGTCTATACCTGATGAGACAAATTGCAGGGTAGTTTCTCTCCTCTTGCTGGATGAGCAAATAAACACTTCAAGAACAATATGAGGTTTGCTTTAAAACTTGCCTTACAGGCAAAAGCCACTCAGCTTTTATACCAACATTTGTTGGGAGGCAGAAGAAATCATTGCATGGCATTTCTATCACTACTCATCAGCTTCATCCCCATTTCCAAAAGTGTCAGCCCATTCTCCTTTGTCTTTTGATGTGGCCAAAACTATTTTTCCATCTTTATCTTCAAAAAATCACCCGGGCTGTGAGCTCAATATTTGTGTGTGGCTGTTCTTGCTCTGCAGATGGCCATTGATGCCAAGCTTTCCTTTACAAATCCTTCCATGCCTGAGTGTGGGCCCCTCTTGCTCCAAGGTAGCGCTTTCCCAGATCCTCCCCTGTGCATTCCCATGGACAGGGCAGTGATCACACCCTCTCAGAGCTGTATCCCTGGAGGCTGCTTGAGGCTCTGCATCTCCATTTGAGGTAGAGATGCACAAGTTTTAAGCATAGAGCCCCTTCATGAATGGGGTAGGAGGAAGAGTGTTCTTTGGACCTCTGCCAAAAGGCAGTTTTATTGCATCATTAACTGAAAGCCAATTGCTTTATTTTCTTTCCATTTGACTGTGGATATACCAATAGATAAGCTGAATTTCTATCAAAGCTCTGGTGTTTTCAGACATCTCACAGATTTTCACTTCACAATGAGCTTTTGTCCTGTCTCCTGGCCAGGTCCTAATCCTCATCTACAGGCTGCCCAGGACTGGGTAGATTAGCAATTGAAAATGCTACTCCAGAACTCAGGAAGGCATATTCTGGGATGAACCAAGGGGTGCAGATGTAGGGATCCTCTAACAGATCCTCTAACATTCTCTGCAATCCAGGCAATGACTTTGTCCTACACAGTGTACACAGGTACCAGCCCCTGGGACAGCAGTGAGAGCTTCTCTCTCCATTCCCTTCCATCAGTGTGGAAGATTTGGTCAGAAAACTTTATTTCAGGGAGATTCAGCATGTTAGTGCAAGTGTTCTGGTTCCTCCACAGATGAAGTCTGCAATCATCAATCCTTGTGCTGTTAATCAGAGGGGTTTTGCTGGAACTGTTACACCCAGTGACTGTGATGATGCTATATCCAGTGAAAAGCTAAATTTCTAGTTCTCCCTTAATGAAAAGCAAGCAGTGTGTAATGGCTGTATAAAAAAGTGCTGAGGGCTGCTCTTCATTATTGCTGACTCGATGTTTTTAATGTGCAAAGCCCAGTAAAAGCTACTGACCATGGCCATGGACCCTTTTGGTCAGTTCAGCCGAGGGACAACAGGAACAATCATCACAGGAACAACACGCTGGCAGCAAAAGAAAAAAAAAAAAAAAGAAAAAGAAAAGAAAAAGTGAAGAGCTGAGAAGTCACAAAACCCAACTGCCACCTTCTGTAAGATTTCTGTACCGCAGAACAAACTCAGACCAAGCTGGATGTGCCTCTTCATGAATAGATATGTGAAATGGGAATTTTCATGTAAATTGGTGTCAGCAGCCTTGGAAATAACCAGAGCTTGCAACAGAACGAGCTAATACCAGGTGTTTTCAAGGGAAATCAGTCTACAGTTTGATGGATGAGTTTTGGGAGGATAAATTGTTAAGCTTGTGAAGATGAAAGTCTCTGTTTGCACAGGTACAAAGTTTAAGCAGCTTTTTTTTGATTCACGGTTTTGAACTGCAAAACAGCAGCGTGCATCGTGCTACGTGCAACCTAATAATCTGCTTTAAAACAAATGTGAGGCAACACCAATTAAGGCCATGATTTTTAATGAATAGCTGCTCAGCCAGGTAAAAAAAAAAAAAAAAAAAAAAGCATGTAGCATATTGTGCCATCCATTTTAAGTAGAACTTCAGGCAGCCCTTCAAAGGTGGGTTTTGCCTAACAAATGGATGGAGTGATGTATCTCTATTTTACAAGGCAGAAGGGAATAGTGTGGGCAGTGCATGATGTGCCTGTGTGTGCGTGCTCGCCGTGCTGAAAGCACCAGATTATGCTGAGCTGATTAAACAAACTTACAACTGCCTCACAGCAGAGCCCGTGATGGGAGCCAAAATGTGATTGGCAAAATATACATGGCATATTGTAAAACAGATAAAATGATAACAGCTTTTTGCCGAAGAGCATCTGCTATTCAGTTGGGAAATTAGGGTGGAATGCAACTGTTCTTATAAATCATAAAATGGCGTTGCCACCATCAAGAATTTCCTGTCATAATTTTTTAAAATGTGATGTAGTTGTTGCTCTTGCTTGTATGAGAGAAAGTTAGAGACTTCAAATTTTTTTCTCTGAACATGCTAAAGAGAAAAAAAATTCTTTTAACTGCCTTTTAGCATTAAGTTCTTTAAACCTTGTGCTCATTGAAAAGTTCGAGGATTAAAGCAGATTAAATGGATAAAATGACCTGAGATTATGGGGTTTTGAATTTGTTCAGTGGAACTGCAGAAGAAGGGAGAGCAACTCTGATTATTCTGATTGTTAGCCAAATCTCCTTGCCTTCTTGTTGTAGTGGTTCACCATTTGTTCTGCAGGGGAGGCTGCACACACAGATTGTGCTGTTTTGTGCCTTGGTCCGCTGGGATTAGACATACTCTGAACACAGTGACCTTCAGATGCTTCCATGGAAGAAGGCCTGTTTCTTAAGACAAATAATTAACCACTTCAGGATGGATGTTGCCTCACTATCTATTGAATTGCTTCCACAGGGTGTAATGACTCACTACTTAATTGCTGTGTAATTTTATTATTATCTGTAAAATGGTTTTCAGAAAGGAAAGGAATAATTGCAAATGGTCTGATGTAAACTGCCCCAGCTTTACTGACAGCCAGTCATCATGTGTTAGATCCCTGGTGGGTGTAAATTCATAGCTTGAAAGGGCTGTCCTGCTGTAAGTAGCCTGCCATGCAATTCCTTTATGAGGGCAAAACACAAGAGAAAGTGTGAGACACTCACTGCTCTTCGTGCTTTAATCTCTGATTTCATGTTGCCAGAGCAAACCATATCCATTTTTTTTTTACTGTGTTGACATCTTTCCAATCTATTCTGACTGTTCTGCTGCCTGCCAGGGCATGTAGTGGACACTCATTTTATAGTCTACCATCTGCAACCAAAATAAATATTGATAGGTTCCCTCAAACACACATGTTACCAGATCTACCTGTCCTGCCCCACACTGCATCTGCTTCAACTTACTGGCTGCCCAATACTCAACTTTTTTCTTCTTTCTTCCAATTGGAGCAGCTTAGAAAATGCCCGTGTATATTAAGATTTTTATAGGATCATGCAGGAAGAAGAGATTCTGCCACATAACTGAGCTGGTCTGCCAATTCTGTTTATGCCAAAGGTTGTACACTCAGCCTTGGCACAGTGCTCTTACATCGTGCACCATTTTAACCTTGAACTGTAGTGCAGGTAGGGGTCATTCTTGACTCCTCTATGTAAACATATCCTGTGGATGCACAAAATACAGCTTTTTTGGCTGAAAGAACTGTTTCTTTTATCTAGTACTTGTTAGCCTGCACATCTGTCAAAGGTTGTTGCACTCTATGTCATCCTGTGTCAACAAATGTGTTTAAATGAATTTAGCACATGCTGGGCAGCAAATCATTCTGATCAAGGGTCTCCCCAAACACTTTTCCCTTTTTACTGGTGCTTACCCTCTGGTAAGCATTTTAAAAATGCTTCTCTCTCTATTTTAAAATTGCTGCATCTAAAGGCTCAACTGAGGGCAAACAACAATTGGTAATTCTTGTGCCATCTCCTGTTCTGGGAAAACTCACAGGTACTGTCAGGTATCACTTTTCTGAGAGCTGATATCTGCTTTGTTTTCCAGGTTCCCTTTTTTTTTTTATCACCAGTCTTTTTAAAGTCTTCTCTCAAGTCTAATAAATGGCATTAGACTGGATAACTGGATACTGAAAATGGGCCAATCTTACCACAAAGCTGTGTCTGTTTGCAGGTAACTGCAAAAAGTAGAGAAAGAACCTACCTTAGATCCCACTATTTCCACATTCAAGGCCGTGCAGGTCTTCATGGGCCAGGAGAGGCCTTGTATTTTGCTATGTGAGCCTTGAAGCACATGAGGTTTTGCCCTTAGGAAGGACTCATCCTCAGCAATAGTTGACCAGGGGAGAGAGAAGGCTCGAGAGATGCTCTGCTGAAATGGATGTGAGCATCTTCCCAGGCTGGTGAGACAACCTTGTGCCCAGGCAGTAAAAACAGCCATCAGCACCCAGGGCTGTACCAACAGAAATGAGAGATCAAGGAAAGTGATTATTTATTCTGCTTGGCACTTGTTAAAGCATATCTAAATAGGTTATTTAGTCTGAGCCCCCAAATATGAACAAGATATTGAAAAAGCTGAGCAAATTCAGGAGAGAGCCAACAGGACACTCAGGTTGGGAGCATTTTCCCTTTGAGGAGGTCTTCTGAGGGACCTGGAGCTGCTCAGCCTGGAGGAGATGTGGTTTCAGGGTGCCTGACAGCTTCAGCCTCCTAGTAACTGAGAGAAGATCACTGAAAAGTCAGAGCCAAGCTTTTCATAGTGGAGTATGCTAGATCATGAGAAAAAAAGCGGCATAAAATTAAATAAGTAATTGCATATAAAGATTATAAATATTATAAAGATTGCATGAGTGGAGGAACTTTTTCATCATGACAATAGTTAAGATATAGAGCAGGTTTCTTGTAGAGTTTTTGCTGTCTCCATCCTTGTTGGTTTTCAAGAGTCAACTGGATAAAAACTTGAGCAACCTTTTCTGAACTCACAGCAGGCTCTGCTTTGAGCATTATCTCGAACCAGGGATCTTCTGAGGCCCTGACCAAGTCATGTTATCTGGTGCTTGTATGATACTTACAGACCTGTTGAATAAAAAGCTCAGAATTTCTTCAAAACTCTTAGCTGTGTCCCTGTGCACCAAGGGCTCTTCTCCAGTTTTGAAAACTCACTCATTGCCATGACCTACTCTGCTCAATTCAACTTCTTCAAGGTTTCCAAGCTTTGGAGAGCTTATATTAGCATCAGCTTGTCATGGTGATTAATTCACTAACTATCCCTACTGTCTCTCAAAGACAGTTGTAGGGATTGCTCAGATCTGCAGTATTTTCTAAAATCCTCTCCAGTTATACTCACATTTTTCTCACTTCCACACATTTCATGGAGGTTTTTGTTAAACTTTGCCATGGTGCCCTTTTGGGGAAGACCCCTTACATGACCTGTGTGCCATCACACTTTGAGACAGGAATGCATTTCACCCTACCTCTGGTGGAGAGCTGAAAGACCTAAGCCTAATCTAAACCTAAAATTACCTTTCAGTGCTCCACAAATTGTTCTTATACAAACAAAAGCAAAAGTCTGTGGATTGCTTTTGTCTTATAATTTTTATTACACATTACTAAAGAGTTCAGAAACAGTCAGTAAGTTGAACTAGAACCAATTCTCATCTGTTGTTATGGTTACCAGGAGTAGAAAATAATTTCCTGTAATTTATCTTAAGATCATTTATGTCAGATACAAATACAGATTAAGCGGAATACCATGGTAATTTCTTCTTCAATTGTGTTAGGAACCATAAGACATTCATTTTTACTTCATAAATAAGGGTTACAGTATGTCATGCTCAGTCAAAGAAGATAAAATGAATCTAATTAAGTGCCATCAGAAGATCACTTTGCTGTTTTTATTGCAGCAATAAAAGTGCCCTTACCTTCTTATTCTTAGAGAAATGACAGAGATTATTATGGAAATGGGATGAGATCAAGTAAGTCTTGCTTGACCTAGACTTGGATACAACAATATCCTTGTGTCAGTGATTGTTGAAGTGAATAAGCGGTTTACAAAATCTGATGGGCTAAAGCTCATAAGAGATGCACTTCCTTTATTAGAATGAATGAAACCATATGTAAGCCTCAGACAGGGCTTGTTTATTGGGTTTTATATAAACAATATCATCTTTTTATTGATCTGTAGGCCTCAGTGGTGATGATGGCAAACAAGGCTTTCAGACTGATGACTGCAGGTCCCTCATGTTGATTAGTTGATGTGTGCACAAGCGAAAAGAACCATTTAGCATTAGTGGTATGTGTATAGCAGGATAATAATCTGGAGCTTGCTTCAGGGCACAGAAGAGCTCTGCATGGAAATAAGAACAGTGGAGAGCCCTGAGAGAGCACAGGTTAAGTGAAAGGCTGTTAAACAATATCTCAAAGACATTTTTATCAAGTTGTCGGAGTTTTTAAAATGCCAGCAGGGAGTTTACAAAAAAGATAAACAACTGAGCTCCGTGAAGAGTCTGCTCTAAACCCTGCAATGTTTGAGGAATCTCACTGCCTGTAACACAAAAGAGAGTTAAGGTTGTGGTAACTCCTGACCCATATATTTGGAGATTTAATGGGGAACAAATCCAGCCACTTTTGTGTTTTCAAAAAAGCTCAAAAAACCCCACAAACAAACAAACAAAACTCCACCAAAAACCAAAATAAAGTAAACAAATCCCCACAAAAAAAACCCAAACCAAAACAATAAACCCCAACAAAACAACAACAACAACAAACCAAAAAGCAAACAAACAAAAAACCCAAACAAACAAAACCCCAACAAAACTAAAAAAGCACCAAAGCCCCCAAAAGCTAGTATCTGAAACCAAAGTTATCTAAGCAGAAATTAAAACAAAACAAAACAAACAAAAAAAAATTTAAAAAACCCACACAAAGAAGCTGAGTTTCCTTCATGTACATATAATTTCCTTCAGGTACTAGAGTTACTCTGATCTGAACCTTTCTATAACATATCCTTTTCCAAGGATGATACCTTTTAACAGCACATTTTTGAAAATCCTTAGGACTGGTTCCACTCTGGAAAAGGTCCTGTATGTTTCTGTGTGTCTGATGCTACTTTGGGGTTTTTTTGTTTTTTTTTTTTTTTTTGTGCCTCCAGGATTGCACCTGAAAGGCTGTCCCACCTTTTCATATTAAGACAGCACATTCTGGCACACAGGACTAAATGAGCTCCCAGTCTTGTTTTACTTGGTAGACAGCTATCAGTTTGAGCAGTGCCTAAAAGGAACAGAATGCAGCTGGAATGGTAAACATGACTGAATTATTTGTGTGGTAAAAGCAATTAAACCCTATGTCCCCACTAAATGATCCTGGGAAGTTTCCTACTCAGAATAAGTGTGCTGGTTTTGGCTGGGGTAGATTTAATTTTTTTCACAGAGGCTGGTATGGAGCTGTTTCAGTTTGTGCTGAACACAGAGTTGTTAATATAGGGTTGTTTATATAGAGATGTTTTTGCTTTTGCTGAGCGATAGCAAAATACAAAGAGCCAAGATTTTTCTGCTTTTCTTAAGAAAGAAAGCTGGGGGGGTGTGGGAGGCTGGGAGGAGACACAGCCAGGACAGGTGACCCAGAGTGACCAAAGGGATATTCTGAACCATATGGCACCATGATCAGAAGGAGGAAGGGAGAGATGTTTGGAGTGATGGGTTTGTGTTCTCAAATCACTGTTACTGCAATGGGGCTTTTTCTTTCCTTATTAAACCGTCTTTATCTCAACCCATGAGTTTTCGACCTTTACCCTTCCAATTCTCTCCCTGACCCTGCTGGTGGAGGGGTGAGTGAGAGGCTGTGTGGAGCTTGGCTGCTGGTTGGGGTGAAACCATGACAGAAAATAATCCATTTCAGCAGTTCCTCCACACAAGAGACAGCACGTCTACGAGTTTGTATTTTTGTATGGGCTCAAGGCCCAAGTAGAGACATCATCTCATTCAGGAGAACGCTGTCCTTGCCATTTTCACTTTAGCTGATCTAGCAGAGATGTAAAGCACCACAAAAATCCAATAATGCTAATTTATTTAATTTCCTGAGCTGGAAGTGACAGGGAGCCAAGTGCACGCTATCCCTCTCACATGAAAGGTGATGAGCAAGTTGAAAATCAAGAGTATTGCCAAGGAGACCACAACTTGCATGGAGTTAACCCATCTCAAATGAACTCATCTGAAATGACTTCTGAAATCTTTAACCTGCTTCAATAAATGACATTTCAGTGCTACTAAGGAGTGAGGAAATCAGGAGAAATATTTAAAGGAAACATATTGTAGCTGCAATTGCTGAGCCAGATCCACTGCTATAAACACTGTTGAAGCAAATACAAGATATAATGATTAGCATCAGCTAGGAATGCCCCTTAGCACTATGCCATTAAAGTTCCTGAGAGTGGGAGTTAACAAAGGCAGTTTAAAGTGTATTGGAAAATGATTTTTCATTCCATTTTAAAAACTCATTTCATGCATTGTTGTGTCATCTACTTTTAAAATTACAGTACAAGCAGAAAGACCAAAACGTGATACAGATCTTTTAAATCATGATCCCCAGGGCAGGAGTACACGATTGACCTGTAGTTATTTGTTGGATCTTTCTAGGCCATTCAGCAGAATAGTATGCAGGAGAGTCATATGAGCACCTACAGGACTAGCAAAGGTATTTGATTGAGAACTATATCAGGGTGAATAAATAGCAGTGAGAGTTGTGACTGAAACTCAAATAGCCATTTCTGCTGCCTTGATGTAACTGGTGACCTACTGGAGCCAGCTCTTTGTTGGTAATCCATATCAATGCTTGGACAACAGTGCCTTTCAATTCATCATTTCCCAAGAGATTTAAAGCAGTCGTAGAAACATTTTCTTTTGCTGCACGCCATTTATTACTTTGAAGGATGGAGCAGTCTCTTCTAAACACCCACTGTGCATTAAATATTACAAATTAAAATAAACTACTCCCCAACTAAATAAAACAGTAGCCACAGAAGCGGGCTGGTATCAGCTTATTTTCTAACATTTTTCTCAATTAAGGAGAAAGACTTTAGTAACTGGAATATAACAAAATGTTGCTTCTTACTCTCAGAAAACATATGTGTGCATATGTAAAAAAATACAGTTCCTGAAAATGAGAATTAATTGTATTCCAATACAGATAGTGGATGGGGAACACGATATAACTTCTCATTCCCAGCTTTATTACTTCATCATACTGGCTGAGCTGGAAATGCCTCTTGTGTATGTATTCAAGATGATTAGACTTGCAGCAAGATATTGACTGGAAAAATTATAATTTATGAGAAATGAGCTTCTGCTGATTTCTTTTTTCTTGTGAGTGAATAGAGAGAGCTGGCCAAATCTGTTTGAATTTCTCTGTTGCTTCTGCATATCACATAGTGAGAAAGATGTCCTAAGCCATGAATCTATCTGTGTTAATGTAAGGCTTCTTTGTAGTATAAAACTCTAGCTTTCTCCTTTCTATCCATCTTAATACATTTTATTTCACTAGGAAAAAAGGAAAATCCTGCATGAGAGATTTCTGTCCATGTTCAGAGTCTGTTCCTTTGATCAAACTTCTGGATCCAACCCATACTTTGGGATTCTGCCAAGTCTAGCATGCATGAAGCAGAGAAAACTCCTTTTGCTTTATTTGCCTAAAGATTGTCTGATTCCCTAGTTTCTGATATCCTTCACTATTTTCTCCTGGAAAGAGACTCTGATGAATTAAGAGGTTTATTGACTTTGGCTTACGTTGTCCTCTTTTAAATTTAACTTTAAAAAGTTAAAGTTAAATTAGAGGGCAAGCTGCTCTCTTGTGGAGGAACAGAGAAAGGGGGGATGGGAAGCACAGATGGGGACCACTGGCCCCGTCTTGTTTTAGGCTTATTTTGGTTGTTTCTTTTTTAATGACTGTTTTTGAGCAATATTTTCTGTAGAGATATTTGGAGATTTTATCTATTTTGAGGAAACACCTACACTTCAGCTCTCCATGTTTCTAACAGCACCAAAAGTCTAATTAAATTTCACCCCATTCCTGCCAAAACTCTTTATTACACTGAAAAGATATATTTTCCCTATGAAACACACACTATACCAAACACTAATAAACATGGGCACACACAACATTAAGCCTGATTTGACAGTCTAATGTTAACTGTTATGTTTATTTGCTATTACACATGATAACTGTTATGTTTATTTGCTATTACATATGATAGTAGCTGATAGCCACAACTGAAGCTTGTGTGTCAAGAAATGAAGCAGTGCATCGGAACAAATAGCAAGAACACAAGCTGGCTTGGAGTGCAGAGGGAAAACCAAGGCATGTAGGGTGAGTTGTCCTGCCTGAAGGCAGAGCAAGGCAATATTTGGAACAGAGTGTAGTCACACCAGCTCCCTGTTCAGTGCTGTGACTGCTTAACTCAATTTCCAGTTCCGCTTTGTGGGTCTCTGCACCCTGCAGAATCAGCACAATCCTCACTGCAAGCACAGCTCCATGTTTGCATGTCTCCAGGCTGAATCTCTGTGTCCAGAGAACAAAAATGCATCAGTCAGAATTATGATTGAATTTCTTCCCTGCTATGGGATTTCTGTTTGTTTTCGGTGTGAGGCAACAAATGCCTGATTGGGAGATTAGGGGCAGGTTCTGTAATCATGAAATGTTGTGTCTTCTGTAGCCCAGAGCATTCTCTAAAGTCAAGATCCCCAATTAGATGAAAGCATATGTCTGAGGTGAAGAAGTCAGGGTAACATCACTTCCAAGAAAATTCTTTCCCATGCCTTTCCACCAAGGAGATTTTGAAAGGAGGAATAAAAAGAAGACAGTAAATATGAATATTTCATCAGTTTGAGGTTCAAATAGCCCTTTATTTTCTTTTCTTATGCAATGGGCAAGGAAGGTGCAGTACAAGGCAATAACGATGTGCAGCAGGGGTTTCTTTTCCCCACCCTGTGTGTACAAGTTAATACACAAGCCAAACTGCAACCTGAGCAGTGCTGGGATGGTTCTTCTCTGAAAATCTCATTCCTTCCATTTGTAGCTCAGTTACTTGTCACATGTGTTTGATATCAGCCAGATCTGTGGTTTATATTTTCCTAAAGTGTAATCAGAGTTATGGGTGGCTTTTCACAATTGTTCACAACATTTCAAGCTGGGATAGAGCAAACTTGCAGAGCAGAATGTACAAATTCCAGCTGAGGGGAAAGAGGGAATGGGCACCCTCTATCTTGTCCCTTGCAATGTAATAATTACCTGTGACCAAATGAAGCTCCAAAAAGGAGCAAGGTCCAAACCAACAAATTGGGACAGAGCCTGCACACTGCAGCAGGTCTGTGGGAGTTTCCCACAGCTTGCATTGGCCCCAAAACTCATGTCTGTTGTTGCGTGGGGCACCTGAACTTCTGAATGGCATGGAAACACATTGTCCTCCTCACTGACTGTTTGCCACACATCTTCAGAACCATTCTACATATTAAAGCTCCCCCTGAGTCAAAAAGGTCAGGAAATTTTAGTGAACTCCAGCCCATCCTTTCCTCTGACTCACTGTGATTTTTCTCTTGAGGTACAGCTAGTTTGAGTCCGTCCCTGTCCCCTGATGAAACCTGCAACAGATTTATTTTCATCAGACACTGTTCCAAAGCTGATGTCTATAAGCACAGTTTGAAAGATCATCATGAATTTTCAACCTCTGAGGTTCTTGGCTTTTGTAATAAAACTCACCTTCTTATGTTTAAATGCATTCTTTCTATCTTTAAATAGACGACACCTACACTTTAGAAAAACACAAAAGTGAATATAGATGAAATACCAGACAGAGGCTACATGAGAAAGGTGTGAACAAATAGGGTTTTACCATCTTAAATGGACCCTAAAGGTGCTTTCATCTGTGCTTCCTTCACTTCCTCTGTTGAAATTGATTCATTGAAAAAATTGGTCATTTAGATCCAAAAGTCTTGCTTTCCTTCTGTATTCTCCATCACTTTATATCTATGTAGCTGGAAATGTGTTGTTAAACATCCTTTCAGGGCTCTTTAAACTCTGATATATTCCTGGAAGCACAGATTTGAAATACCAGTGGTTTGTCTACTTAAATGCAAGAAATTATATATATATATATATATATATATCTGAAAAAACCCTGAGTTTATCTAACATTCTGCTACTTATCATGGTTTAACCACACAATTGAGCCTTTTAATGCATTTGCCTTGGTGATATTTGGAAGGCAGGGCTGATGGAGGCACTCTGGGACAGGGGCAGTCACATCACATTGGATGTCACAAAGGAATCTCTAAGGATTTAGGAATGTCCCCAGACAATATCATCAATCCAGCTGCAGGTATTTTAATGCAGAAATAGGGGAAAGGTTCTAGTGCAGGATGCAGAGAAAGCTGAGTGGGTATGACAGCAAATTTAGGAACCCAAAGGATGCACCATCAGTCAAAAATAAACATTCTGATCCACACTTCATTCAAGCACAATCAAAACCAATCCCCACAAATCACCTAAGGAGGACTGATTCTACGTTAGTCTATCTATTGTATGTAGAGACTTCATTGATGAACCTGATGCAGAGAGAATCTCTGATACTGTCACACCAGGAGATTCTGTTTTAATTATTATATGTGACTTTGTAATTTTAATTGTATAATTATTACAACATTAAAAGATGCAATTATATTTTAAATCTTCTTAAGACCTCATTTTTATTACATTTTCATTACTTTGTAATGGCATGATATTTTATTATTCAAAATTAGAAATTATTAGAAATAATTTTATGATTACACTTTTAAAATATGATCTTTTTATTCTTTCATCACTTTATCTTACAACCATCCTACACATCCAGTGGAAAGTGAAAGGCTGTGAGCATTTTGAGATGATAAGACATCAAAGATGGTGCTGAATTTTTTTTTCACTTTAGCTGTAGCCTGCCTTACAGAATTAATGAAGCAGCTTCTGATGACAGAAGTTAGTTCAAAGCAAAACTCTAGTTATGAAAACAGCTTTTGTGGAGGGCTCACGCTTAGGATGAGTTATGTCACAACTGTCTGTGAGATCAGGAACCGTGTGAGAGGAGGTGGTGAAGTTGTCTGGTGCTAATTGTTCCATTTGCTCGTAGCAACCTGAATCAGAGGCAATTCTGCTGAAATCAGAAGCAACACCTTTGTTATGGAGATCTGAGACAGGTTTCAAACCTGAGCAAGCCTCACAGTCGCTCATCTTGCAGCACCCAGGGAAGCCAAGGTTTTTCTAAATACCAGTGAAATTGTCCAGGCTGCATATCAGAGCTTGAGCCACCTTAAATGCCCTCATTTCCTCTTCTAATTTTTATGTTTGTGTTTACAATTTGCTTTCATGTGTTTTCCTCAGTGTTTTTATTGCACAAAGTGCCCTTGTTGAGTTATATTAACATTTTCCATTGTTCTGCAGACTTTGATATTATACATAACAACATTCATCCTTTGTCTCAACTCGCTCCTGAATCCTGTTACAATCAAAACAGAGTAAGAAATCCTGCTTTGATCTGCAGTTAATAGAAATGCAAAGGCAGGGAAGCAGGGTGGGTAGGGATGTTTCCACCCTACCCTAAAGAGCTGCTAACCTGGGAGAGTAATTTTAACTACTGCACTGCCACAGGTGCACTGAACACACCCTTTGTGATCAAGAAGAGCTTGGTCTTTCTGGTCTGTGAGACACTGCAACAAGGACAGAATTAATTCTCAGAGAGGAGGTCTCTGCCTTCATCGTTTGGTCTCATATTCAAGGGCTGGTCTCAACAGAAAGGGAACTAGAGAGATTCATACACACATAACACTCACCTTAAACTATAAGCAATCATAAAAATAAAAACTCAATAAAAATCCAGTGGAAAGTTATATTCCACTGGATTATATTCTGGTGACCACACTCTATTTGTCCTAGGTGCAAACCATCAAGTTTAAAATTTAAGCAATTGTTTGCTCTCGTTTTTCTCTCCACTGTTTTCAAATCTGTACTTTCAATCATGGCATCTTCTCATTTATAGAAAACTAGAGAACGAATTTCAGTGGATCCTGCTGTTTTTATAAAAGCATAGGTAATATTTTATCTGCACAAATGACACAAATTCTTTTCATTTGAAACTGATCAAAGAGAAGTATTCTATCAAAATTATTAGAAACAAGAAGAAATCACACCAATTTCTGAATTGTAGAGACTGCTATCGGGTTGTGTCTGTACAGAACACACAGCTGCTGGAATTGCCCTGATTTTGCTCCTCTTTAATTTTTAGCTGGCAGAAAATATTACCTCTATGTATAAATTTCCTTGTAGCAGTTTTGCAGTGTGTCTCAGAATGGTATCTGAAGTTGTGCAATGTAGTGCAGTACATCAGGCAGGCATGAATACTTTGCAGAGAAGCTCAAATCACAGTGTGCAGTCAAGAGTCACACTTCATCTCTGCCATTCTTTCACACAAAATGAGAATTTACACATCAGGACCCGATATGCTGAGATGCTTTCTCCATTTAGTGTCACAGCTGACACACATGGGAGGACAGGAGTACCCACATTCATCAGAACTATGCTTAAAAAGCAGAGAGATTTTAGCATTGTGTTACTGCTTTTAATCCCAGCATGGGCCACTCTGCCCTGCTCTTCCTTTCTTTTCCTTGGCTGATGATGGAAGTATCCCCATGCTGAAGAGGTTTGCCAAGCCCAAAGTGAAAAATTAAAAGCTCTTCTGCTGCAATAGTATCAGCACTCGCATCAGTACTTTCTTGTAAGCTGATTATGTTGCTTTTAAGGGATAATTTGTTACTAAAGCAACAGCTCTATCTGCTACTGTGGAAGAAATTGCTGTATCCTAAGAACAATAGCAACGTGTTGGAGTGTAGACATTCCATATCTTTCTTCACACCATCAGTGCAGGTGATGTTTGATTAAAGACAAAACACCCTTTACTCACTTGATAGGCTTTCTGAGATGGGATATGGAGGAGGGGAGAGCTGAACTCTTAAAATAACAACCTGAAAGCACTTGGACAGATGTGTTTGTGGACTTTACTACCTGTAACACACCCCTCCCACTCAGTACCACCAGGGATGTAAAGCACCCCACCCTGTCTGCAGGTGAGCAGGGTTTTTTGGATGACAGGAGTGCTCTGCTTGCACACACCCCCATACACACACACAGACACACAGATTTACACCGCTCTTGGCTCCATCTGAGCGCTTCCAGGTGGTTCAGAGTGTGCTCACTGGAGTCAGAGGGGCAGCCTATAAATTGACTCCAGTAAGTGCTGAATCAAATGGTCAGAGAGGGCTCAGGATGTATTGCACTCATAGGCAGAAGGGAATTGCTGAGGAATTTACTATCAGCAACACAGATTGTTTGAACACACCCAGCCTTACTTCTTCCACAGGGAGCAAAACCAAAAGAAACCAACCCCTGAGCCCCATTCCACCTGCAAGTTGTTTTCCCACATCCCCACTAATTCCATGAGGAGAAACCAGATAAAACAAACACTGAGTTTTGAATAAACAATGATTCACCTCAGAGAAATTATCTTACAACACTCACAATTTCTTTCCAGACCAATCAACTGAAGTTATGGGTCAGGTCTTGTTGTTGCTAGGAGTACTTTGGTTTTTGACAGGGGAAGGATGTCATTTAGTATTTTTCAAAAGATGAACTTTTGATTTTGACCAATTTAGTATGATTAAAACTTTGAATTGCTTGGGGATTGCATTCCAAAGCTGGCTGACTTCACGCTTAATTATGTCTAAACTGGGAGTATTGCCAGTGATTGTCTTTATGTAAACAGCAGCCTATATGTTTTGAAAAAGAATGAAAACACCACCAGTACAGAAAGATCAATAAAGCTCTCTTTTCCTGATACTCTGAAGATCCATATATTTTTATAAATGAGTCTAAGAGCCAAAAATTTCAATTGATAAAAATCAGTGCAGTTCTTGGGACTTCTGAGAAGCTCCAGGAATGCAGATATTTGTGAGGAAAAACAGGACTTAAATGGTTGATTTCAGGTATTATCAGCCATATTCTCCCTGACCCTCTAAGTACAGGGATTTCAGCATCTACTCTTCAGCCTGCTGATATCAGTAAAATTGCAGTAAATATCAGTAAAATTGCAAGAATCAAACATGAATTGCAGTGTTATGTTTGCATGGTGATAAAAAGAAGTGTTCATCTGCCTACCTGGTGGTGTGATTATATATAGTCTTGAACTAAATCATGGTCCAGAGCATTCTTCTTCAGCCAAGCAGGCAGAAATCTGAAGAAGGGATGAGGTAGGAAGGTGAAATGAGCAGTTCATACGTTCATTTTCAGATTTATTTCAGTGTCTCCCTGACACCCTGTGCATTTGTGGCCATGGTCCAGATCCTAAGGAACTGCTGTGTCTCTCTGAGAAGAAAATTATTAATGAATTTAAGAAAAAAAATCCTTCTGAAAAGGATTTTGATTTGCTGGAGCTAGATTTTGTTCCAAATTGGGATGAGAACTGAATGCATCAAAAATGCTCCACAGAAGGGACTGCAACTGCATTTCTGCTTGGTGAGCAATGACAGCACAGGTGATGCACCCTGGAGCATCACCAGTCCTTGGACGTGCTGGGGTTCAGTCACAGATCTAGGAAACGTGGGGGCCACGTGTTTAATCACCTTTCTTGCTATGTCCAGGATTACCTGTTCATCATAAACCTCAGCTGAGGATTGTAGCAAAGAAATGAGCTGCTGGCACTGGGGAAACATAATTTCCAACACCTTGTGAGAATACTGTGAGAGCAGCCACTGAGCACATGGGTGTTGAGCAGTCCCCGTGTCTGTAGGCAGGAATCGTGGATGCTTATATGTGCTTGCATTTTCTAAACACCTCTTCAAAACATTTACATGCAGATTAAGTTGAATTTCCCATGATAAAAAATGCTGCCCTGGTGTTTTTTAAATCAGATTTCAAAGTCACTTTCACCTGGAAGTCAGAAAAAATGATTAAAAAGAAAGGTAATGAAATTGTCCCGTGTTCTGCATGAGGGAAACTTGGTTTGGTAGTTGCTCAAGTGCCGTTGTGTTGTACAAAAGCTTACTCTCTCCATATTCTTGGTCTGGCCAGAAGCAGAAATTAATTGAAATTTCATAAGGCTCCTCATTCTCATGACATTTAAAGGTCCTCTTTGAAAGCTGATTAATATACGGTGAGTGCCCTGCTGTTAAAGTTCACTGTATTATGATATTGATGGTCTACCGTTGTATTTTGAGACCAAACATTGATTTGGGGAGCTTAATAGTTTATAACAATCCATACTATCTGTTGGTGGGAAACACAGATTTCTGATTCTTTAATGGATTGGAGTAAAGCTTGTTCATTTACAGACCCTGTTCTTACTGAGAGAGAATACAAAAACAAAATCTTTTGGTAAAAAAGCCTAATTTTACACCTTCCAAGTGGAGAGACTGATGATCTTTCTGCTTTGCCATAACAATTGGGTGAGCGGTCCAGCAACTCCTCTGGTCCTCAGTTGAGTGATTCTCCAGGTGACTTTCCTGTATCCACAGACTAATCTACAAGAGCTGTAAACACAATGTGCCTTTCCATTCTTCTTTCCAGAATTGCAACCCGCTGCTCCTCTATCCTTTTCACTCAACTGAACAGTTTACAGCAATCAATAATATTACTTTCATCTATATTTTTCTTTTTTTTTTCCCTACAGCAATATCATTATAGTTTCCTCTTTCAAGTCAGGGATATAAATGTGAAATAATCTCAAGCTTCCTCTCCCTAATGTATTTTTTTTCTAATTTTCCAAATGAATCCCTGTTTCTGGCCAAAGACTAGCACAGTGTGATGAGTTCATTAGTTTGCTGGTGTGCATTCTCTGACTCACATTAAAGCACTAAAGGTCTTTGAGTTAGCAATAATTAGATGAGGTCATTAAAGCTACAATGAGATCACGATTGCCAGAAATGGCCTCACATTGTACAAAGTAAGGTCAAATCAGCCATAACCATTACTCATTCTGGATTTTTAATCCATTACATATGCATTAAGTAAGAGTAGTGGGCGATCCACAGCTTAGCATGAGTGAAAACCACTACAACCTGTCATATACACAATACTGTACACTGAGAGGAGAGTGGCATGGTGAAATCTTTTGCAGTGATGATCCCTCACACATAGAAATCACCACAGGGACTGAGCAAGACTGGATCAAAAAGAAATGGCAGCAAGTGCCAACAACCCTTTGAAGGAGAAGCGAGGCAGGAGCACAGGCTGCAGTGTGGAAAGTCAGCGGGAGCACTTTTCCAGGATGATTCAGGCTAAGAGGCAGCAAACAAGGGTCCCAGGCAAGACAGTCTGAGATGTTCCTCAGGTCTAAAGCTGATGTGAAAGCCATGGCTCCATGGACATCCACGGGCACAGTACAGAGCAAGCCAGTCCCTGTGTTCATCTTGGCAAAAGGTAGCAACTTTACCTGAGCACTGTGAGAAACCCATGCTCCTCTATCACATTTGCCTTTGTCCCATGGACACCTCTTCAGGAAAAATGATCAGTCAGTCCAGCTGGCAAAAAGGATGGATGAGTTTTCCTTCTCATAAGAATGCGTGACATTTCCATTTTTCAGGTGTTAATTGTAAGCAAGTAGTAACCTGGCGAGGCAAGGCAGAACTCCTTTCATTTTTTCTTGTTTTCTACACTGCCAAAAAGCAGCTTTAAACCAAGCCTCTCCGTGGCAATAGATAACCCAAATCAAGCTGAACAAATAGTTAAGTGGGAGAATAGCCAGAAGAGGAGAAAAATCAATATACTAATGAAAGTAGCAATTGCTTCCAGATGTGTCTATCGTGGAAAGCTGGGCTGTTTTCTCCTGTGGTTTCTGGTTATCTCTCTCCTCTTCCTCACACTCTGCTGATTACAGGCACGGTGGAAAAATGACCCTTCCAGCAGCACAACCCATCACATTCCATCAGCGCAACAGGCAACGTGCAGGGAGAGCCAGGGAGGCAGCAGGAGCTCCACAGCAGCTCCCACCCCTGATGCATTAAAGTCTGCAAGGAATTTAAGGCTCCATCTCATCTGCTTTCACTGTGAAATGCCTCCTCCCTAGATTACAAGTGACAGCCTCACCTACATGTCGAGGCTTAGGTGAAATTACGTGTCCATGCTGGGCTGTGCCAGAGGAGGGAAATGCCCTCTTTGACAACTGCAATCCAAACAGGAGGCACAGACCAGAGACCCTGCCTGAAATCCACATTACTTGTGGCCAGGAGCATGGTTTCCAGGGAACTGATTCCCAACAAGTTGCTGTCTGCAACTTCTTCCACCCTTTGGAAAGATTTCCTTTCAGGAGAGGCTGGACTCTGCTTGCTGGTTGTAAACATGCACAGATCCAAGTTCTGCTTTCAGGCAATTTCTATTTTCATTTTTGTCCCTGTAAAAAAAGTAATTAATGAGCCTAACTAGCAGCAACATCTGGATTTCCTTACAGTCATACCTGCATTAAGACCAAAATTAATAATTACTCAAGAGCTCTTGGATTGCAGAGCTGCCTCTGTCTGGGTACAGAAGCACTCTGAATGACTGGGGGAAGTCACAGAGCTCCCTCCAGCTTGCAAAGTGCTGTCCTCACCCTAAACCCCTCTTTTCGCTTGTTATTTTTGGGGAGGAGAACAGCCATTTTCTGAAAATATTGAGACTGTTGAATACAGATTCTAGAGCATGCAATGAATTTTGAATGCATCACCTGGGGATGCTGGAGAATCTGGGACCCTTCAGTGTCACCTCCAGAGACCAGAGGCTCTGGGTCAGCCTCACACGAGCTGCCAGTGTCCCCACAGAGATGCAGTTGGAGTTTTACCAGCCATGACATGAAAAGATGCTTCACAAATCTGTGCCTTGCAGTTTTCCCTTTTTATTTCCAAACTTGCTTGACTGGTAATGAGAAAAAGACACGGCAATGAAATTGCAAATGGAGGAGACTGTAGATTTGGCATGCTAATGCTTTTCTGACATTTCAGCTGCCCTGAGGATCTACTTCTTTATGTTATGGAGCCAAGGGTTGATTTTCTTTCCACAGAGTTTTTCTTTCAGTGAAGAGGTAAGCCATTAATGTTAATAGATCCTAAAATATCCACAGTGATGGAAAAAATATTTTGGTTTAATGTGTGCAGTAGAACTTATATGCAAATAAATAAAGCATCCAGGTTCATTAGCATTGATGTGCTAGCCTGAAAGGGAAAAAGAGAATATAAGCAGCTAATGTTGTTTGTCCTGCAATCCATCTTCCATGTCACTGAGGGGAAAGAAACCTTTCTTAAATTTCCAATCAATCTTCCTGACCTTTTTACATCATTTGCATCTTTAAACAGATTTTTTTTGTTGTTGTGAACTTTTCCCTTGATATTTCACTTAAATAAAAAAAAGCTTTCCCTCAGAAATCTCTGCTTCCAAATGCCTCAGCTCAGACATGGGTGTTTATAGCCCCAACAGGAATACCCAGGGTTAGCTATCTTGCCCACAAAGCAGCAATCCAAGGGTCTATTTAAAGTGGACCTGAAGTGATGTCCTGGGGTCAACCACATTGTTCATTCAGGCTAGTAGAGAAGCAGGGCCAGGGGAGCTGATGGATCCACCCAGAGCCATTACTCAGTTTTCTTTCACAACACAGGTTGTGTAACTTTTGGAGATGAAAGTCTCAGTACTGTGCAGGATTGACTCTCCTATTTTATCTAGTTTGGGAAATTTTTTTGCAGAGCTGCATCTTATTTACACAGTTAATAATAAACAGACATGTCATGACACCTCTACCCTAAATTAAAGATACACTAGGCACACAGCAGAGCAAATCGAGGTAGTTGATAAAACAGAAAACACAAACACATTGACACATTCATGTGCTGCCAATGACAAATCATGCACTGATGGCCCACAAAATTCTTCAAGTATTTATTTTAAAATGTAAGAGTGTAAGGGCAAGTTAAGGAGGTTCAAAAGTTACTCTGTCAGATGTGTCAACTGTCTGTTGTTGCCAAGGGGAATGTGAATAATACCAGTAAATCAGGCTATTGCAAGCATAACATTGTTTTAAATAACACACTGGACTAAACTCCTTAGCTTACTGATAGTAGCCAAAAAGAAAATCTGGCAAAAAGATAAATAATACAAAACAATAAGCATTGCATTTTATAAAACATGCCCACTACTTCTCTGTTTCTAGAAAAAAAAATAAGACCATCATTCACACTTTCATACCAGTTTCCATTCTTGCAGTGGATTTTGTCAGGAAGGCAGAGGCAGGTTCCTCAACTAAGCTACCAGAAGCAGCACACCAGTCTTCTGAGGAGAGAAAGCACTTTGGCTTGAAAGCTTTTGGATCTGGCTTTGAGGATTTCACACCAACAAATAGCTAAACTCAGATTTTTTTGATCTCCATTCTGCTTGTACACTGTTGGCTGCAAATCCTCACCCTGCTACCCAACAAAGGGTTCATCTGAGTCCATCTGAATTGCATTTGTGGCTGTAATTAATGGGGAGGGAGAGAAGGAGTGTAGAACTGCCCATAAAATACAGCTCTAAAAATTACATCCCACAGAACAGTAGGAGCTGGCTGTGGATTCACAGGACATGAATGAGGTGAGTTATTAAACCATTCTTGACCCGAATTTCTGTAGGAAGCTGCAAAAAACGAAAGTTTTGCCAATTTTAAACCTCAGCCTTCTGAAGAGTGAGAGGCAGCTTGCTGACACACAAAAGAATAATTTGCTGTGATTGTGATTGCTATCATGACACTGACTCAGCATTCAGAGGTTTTTGGTGGCACTAAAGGAGATGGAAGTGGGTGGGGGGATCTTCCCAAGCACAACTGCTGCTTCTGCTTCTGCTCATCTCTCTTATTTCCAACACAAGAAAGGGGATTTGGGAAGTGGCTTTAAAGACCTGACATGCAAAATGTATCCCATGCAAGGGAGTGCTGTGGGAAATGATCATCAGCAGAATTATCCATGCTATACTGCCTGCTGAATCCCCCAAAGCAGCTAAAGAGCCAGGAGAACACGAGGCTGTCATTGCTCTGTCTCCCTCCCTCTGCTTGGGAGCATAAACCTCTGCCAGACACTCAGGCAGAACAAAACACTTAATCAGTGTTAAGGATGCATCTGGTCCCCTCAGAGAGATGAGCTGTTCATTTATGCTTGTTTACAATATGTTTATAAACATTAGTGGACAGGAATAGATTACCCCAGTTTACTGCCACATAAAGAAGTCAGCTCTTTACGTTTCCCATCATATCTATGTGCTTTTCTTTTACATTACTCAAGTGGTACCTTATGGCAAGTAATCTATGTGAATTAGGCCAGAAATCAGGAGTCCCCCTGTAGAATTTACACTATTTTTCCTGTCATTATCTCCAAACTATTGTTTTTAGATCAAACCCTTATCCACAATGCCTAATTTTCTTTGCCATATCAATTGCTGTACTTCATATTACCTTTTTTTTTCCCCTGTGGTCCACGAAGGAATGATATTGGGTTCATATTTATATTTATATTTATATTGTTTGGACAGCAATGGAAAAAGCGGATTGTAACGACATTCCCCCCTATGTCAAATGCTCATAATCAGCTAACGAAAGTGTCTTTGTAAAGAAAATTTTTAATTTTATTGCTCTTATTTTAAAAACAGATTTTGCACAACCTCTCTGAATTGCAAGTTAGGACCTAACAGAGCAGTAGCAAAGTAGAGACTAACTGCAGCTCAGGTCGTGTGCCAAACCCCTGTGTCCTCTGAACTGGGATGAGGACATGGAGGTGCCCCCAAATCCTGGGAAGAGCCTTGCTCTCCCATTTTACATTTCACTCCACCTGTTGGTTCTCCCTTTTTCTCTCCACCTTCTGTCTGGCTATATGCTTTTTAGGACTGAGTTGTTTCATTTTAAACCTTTGAATTGCACATTATGAGCCCTGATTTTAGTTTGATAATCACAGAATCATAGATCATAGAATGGTTTGTGTTGGAAAGGCCTGCAATGATCATCACATTCCAGTCCCTTTGTTATGGGCAGGGACACCTCTCACCAGGACAGGCTGCCCAAAGCCCCATCCAACATGGCCTTGAACACTTCCAGGGATGGAACATCCAAAACTTCCCTGGGAAACCTGTTCCAGTGTCTCACCACTCTCCCAGTAAACAATTTCTTCCTCATATCTAGTCTAAACCTACCTTTCTTCAGCTTGAGGACACTTTTCCTTGTGCTGTCATTACATGCCCTTGTAAAAAGTCCCTCTGCAGCTTTCCTTTAAGCCTCCTTTAGGTACTGGAAGGTGCTATGAGACCTCCATGGACCCTTCCCTTCTCCAGGCTGAACTCTCTTAGCTTGTCTTCATTGGAGAGATGCTCCAGCCCTGTGATTAACTCAGTGACTCTCTTATGGGCTTGTTCCAAGAGTTTCACATCTTTCTTCTGCTGGGGACCCCCAGAGCTGGACATGTCACTCTAAGCTGGACATCACAAGAGCAGAGAGAGGGGAGAATCACCTCCCTCCCTGTGCTGGCCATGCTCTTCTCAGTGCAGCTCAGGATGGGGTTGCAAGCACAGCCTGACAGGTCAACAATCATATTTAGGGTAAAAGCACCTGTGGTTGAGGAACACTGATGTAATGAAGGAAAAATAAACTGAAAGAAGACAGAAAGTGGAACAGATTTCACAGAGAGGAAAGGTGATGGGCCAGGTGACCAGCTGGATATAAATTAATACAGACCAATTGCTCTGGTGAGGGTCTGCTTAATTGATGAGAGGTTTTAGCACCAAATATTTGACTTAAGGTTGCTGTGTTGTGTGCAAAACTTGGGAAAAAAAAGAAGTTGTAGCCAGCTGTAGAATCTTCTCCCTGATCTGCTACTGGTCACAGAGCCTTCCAGGATAAAAATTTTCATTTTTTTGGCTAAAGATCAACTATTGTAAGGAGTATGGTCACACCTTTTATTACATCAGCATTATAAATGATCCAGCAATCCCATCAATCAATGGATACATGAAAAACGTTCATGAGCCTTCTCTCCTCTCATGGGATTCCCCAAGATGCCATCAGGTAGGACTTGCTTAAATCAGACCTGAGAGTGAGACTCCCTTATGCAAACCCAAATGCAGCAAATCACAGAGCAGGGCTGTGGACCATATGGAAAAGGCAACCCAAGCAAAAGGCACAGCAAAAATTGCAGCAGAATCACTCTCTCACACACTTCCACACACACAGAGGCAGCTCTGGTTCACCAATATTTGCACATTGACAGCTCTCCTTCCAATGGAGTGCATTGGTACTCTGGAAGGCAGAATTTTTGCTTTCCTGTCACGAAGCTGCCTGTATTGCTCACTATTTGTGTGCTTCATATCAAAAATCAAAGCCAATGCAAAGTCAAACAAAGGAATTTCCTGGCCTGTTTTCAGTGACAGCAGGAAACAGGGTTCCCCATGGCAATGGAAGAGCCTTCAACATGCATATCTTCATTATTCTCTGCATTATTGTACTGAGTGGTAGACAGCCTCCTTTCCTTTGTTAAGTCCTCCTTCTTTGGGTGGGAGATTGAGAAAATTATATTTGTTTGGACCTGCTTCTTGAGGGCTCTATTCTCCAAAGAATAAAGCAAGCATTAAGGAGAAAAAGAGATTCCTATATCAAACCATCTTATACACATGCAAATTGATCTGTTTGCAAGGTAAAATAGTGTGTAGACAAGATTAATTCAAAAAAGCGTGTGGACAGATTCTTGATTTATTGTTATTATTATACAGCACTAATATGTATGCAAAATAAGTTAGGCTGAGTAATGCAGTGCTTCAGTTCTGACTCACTACCAAAATTTGCACTAAAAGAAGCCAAACAACCTTTCAAACAGATTATTTCTACCTAAAATACTGCAGTGCTCCATGTCACAACAGTAGAAATAAAAATGGAGAAAAAAGGCACTTCAGAAAAAAATTCATTTCAGATACATTGGCAAATTTCAAAAGGTTAAGATACCAATATGAAATTTTAAAAAAGGACAGAATAATGTTGGAGACCTTTCCTTGGAATCTCATTTTGTACGACCAGTATTTGTAGAAGTGACTATTAAAACTGAAAAGATCAAAATTCGTGGTGCTCTCCACCTGAAGCATGTCTATGGGAGATGGTAGATTTTATATTGGGCTCTAGGCTTTACAATTCAGATACATCTTAGAAGCAGTCCTTGCCACATTACCAGAACAAATGAGTGCTAACACACGTCTTGCTTTGTAAGCAGAAGTGTCTGCCACTCTTCATTTAGAGGCAGTTCCATTGATTTTGCTTTCAAATTTCATACAGAAGAGTGGCAGGATCCAACTCTGAAGTTTGTGTGTTTCTTTTGCTCACCCTGATAAAGTTTTCAGTCGACTCATGGATACTTTTACAAAACATGCTCCGTTGAGATAGAACTTTTCAGCCTGGAAGAGACAGAAGGATATAAAGGTGTAGAAAACCCTGAGTAGGCTGGAAAACCTGGTCAGAGACTGACTGTTCCCTGCCCCTTTCTGTAGTGGGCTAGTGGCAATCAAAGGAAGCTGCTGAGAGCCAGGGTCAAAGCAAAGAAAAGCGTGTGGTTCTTCATGAGGTCAGTGGTAGGTATGTGTGAGCTCTTTCTAGGAATCACTGTGGATGCAAAAAGGTATTGGGAAGAGAGTTTTGTGGGGAATTACTAAATAGAGAGACAGATCATTTCAACCTCACAGGAGCTGAAAGTAGCTTGAGGCTGCAAGGTAACAGGAGACAGAAGCTCATGTTCTTACAGGTCAGATTTTGGACCCAGTGGGAAAAGGACAGAGCAGTAGGTGAACCCTTCATCCAAACAATACAGCTCTTCCTGGGGCTCCTTGCTCTGGTGTCCTGTTCCTTGCTTTTGCAGATGGTGATGCCTTATATTTCCTCTGAAGAAGCCATGGAGACCGCTCTTAAAACCAGCTCTGCTCTTTGCCCATCTGTCCCCACCCCTGCTCAAAACCATCACACCCTGTTTACAAGAAATCTCCATGTGTCAACCATCCTTAATTCACCAAGGGAGAATTTCATCATGGCATTTGTCACAGTTCTCTCTTTTAAAAAATGTTTCAACCAGTGACTGCCTATGGAGTAAAATAGAGATTTTCAGCATCACCACAACACCTGGTTCAAGAGGATAACCAAGCTATTACAAAAAGGGATCAGATAGGAGAGCCTTACTAGCAGAGAGTGCCAAGAGATCCTCAGAGGCTGTTGTGTCTAGTGTCCTGCATCCAGAGAGAGGCAGCAGCTCCCCATGCATCGTGTTCCCTGTTGGCTGCTCCAGCCTGCTTCTGCTTCCAAGGCATTCTGATACCTTCCTTTTTTTATTTTTTTTTTACACTTTCTGTTACTCTGGAGCTGTCTAACTAACAGTGAGTTATCTCCAGTAGGCATATGGAAAACCAGAACCCCCTGAATCAATACCCTTTACTAAAGGTTCTTACTCTGGGGAGATCTCAAGCTTTTACCAGAGGGTTGGCAGGTCCAGTGAGGAAATTCACATCTCCCAAATGCTACTTCTGAAACTAATTTGAAACATTCAGGCTTAGCTGGGAATTCTACTTTTGAAAAACTGTTAGTTTGACACAGCCTTTTTTTTTTTAATTAAGAAGTAAAAAAGTTTAAAACATTTTAATTATAGTAACCTGCTTCATGCAGTGTGCAGATAATTCAGGCAATTGGACTACCTAATGAGTAAATCATTATTTCTTAAAAACACCTTACACATTCCAATCATAACAGCATCAACCATTAAAAAAAATCCATACTCCTGTGTTTGTTCTCATTTTCATCTAATAATAGCAATAGCCACCCCAGCACAGGGCATTCTCAGGGATTAATGACCAGCTGGGACTAATGGCACCCTTGGCTATAACTCTGGCCATAAATGCTTGTCAGACTACCATCAATCCTCAGAAAATGCCCTATGCCCAGATCATTACTACTTAACCAGTAGTGAGAATGAAAATGAAAAGCAGATGTAGGGAGAGTTGTCAGGAATTTTCACCTGGGAGAGTGTTTGCCCCTATCAGAAATCTTTGTGTTAATACGACAACCCAGGAACCTGTATTGACTGACATGCATTGAGGGGTTCCTGTGATCACTCCTCAGGCAGTTGTGCCCCTCAGCCACACATTCTGAGGCAGGAGATGTGAGGATTCAGGCTCATAAGTGCCCCCCACCCTCTTCTTCCTGGGGCCGGACAGAGAGCAGCACCAGCTTTGGTGCTGTCACTGTACTCCTGTCCAAAACACTCTGCATGATCTATCCTGCACCATCCAGCCAGGACAGAGCTGTTTCATCCCAATCTTCTCAGGATGGACAATGCTGAGAGCCTCAGCCTGGATAAATCATCAACATGCTGTGGAATTTGCAGCACTACTCTCATTTAGAGAAAACCAACAGGAAGAGCAGCATTGGTTCATGCTGGTGGTCAATATAGTTTCATATTTATTTCACACTGGCATTCAGAGGAGGCGCATATTGAAGATTTGACCCAAGATCTCTCTAGCTGTTGTGCAAATTTTCAGCAACATAGCAGCAAAAAGCAATCCAAACCATGTGCCACTGAATTGCTGGAAACACCAAATGTTTGTGAAGGCAAGTAAGGAAACATGGATGTGATTTGACTGACAACCAACTGCTGCCATTTTTACTTTTTACTGACAGAATGACCCCAGGAAATATTTGTGCTGGCGAACTTGTTGGTGCAAAATGGGAAAATGAATTGAAGCTAAAGCTGGCAGGAGACTGCTTTCTCCACTCCCCTTAGGTATGTGTGGGTGTTCACATATTTAGAAACTTAATTAATAGCTCTGAGGGACTTTCCCTGGCTATTTTTCAATGAAAAATGTTGCCAGTTGGTTGGGGTTGTTTTTTTAATTTTTGCATTTATATATCACTAATTAAAACCAATAGATCTGGCCTGGAAATCATCAAATAGGGAAAAAAATTATTTTTCAGATAGCCATTACCAGAAGACAGCTGAAGATAGTAAAAGTGCTGTACATTTTACTTTCTGAAGACCCTCATTTCACTGGTATCTACTTGAGATTCTTTCACAAACCAGCAGCATCCATTTGACCAATGCTTTTACTTTTAACCTGCTACTCCTTTCACTGAGAGAAGGGATATTAAATTTATCTTCTGATTATTTAAAATTTCTTCTCTGTTTACAAAGCATTGGGAGTCTTTTTTTCCCTACCTAAAGATTTTTTTCCTTGTCTATTCATTTCCTACTGTGTGAAGCAAAGGTGAGATTTTTCTAATCATTCATCCTAGGAGATTTTCTTCATTTTGTCATTCTGATAAATGTTAAATACAAATGAGAGGGTGTGGGATGGACATGAGAGACCAGTCCAGAGGAAACACAGAAACCCTTATTGGGGTGCACAAGGAGCATTCTAGATAAATCTGTCCAAACCCCTCTGAATAGGAGTCCATCATCTCCATAATTTGAATTGATTCATCTTTTCCTTTTGTGGGAAAGAAAAGAGGCTATCTAAATCAGTGGGATTAAGCAGTATTCTGCCAATTTACACTAACACCTGGCTTCTTTTAGATAAGGCCCAAACGAACGTTAGCTCATGCCAAAGAACAGCCTCAGACTGTTGACCTAACTGTTTAAGTTATCATCCCTGAGATTTGGAAGAACAAAGGCTGGAACTAATCCTGTCTATTGCATGTAACCTTATGCAAGGCAGGCATTCATGAAATGTTATCAACATCATGCTTCAAATGACTTTTATATGTATTTTTATTGTTATTTTTAAAGGAGAAACCAGAAATGAATATCAATTGATCCAATCATAAGTGCAAGTATTGCATCCTATGTACATGACACATTTTTAGTAGTCATTAAAACTGATGTAGGCATAATATTCAAGGAGCAGAAAACTCTAGGGAGAACAAAATGTGCAAAAATACCCCAGAAAACAAAGTAGTATTTGATGACAGGGGGAAAATTGGCACATGATAACCTGCTATAGTAAGCTTTGCTGCGCCTTGGGAACTCTCAGCCTTACTCTAATATGAGCACTATAAGTAGCCATTTACATGGAAAATATGAAATAAATGTACCTGATCCTTTGGTCTTGGAACTGGGGCCCTTTGAGACCAACATGAGAAGTTCAGGGCTCAGTCCTGCAGCTTCTCCCCAGCCAGGAGGTTCCTACATGAGCATAAAATCAGCACAGCCCTCACCCAGCTCCACTTCATCCCATTTTAATCTCTACCTGCCTGGGTATGTGAAGATGCCCTAATGCCCAAGCTGCAGTCTCTCCCTGATTAACATTGAACCAGAACATCCACATCCTTAAATCACAATGGATTATTGCTGGTTTGGATTGATTGGGATTCTGTCTGAGCAGGTGACAGCCAAAGGGATGGTGAATCATATTTGTGTCTATAAACAGCCTGTAGTGGGGAGTGTGAGAGGAAAAACAGGGAATGTAGAGTAACCCCCAGAGCTTATTGCTAAATAAAAACAAGAGTAGTGTTAGCAGTCAGTGAGTGTTTGTCCAGTGCTTTTATTCTTTACAGCACTGTGCAACAATTGTCAGCTTTTGTATGGTCTGAAAGTACATTTCCCTTCCTGCTGGTTCCCTTGGCTATTCCCTGTGGCTGGGTTTGTTCCTGGGAGAAGATGCTATCACAACAATGGCTGGATATCACAGAAATTATTAGACCTACACAGAAATTTGTCCCCTTCTAGTTAAATACTCCTGCTAATTAGGGGTTTACCCAGGGTGGCATTACTGTAGGAGTAAAAGCCCCAGTTCTTCTCAATCAGATGGTGTGGTCTCATCAAGCTGATTCTTTCACTGAGTAGCTGCATCTCAATTAGAAACTAGTACCCATGAAGAAAGCACCGTTGGCTAATTATGCTAATTAAATAATAGCCACCATCTCTTCAAATGGCAGGCTTGTCACATCTCTCACTGGTATCTTATTGCAAACTGCACCATGGAGAATGTTTACTTTCTTGCCCTATTTCTCATGGGAGTGCAACACTTACCTGCTTATAAAATCTGATTTCAAAGTGCAGTCCTGCTGGGTTTTGGAAAGTTCACACTCAGGACTTGGTTTATCACAACTTAAGGAGATTTTTTGACAGGAATTGTTTAAAAGAAAATTGAAGGAAAACTGCTTTTCTGAGACTGGCTTACAAGAGGCATTGGAAGCCTCACTGCCTACAAACCAGTGAGAACACCATTTATTCAAAAGAATGATTTCATGTTCAGGGGGAAGAACTGATGCTGCCCTTTATGCTAAAGAGCCTATTTTCATGTAATTCATGCAGGAGAAATTTAGAGCTGTAACTTATGGATTTAATGTCTTCTTGTTGGGAAGTGGTCTTCAAAAAGTGCTTTGAATCTATCCTCTTGTTGGGCTTCGTAGCAATTTGTTACCATTGATTAAAATAACAATTCCTCATCATTAACCCTTTTAGAATTATATGTGGAGAATTAATGTGAAGTGTGATTAGAGTGGGTTTCTCTCAAATCAAGCAAGATGCTGGTACACTGAAAATGAACTGAATATTGAGGAGGAAGATAAAGCCTCTCCTTATTTCCTTATTACAGTGTCGACATCCAAGTTGCACCAAGAAAAGATAATTTCAGATGGTTCATTTGATTGCACTTTTCTACTTCACAGGCTGTCTGCAGAGGATAAGAGCTTACATTTTAGGGTGATGTCCATGGGAGAGATCAGAGCAGCCTGCTGTGGGGTCAAAGCCTCCACAAGGGCACAGCAGCCCTGCCCTGGCTGGGGAAAGCAGCACACCCCGTCTGGAGCCCCTCACTGCTGCTCAGTTTAAAAAAAGGAGATCTACACAAAGGCCAAGGCTCAGCAGGGCTCTGCTAAGCTTCTCTGCCATGGCAAATGTTTGGTGGTCCACATGAGAAAGGTGTGAAAGTTGTTTATTATTATTGTTCTTCCGTGGGGCTCAATGATATCTTGTTGGCACTGATTAAATTACCTGCTCCTCTTTAACTTGTTGCAGAATTGCACACATTTTTTAGGTATCATCTGAATATTTCTGATCACTTTGTCTTCACAGGAGTCTTACAGCAATTGTTAGTTCTGATAGCTTAAGTGTTTACAATTTCTGCTAACTTTTAAGCACATTTTGGTTTTTTCAGTTCCCAATTGCTACTTCTTTTTTTTTTCCCCTGATGTTTTGACTATCCTGTATAAAAAGAGACAACCATTTCTTTCAGACCCACAGGTCACATTGTTACTTGACAGTCTAATTCCTGTTCAGGTGATAACTTCCCAGTTATTTAGCAAGTTGTGAGCTATATAAAACTCCCAACAATGTGGGCTTTATTCCAAACAGACAACAGGCAAAGAAAGTGGATTTTCCAAAGCACTGGGACAAGGTGGGAGCTGTATCAGACCTAACATCATGTCCACCAGCATACACAACCTCTCCTAAGCTGCAAGATGTGAGTATTTGTACCATGATGTGATATCTGTACCATGAACATGATGTGCAGAAATCAACACTTCAGGAGAATGTAGTGCTGCAAATCTCCACGTTGACATGTCTGATGTCCCTGAGGGCACTGGAGATCACCTGTGTGAGGTGCACAGAGACAGAAAACACCTGAAGCTGAACCAACTCCCAGCGCAGAAGTGAAATTCCTCAGTGTCACTGGGATGTGGACAGAGCAGCCCTGAGAACATGCCTGATGGTAAAAACATGTTCAAAGCCGTTAAGTCACAGTATTAAAAAAGGGTGGAGGAGAGAAGAGCTTTTCTAGCCAGAAATATTGGCTTCTGTCAGGAGGCACAACACTGTCCATCTGATTTCATTTACCAGCAAGTTCAAAGAATGCCCTGATAATGAAGTTATCCCTTTTTAATATTCACATTTCCATAGAGTCCAAAACATTTGTGAAAAGCTTTCTGCTGAAATCTCAACACCATTGTTTCTAAATGCAATGCTTTCAAACCTTCTGAGTAAGCTATACTGCAGTGTCCAACTGTATTGTAAATAGAACAAAGTATTCCTAAAGTTAATTGAAAAAAGAAAACCCACCTCTATTTGCATTCATAAAAAGCTAACCTGACATTCCAAAAGCAGCTATTATGTGTCAGCATGTCATGTGCATTGGGAATATCTGATCCAATTCGCAGCTCATAAATGTCTAATTAAAAAAATATATATACAACAATTTTAATTGGTTCATTGTATCATTTGTTTTTATTATGGTTTTAAACTCTTGCACAATAGTCTGGGCAAAAACTCTCTCAATTTGCAGGGAAAAATGAACTATGAAGGTGGATATTGAACAAAGATAAGTAGGAGTTCCCATATGTACAGGGATAGATAAATGGCTAAGTGTTGGTTAGAATATAAATCTGGGGTTTCATAAATCACAAAGTAGTTTGGATCTATCTGTGACAGGTTTTTAAAATGCCAGAAGAGTCAGGGTAGAATTAAAAAGTGGAGTCAAGTTTTAGGCTCACACAAAACTCCAAGCTGAGGAGTGCAATAGATATATATGTGAGAGCACATTGCCTCTGGTTAAAAAAAGACAGAGAAATCAGAAAATTATTCTTATTGTTGGTTTTATCACTGCTGGGTTTTAGAATGCTGCAGGGAAGAAAGTTAAAGAAGAGATATCTTATGGCTAACTCAGTTTTTATCTGATCCTTATAAAGAAAATTCAATTCATAATTATTTATGAACCAACATCAAGGAGTTTATTACTCTGATTACTCACTAATCATTTCCCGTAAATGCAGTGACCTAAAAATCCCATATAATCAATAAAGTAGTAAGTTTCAGATTTAAATCACTGTACCTTGTATTCTTGAGTAAACCTTTGGGTAATTTACAAAGGCTGTTGAATTTTATAGTAAGTGTTTTTCAAACCAAGCTGGATTCTAAACAATAATGACTTTTTAATGTGGATCTGTGATTACATTGTCATAGTGAAATACGAGAGTCTTTGACTGCATTCGAAATGAGGCAGAGGGTGAATTACTCCGAAGGCATAGATTACCATAGCCTCAGGTAAAGCAATCTTCATAAATTAAACTCCAATCTAAAGTGACCTGTCACTACAAACCTGTTGCTACTCCCAGTAACTTAAATTTCAGTGTACAATCTGTAAACAAGTTCTTTTCCTATTACCACAATGGGGGAGAGTTACTTTGCTAAAGTGCTTTAAAACGAATGTGAGGGAGGAGAATTATACATAAGCATTTTATGGGTTTCTTTTCTATAATTTCAAAAAGCTGTTAGTCTAGGAAATGCAACTTGTTGTCTGCTAAAATGTTTATGTTTTTAAGATCTCTAAAGCTGTCAGCTGAAGGAGCCTTTGGCATAAACAGCAACTGCAGCACTTTCCTAACTCATTTTTGACACACTGAGCGTATTTGACTCTCATACTCGGCAAGAAAGTTTACAGTTCAATGGTATTCAAAAATGTTTTGTACATTCAGATGCTTCAGCTGTCATTTCCCAAGGGGTTTGCTGGTTTCTCCATACCTCAGCCTCGGGAAATATAGTTTATAAACGTCTTTTTCAGAGATGCCAGAGCAGCTGTCTTCTGAAAATCGTGTGGCTTTTGCAGCAACTGAAAGCTGAGGGCTTTGCTCAGGGATGGCTTTGGACTCTCTGCAGACAACAAAGAGTTGTCCCACTGCAGGGATCCTGTAGGGATGGAAGTCCTGATCCTTGCTGGTTTTCACCCAGCCCACTCACACCCTGGGTTTTATCCTGTGCATCTGTTGGCCCAACAATTGCTCTTCCAGTGCTCGTTGTGCTATCACCTGAGGTTTGTATAAAACTGAAAGGTTACCCCATGAAGAGCTGAACTAATTCATTGGAGTTGGATGTTTTTATTTTCAGAAAGCAAAACCAAATTATGCCTTCTTCTTAAGAAGACATTGAAATATATACTTTTTACTGTATTTGCTGCTGTACAATGGGCAGCAAAGAAAAAATTTAAAAGGTAGGAATGGAAAGTAAACATATAGGTTCGTTGGCACAAGAGCTAAAATGAAACATTTTATGAAAATATTTTCAACTTATTTTAGACTTACTTTTGAAATGATAAATTAATCCCATGATGCTTGGAAAAGCCCAATATTTGTTGCAGCTACCTAAAAGAACTACAGTCGATGGCTAACAACTGGAAGTTTAATTTATTTTGAGCAAGACCTTCATGTTCATAGAGCACGTGTCTTCTTTCTTCTTTTACCACTGATTGGCTTTTTAGTTTAACAAAAGTCTCAGTCAGCTTCACATGTAGAACAAACATGATGGTCTCATAGCATGGGGTCCAGGTCTGAGTCACAAGCTCAGTTCTTGGAGCCCTGGGATGACAGGTTTATGCATTGAAAGTAATGAGAGAGAGAGAAAAGTTTATCTGTTCTTCCCCCTCTGTGGAGGGTGAAGAATTTCTTACTGAGAATGACAGGTCTGGGTCATGAAGACATTCCTGAGGAACTGAGCAGAACAGGTTGAAGAGGATCAAATTTTACATGTACTAAATCTCTCTTAATATCAGGTTTCCAGGCTTCCTTGAGGATGATCATCTCCTTCCTCAGCCTGTTTGGATATTAATATTGTGTCCACTTCCCAAACTCTTCTTCTTCCATGTTTCATCTATCCTTTCATCATAATCATTGAGAATACCCTGAGAAAACAGATTTTGTACACACATTTTGTGTCTGCCATGCTGTTTGCATCACATGCCCACTTACTGTAGAGCCAGCTTTTGACCAATTTCAACCAAACTCGATGTCTAAAGAGATCCCATTGTTGTATGGGTCATGTGAACTCTTCTCTGCATATCTTTCCACACAAAGACCCTGCAGATGCTAGAAAATCTACCCTAAGGTGCTTGAAAAGAAGAAGCAAGCCTAAAATAGAAAGCTGGCCAAATTAGATTATTAATCTTGTATTGCATTTTGAGGAAACACAGCTGAAACAATCAGAAAAAAAAGGAAAATGAAAACCCAACCAAAACAGAAACCCATAAATAAAAACAGTTCTCACATTGACTGCATTTTTAAGGATGTATAAAAACTCTAGATGCCTCTAGGATTTTTGCATTTGGTATTTTGTCTAGGTATAAGTGCAGCTGCAAAGGTTCTGATCTTGCTGCGTAGTTTGACAGGTAGTTCATGCCACATCCTGTCAGATTCCCAAGTATTGAACTTCCTCACAGATCCTTCCCCACTAATTTTGTCACAAAGACCAAACATAGCAGCTAGAAGAAGCCTGTTTCATGGTGCAGGAAAACACAGCTACACCTCCTGTTCTGCCAGCACTTCTCCAGAGGGATTGCTGGAAGAACTGGCTCAGCACACACCTCTCTCATTCCCCAGCTTCCTTTATCTTCTTGCACAAAATTAATTTACTCCTTTTACAATGGTGCCTTTGAGTGAAAGGCTTTGTTCCTCGGTACATCCTGCTTTTTTTGACTGCACCTCAGCCCTCAGGGAATGTCTGCTGAAATCAATGCCCACACGTTTGGTAAGGAGCAGGTAAGAAACTTCCACCTATGCATGGAAGCGTTGCTCCCGAGCCTGTTGAGACAGTCTGACTGCAGGCACTGGCTTATTTGCTCTGCTGCCAAGAATATCAATTGGATACCACACTTGCTATTGATCCAAAGGAAGATTTTGTTGTTGTTGTTGTTGTTGTAAAAAATGTGAATGCATTATGCAATGTCATGTAACACTATAAAGCAAAATAAAAGGTACAGAAGGGAGAGAAAGCAGCAGAACATAACAGCAACAACATTAGCTCTGCAGATTTTCCAGCCTATAATGGCATGTTTTGGCAGATGGACAAAAAAACCCATGACATATCCGTGGGTGTCTGAGTCTGGAGATGATTCAGCTCCTCTCTGCTGTGCCTTGATGGGCTTGTCTGTGATGACTAAAACAGTACAATCAGGCTGGCTGATATCACTATTTGTAACACCTTAACTGAGAAATAAACATGTCTGGAGCAGCACAAAGTGCTCTAAGATTAATCTGGAGGATGGGTTTCGTTGTCCTCCCAGTTCTTCATCCAGCCTGAGATGCTGCAATCCAGGCAAAGATCTTTAGGGTGCTGTGAGGGTCTGTGAGCCCTTTGCTCTCCCCATCTCTTTTCTCGGTCTCTCAAGAGAAAATCTTCTCCTCCTCTGGGTTCACAGTGGGTCCATGACTACTGGGGGAGAGGCCTCACCACATGTGGTGCAGATGAGGCACCCACAGAGCAGTGAAAGATGTTTTTTGCGTGGGAAATAGACTTTTGGAGGTTGGGCTCCTGCTCTCCCTGCCAGCTGACAGAACTCTTCTCCCAATACCTCTCTGAGCTGACTTCAGTGTGTTTTGCACTGACAGCTGTCTCATGCTGAGATGGAGGCCATGAAAGCCAAGTTCCTGCACTTTTAAAGCTGTTCTTAGCTAGTTATGAGCCAGCCTCTCAAAGTTCTGGTTGTACTTCTCTGACATACACATCTGTGGCTGTTCTGTCACTCTGTCACATTTAGCAAAACTACCTAAGGTGCTTAAGAGCTCTGATTTTCATGTACTAGTTTGCAGCTCAAAGCTGTGGGTTTGTGCCAGAGACCTAACTTCTCTTTCCTTGGCCACAGAGGGGAAACAGCAGAGAAATCACGATGCCTGTGGCATCCTGGGACCTGTGGTAGTGACTAAATGCAAAGGTAGATCAGCTGGATGCTCAGTTGCAGAGGATGCAACTCTTAACCTTGTGAGCTCTTGTTCTGTCCCTGATTGCAGTCCCTGCAGCACATTAGCAATGTGCTCTGAGCCTGCTGCCCACCTGGAACAGGAGTCAGGTTCAGGGCTGTGTGGTCACACAAGGACCTAATAGTTTATTCTGTCTTTTCCTCAGACTTCCCACATGGATATTTTGTGTTTATGGAGTCCTTGAAGGGACATATAATTACAGAAAGAAATCATACTTTTGGCACAGCAAGAAATACAACAATGTGGATAAAAGAAAATATAGCTCATATTCCTGCCTTATTTTACTTCTGGTGCTCTTAAATCTTCTTCTCCTTAAAGCAGAGCCTCCTGAGTCTGAGCTGCCCTACAGGAATTTTCAACTCTTCCTGTGAAACATGAGGCTTTTACTT
The DNA here is from genome assembly GCA_013398615.1 of Brachypodius melanocephalos. Taxonomy (NCBI): domain Eukaryota; kingdom Metazoa; phylum Chordata; class Aves; order Passeriformes; family Pycnonotidae; genus Brachypodius; species Brachypodius melanocephalos. Next base: position 41,368,306 of record VZSR01000520.1, on the reverse strand, counting down.
CTCTCACACACAAAACCAGCTTCCTTTTGTTTCAGCTGTCACACTGTTCCCCTCCTCACAACCTCATTTTTCCCTTTGAACATGTGCACCTTTTATATTGGGTTCATGTGGCCAAGTTTTGGTAGTGGGGAAACTACAGGGATGGCCTCTGTGAGAAGCTTCTGGGAACTTCCTCCATGAGCAGCACAGCCAGTGCCAGGCACATCCAGGACATACCCACTCTGGCCAAGGCTGGGCCAGTTAGAAAAATTGGCACACCTCTGTGATAACATATTTAAGAAGAAGATTAAAAAGTTATTTCACAGTTGTAATTGCAGCTGATCCCCTCCAACTCCCAGTATTCTGTGATCTCTGACTGCTCTCTCTGACCAGAATCAGGAAAAACCTGTGATGAACTGACCATGTGATAAATTGACCATAACATGCTTGGGGTGGAGAACGTAGAGCTGGGAAGGAGGTGGGGATGGAGACAGGTTGTTTTTAAGGTCTTAATTTTGCTTCTCATTATTCTGCTCTGAGTTTGTTAGTAATAAATTCTATTAATATCTCTAATTCAAGTCTGTTCTGCCCATGACAGTAATTGGCTGGTGATGTCTCCCTCTCCTTACCACAACTCATGAACCCTTTGTTGTATTTTCCCTCCCCTCTCCAGCTACAGAGGAGAGTGATAGAGAGGCTTTGGTGGGTGCCTGGCATCCAGCCAGGGTCAACCCACTACACCTTTCCATTCATTTTTTCAGAGAAATTCAAACAATCCTGAGGCCATGTGACTATGTTTGTGATATGTGCACAGCAGAACTTAGAGATGACAGAGTGATAAGTTGCACATGAAATGGAAAATAAGTCTAAACATTTGCCAGCTTACATTTAGCATAAGTATCAATCAGCGTGCTCCAGTGGATCTGCTCCAACATACCCCACTGTGGATGCAAGCCAAAATCTGAGCAGCAACAAACAGCCCATTATCAATCCATTAGTCCTCACTGACTGAAGTATACACATAAAATCTTGTTTTACATGCATACTCCTGCCATTCCCCAGCAGAGATAATGAGATAGCTATAATGAGATACATGTGCCGTATCACTCAGCCCAGAAACTTGTCACATTCTAATGAGTTTCTTCTCTCTGCCCACAGACACAAATAAAATACCTGCGTTTTTCTATTGTTACCTAAGAGGCAGCCAGCAGCCAGATGCTTGCTGGAGAAAATGCAGTGACACACTGCAGCACCCAGCTAACACCCATGGGATGATTATTGCCAGTCTTGTCTGTCACTTTGCATCACAAAGAGACAGAAAAGCACAGGTTGTGGCTCCCACGACAGGGTTACAAGCTGGGAAATTGAAAGTGGATCATCCCTCATCCCCCCATTTTCAATATAAAAATGAGCCTTTCCTTCCTTCCTTCCTTCCTTCCTTCCTTCCTTCCT
>VZSR01000520.1:41305915-41366571 GCA_013398615.1 Brachypodius melanocephalos | reverse complement strand
CCTTCCTTCCTTCCTTCCTTCCTTCCTTCCTTCCTTCTTCCACTGTTCAGCAGGCTGGGGGTGCACGAGGAGCTGGGAGGTGACACAGCAGGGACAGCTGACCCCAGCTGCCCACAGGGTGACCCCAACTGACCACAGGGATGCTCCACATCTTATGGTGGCTGCTCAGTATAAAAAGCTGAGGAAGGAGAAGGAAGGAAGGGACATTTGGAATTATGGCATTTTTCCTCCCCAGTCACTGTTTGTTATGACAGAACCCAGCTTTCCTGGGAATGGCTGAATACCTCCCTGCCCATGGGGAGTGATGGATTCCTTGTTTTGCTTTGCTTGCATGAGCACCTTCTTCTTTAGTAGTTAAATTGTCCTTATCTCAGCCCACAAGTTTTATCATTTTACTCTTGCATTTCTCTCCCCTCTCCCACCACAGGGGATTGAGGGAGAAGCTGTGTGAGACTGAGTTGACAGTGGGGTTAAACCACAATGCTTTTCCTTTCTAAAGCTGTGAGTATTCTATAAACAACTCATTACAAACAACTCATTCTCTTAAAGCAGAGTAATGCCCTTAGCAAGCAGGCAGCCATAGCTGAATGTGGCCAGCATCAGTGAGCACCTGAAAGAAGTTTCCCCACTCAAAATGCCACTTCTTTCAGAAAATCTTGGAAAAGACATTTCTTTGTCTTTCCCACAGTAGATTTCTCTCCTATCAAATGGTGGGTCCACTGAGGATTCACCCAGGGAACCTCACACTGAACCATCCCTTGGATACTGATGGGACAGTTCCACACAGGTAAAAGTTTCCTGGGTGTCCCACAGTGCTCCTGCAGCACTACAGTCCACAGTGTTCCATTTCAGGGTGTCCAGGTGTAGTGTAAGTGGTGCACACGCCTTCTGCCACTGCTCTGTTTTGGAATAAGGCTGCTTTGTGTGAAAAAGGGAAAAATTACTTTGTAGAAGTCCCTGGGCTAAAATTCTGCTTTGAGCTGTTGCTCTGCAAATGGCTTCCTTTGTTTTAGTGGGGAAAGCCCTGCTATAAATAAAAGAAGAATCTAGCAGCTCATTTTTACTTCTCAGTGCTGGATAGGTCTCCATTTTGCTGAAGAGCTGGAAAGGTAAAAAATATGTACAAAGGGATGGCCAATTTACGCCCTAGATTTTAAAGCAGAATAGCTCATTGATTTTGTCTGGTAGATTTGCTTAAAATTCAGTGGTACAATATGTCTTGGAGCCTGAAGAGATGAGTGAGGATCTGTATAGCTTGCGTGAGCTAAGGAGAAAAAGAAAAAAAAAAATCTCCCATTACTGTATAGAGTGGTTGTCTTTTCAATTATGGATGAAAAGATGGGTATGACCCTGAGGGGCTGGATTCAAACAGAATGCAAAGGGGGAAGAGCCCTAAAAACAAGCAAAATCTTTGCTAAGAGATGATTAAAAGGGAACATAAATGTCTGGAAGTGTTTTGAAGAAGGAAGTGCAACGGAGTGGGTGAAAATGGTTATGGTGGAATATAGAGTAATGGTATTAAATTAACAAAAGGAAAAGATCTGTTAAATATCAATAGAATCCTTTCTGTTTTCCTGTGGCATCATCTCCCAAGGGAAGTTGCAGGAGCTCCATCATTTGAGTCCTGGCAAATGACTTGGGACAAACCACAAGAAAGTGAGGTTTAAGGCACATTACTGAGATGTTCAGGGATGGAGTTACTGACCTAGTGCCTCATTCCTCCCTCCCCCCTTCCCTGGGAAGCTACAGCATTAATGAAAATAAGGGGGAAAAAAAAAAGACACCGGGGTGGAGTAGAGCTCCTGTTTATACACGAGTGGCAGGGCTACAGCAGCAGCAGAAAGAAGCACAAAGATGTGTAAAAAGAGATTGAGAGGACTGGTGATGGGGGAGGGAGACACACAGAAAAACTAAATTGCATGAGGGGTGAGAAAGGGGCAGGTGAATGGGCTGGCCAGATGCAGGCACTGCCCCTGGACAGGGACTACCAGAGCTGCACAAAGGTGTCTGTGCCCTGGGAAGATTTCTTCTGCAAGGGACTGCTATTGGACACTCTGTACTTCTGTCATAAGGAAATGTAAATTCCTGGTAATTAATGAAGCAAGCGGTTCTTGCAGAATATGATCAGAGAACACAGAGCATCAGGCAAGGTGGGAGCTGCCACTTGTACCTTCCCAGGCCACTTATTCCATGTTCCCCATCATCTGGCAGAGCTTGTAACACCTGCTTTTGAAAGGAAGGTCCATGCTGATTGTAATGCTGATAATGCCCACCCATATTGTAATTACCCTATTTGAGGGTCTCAAATATATCTTGAAGCATTCCTTGGCTGAGCCCCTGGTGCTGCAGAGGAGACTGGCCTTTTCCAAGAGATAGAATGCAGGATAAAAGAGGTATATTGTTCAAGCAAGGACGTGAAACATCAGATCTGGAATCACAAATAGTGCTCGTGAGCTCCCAGGCTGTTGCTCAAAGCCCATATCTGGTCTTGGATCCCTGTTTACTCATGAACTTTATGAACATGCTCCACTTCCTCTGCTTAAAGTTAAGCATGAGCTCTGAAGGATTTCTTGAACAGACTATCTAACTAGAGTATGGCATAAGATATTCCACCCAGATCGCTCAATAATTGTTTTCAGTGAAAATAAAACCTGATACTTTTCAAGGGGAGTCCCTCAGCATCAAATTAGAACGACCTGGAGATGTCTGGGCTTTGAGAGGAGGCACTGTTAGGAATCTGACCATTTCATTTTCCTTTAAATTCAACTGAAACCTTTAATGCTGCTTGTCTGCAAAAAACAGGGGGCAGAGGAGGCACTAAGGAAAAAGGCAACTGAACAGAGTTTCTCTTCTTTCGTGAGAAGACCCTTAAATATAAGCATAAATTTTGTCATAGAAGTGTGTCTAAAGCTTAAGAAATAAATCCACTCCCAAAAGCAAGAATTCATTGGTTTTTTAAAAGTAAAATAAAATTAAATAGTCCCAGGGCAAATTGCCCCTCACCAGACAGCAGAAAAAGCTAATTTAATTTCCATAAGACAACAATGATTATTAAGTTTCATAAAAATAAATTCAACCACCTTAAGAGTAGGCTATAAATTCTAAGTATATTGTGTCAAAAATTAACATATGAACTTCAAATTTGTGCACCAATTCAAAATCTGATTTAACAAACTGCTGTTATTAAAGTCAATTGGTGAGAATTCCATTATAAAACCAAATGAAATCTTAGCTCTACATGAAATAAATATTTTTTCAAAGCCTAAGCAGACTGAATTAACATGCAATGATCTAAATTATGTATTAAACTCAATTATTTTTATTATTACTTTTCTATTAAGGTGACATGATTAACTCCACTCTTATTAGTCTCAGTTCCAATCCTAACTGCATCTCAACTTTGGTATCTTCTTGGGGGGAATTTGTTCACAGAGTTATTGTAAACAAGCCTGCTCTCCAGAGTTCTATAAAGAGAGTTGTTTTGTGAAGAACAAAACAGCACTGTGGTTTAACAGACATGTTAGTGAAGTGCTTTCCATCAGCTTTGGCAGCATTTGAATGGAATGGAAGAGTATGAGTATCAAGGTTCAAGAACTCATTTGTTTGGTTCTTATCCAAGTTGATCTCATGGATGTGTTTTTGAAATTAACACTTTGTTTTTACACTTTTTCCTCCTTAATATTCACCAAAGATCTGACCCAGTTTGAAATGTGGAAGCTTCTTCTAACATGACCTGGACTCTAAATCAGGTTCCACTCACCCCGGCAAAGGAGATGTCATTGGCATTAGCATCTATGGTAATTCAATGAGCTAATGCAGCAAGTTATTTCAAAAATATTATTTTATTACAACACCATCTTCGTGCCTATTGAAATCAAAATTAATGGCTCCGATTTTAAAGTAATTTATTTGTGTGGGGTTTGAACCTTGAAGCATTCATCATTCTTCACATATTCTTTTTCCTAGTGTAATTTCTCACAGTCAGAAATTGTTCAGCATTTATAAATTTTTTAATGTTAGCAAGATGTGAAAATTCCTTGGGAATGTGTTTTTAGTCCTAGTGAGTCATGAAAGGAAACTTCACTAGCTCAACACTAGAGGAGCTTTTCAGTAACCAAAAGTGGGGCTTACAAGATTTTTGAAAGACGTAAAATGCCCATCCTGAAAAACAAATACAAAAGTCAGAAATGTTAGTCAGATCTATTCTCATTTTCACTGCATTCCTAGGAAAAGCTTTGAACTTTGGCTTGAACGAGCACTGCTGGATTTGATGCACTCTCCCCCTCACACACAGGGCTCCTGTCTGTAAATCAACACCAACACTGATCCAAAATCCAACCCTTCATTGACTCAGTGTGGTGTTTGCACCCCACACTCCTCTTCTTGGAAGGTTTCCTTCCAACCCAAACCATTCCATGATTCTGTGATTCTATGATATTGTGTCTGCGCCTCAGCAAAAGCTTTTTGTTTATTTGTTTGATGAATTTCTTTGAGTTTAAAGAAAGGAATTAATTTCACTTATTTCTTTATGTGATCATTAGAAAAGCTTTTAATGAACATAGTAAAACCCAACTAATTATCACAATGGCATTTAACTCTAAATAAAATTGACAGGAAGCAAGAATATGATACATATAATTTTGCACAGTTTATTAAAACACATTTATCACTTTTTTCCTCCTAAAGCAACCTGATCATATTATTCCATGATAATTTAGCTAATATTTTTTCTGTGCATTTAATATTTAAGTGGCTTTTACTGATATTAAAGTCATAATGCATTTTATGGAAATTACCTTGCATTCTAATTACTTTTCTTGGTGAGGAATGGTAAACAGAATTATCTCGTTATGCTTGTTGTAGATGAAAGCAAAGAAATATTTAATGAGAAGAGACTTCTAAAGGAAAAAAAATCCATATTCAGATGTTTTTTTCTCAACTTAGCCCATTTTGCCATCAATTCAGAGACGAGCGACTCCCAGGACCAAAGCAGGAACCAGGCGTGGATGTGAACAACAAAAGGCTCTGAATGGAAAGCTGGATGCTTTTAACATCAGCAGTTCCCTTTTTTTCTGTGGCCTGTCCAAACATAAGCTGAGGAGAGTTGGGAGGAAGACAATGCGCTACCACAAGACAGCAAGAAACACAAATAACCGTGTCCTTGAGCCCGAGGTGGCCCACGCTTTCAGAAAATGAAGCTGCTGCTGGAAAGCTCTGAATGGCACCTACAGAAATGGAGAGGTCAAGGCCTGTGTAAAAGTTAACCCCATGTCCTTTTCTTCCCCAGTTCTTTACATGAAATTCACTTACTTCCCTGGAAAAATAGAGGAATTAATTGTGGAGAAATAGAGTTTTCCTGCCTCCTCAGAGTTTCTCCAGAGTTTCCTCAGTTTCTCTACTGAAGTCCAAGTGAAGTCAAAAGCAAGACTGGATTACTGCCTCTGAAAACAAAATACGACTTTTTTCTGTATGAACCTTTATGAAGATGAAGATGTGCTTTAGCACTATCTGAATGAAGTCTCTTCTCTTTGCTAAGCCTTCCTTTGGGAGATATGAGATGGAGTCTGGCTCCAGGGAAATCATGGTTTACTGGCCACTCTGTGTCTGGACCTCTCTCTGAAAATCAAAATGCACCATGGCTCTTGCTCAGTTGACTTTGTAACATCCAAAGAGCTGCCACCAGAGTGGCTGAATGGAAAGTATAGGATGTAGCACAAATAGGTAGAAAAGGAGGAATAAGTGAACAGTAACAGCAAGAAACGAAATTCCAGGCTTTGTTTCTGTGGGGTTCCACAAATTTCTCTAAATTTACATTTTTCCTTTCTTTTGCACTGGTACAGGGCTGCCCTTCCACCCACCAAGACCTACACACGTGGCAGCAATGGTTACACCATAGGTAATATATTATATAATTATATAATAATTATAATTACATATATAATCATATATATATATAAAGAATAATAAATACAATTATATAATGTATAACCACCTATAGGTGTGACATGGATTTTTTCTCGACTGGCTGCCATGTCAGGAAGGAAAGTCTTCCTGTAAATCTGGGTGGGAATATGGATTTTTCCAGCCTGGTGTGGGAGAAGCAGCAAGAAGAACAGGGGTGTCTCTTGTGAAAGGACGTCTCTGAGGCTTTCATTTAGTTTAAAGAGATCACCATATTTCTCCTCCACATGCTCTTAATTTCAAGGGTCAGTATTTTCTGTATGCATTTCCAAACTCCCCAGCAAGACAAATATTGTAAGATTATTGTTGCTCGCACTTGTTTTACTTTCAACCGCCCTGTTCTGGTAACTTTGGAGCATCAGGCATTAAAGGCAAGTGGATGGGAGATGTAGAGTTAAGCTTTAACTCACACTGAAAGTTCAAATTCATTTTAATTGAAATGTTCTGTGAATTTCTGTCTACACTAAGCAAATTTTTCATTTAGGGGAGGGAGACTAGAAAGTTCTGTGAATAATGCCTATTTTGCAAATTTCTAAGCTCTCATTCCACTAGAAATGACCTTTAAATAAACTGATTTTAATTTAATTTTCAGCTCATTCTTTCTACTATTTGAACAGCAAGCGAAACAAGCAAAGAAGGCCTTTAGTCCCCTGTCATCACTGAAAACTTCACTGTAAGCTCTAATGCAGTAGTCCAATCCACTAATCTATTTATTCCTTTTTAACCAAAACATCTTCTGCAACCCCTCCCATAGCTCTGCAAACAATAATTGCAATAATATTTCAACATTGTATTAAGGATCAGGTTATCTGTGTAGAACATTTGGAAAGGTCAGTGTCTCATATGTAACTTATAGGCAAAAATAAAACGACCAACGAATGTCATTGATATTTATTGCAAATGCTCTATGACATTCCAAGTTTGCCATGCACATTTCTCCCTGTAATAGAACATGCTTCTAAAATGGATTAAATCCTGATTTGATTTTAGTACTCTACATATTACAAATGCATTTAATTTTAAGTGACAAAATAAAATGTAGCATATGACATCCTAATCTGATGTATAGCAGTTTCACCAGCAATTCCCTGTGAGATACATCTTTTTTTAGTAAAAATGTCAGTGTTGCTTGAGTTAGCTCAACAGGGCCTTGTGTTCAAGCAGCACCACACTTCAGTGTCTTCTCTTAACCAAATGTTACCAGAACTGAAGGGGTCTCAGCAAGAGAGACAAAAGCAAGTTGAAGGAGGTTTATTTGCTTTACTAGGCACAAAGAGCACTCCCTCTTGTGCTCCAGCTTATTTGAATGGACAGCAAAGACAAATGCAGCCAGAGCTTTTAAAGGTCCACTGGAAGTCTTAACATTGGATTTTAAAGAATTCAGGATGAGCACAGACAGAACAAATGTGATGTGTCTGTGTGTCAAAGGCACAGTCTTGTTTTGGAGGTCACTGAATATCTCGCTGATGGAAAACAAATAAATGAGTAATAACATTAACTGAATGATTGGGTTATGGGCATTATTTTCTCCAGAATCCTTCAGAGGCTTCACTGTGTTGACTTCAGCAAGGCAAAATCCTCTCAGGGCATCATGACCATTACGACCTCTCTTCTTTCAAATTATGTTAGTTCTGAATAACAATTATGGAAATTAACTTATTAGTGCAAATTGATACATGATGCTGGACCAGCAGAATTGACTGTTCTGTATTATTTTATTTATTTAGGCAACAGTACCAGTTATAGTGCAATAAATGGAGACTGACTCTTATCATTAATGTAGAAGGATATTTTAGTTATGGGTGTAACAAGAAATTCATTTATGTGAAATTTACCTCGGAAACATCAAAGAATATACCAGTGTTATCTTCAATCTGCCACAGCTGGAAAATGAAAGAAAGGGCTAGCACAACACAAAGTCTAAGAATTAAGAAATTGTATTTGTTCTTTGATTATCAATAAGAAATCCTGTTCCTTTAAAACAATTTGTGCCATCTTAGAAGGGGAACACTTTTCTCCCCTTGCATATTTGTTCATGCCTTGCCTCATTCACCTTTTTCCCATCACGGTTTGTGATGGGGAAGCGCAAATTGGACATAACACTGAGCACACAGATCTGAGAGGGAGGAAGCTGAGGAAAGACAAAGCAAGTGCAGGCAGAGGTGTTTGTGCCGAGGCTGCTGGTGGTGCTGGGACTCCACCAGGATCTCATGAGGGCCATGTGGAGACCTCCCCACGCTAACGCAGGAGTGTCCCACCTGCCCAGCCACAGGGAAACCCCACATTTCTCCAGGAATACTGGAGGGAAAGCTCTGCCAGTGCCAAGCAGGCCTGCAGAGACGGAGGAAAGGCCCTGTGCACAAACAAGGCCCTGACGTGAGCAGGCCCAAAGCCCGGCGGGAGCTCGCACAGACACCACGGCCTGCTCCCCATCCACCTCCCTGCCGCTGCGCCACCCTCCAGAAAGCCCGGGAAGAAAATCCGAAGGGAGAATAAACCCTTGGATGCGGCTGGCTGCATTCAGATGCAAATCTTTATCTGTAAAGCTCGAGATTATCACACTGCCATGGGAGCTCAGTGACCTGGGCCTTGTGTAGGACACCTCAAAGCAGCGTTGCCGCAGCGCCAGGCGGGCACCGAGCCCGTCTAATCTGGCCTCTACTGCTCCAATTCACCGCGGACAGCCCCCGAGGCTTCACCGTGTCTGCATCAATGCTCTGACAAAACATCACGCATAACGAGCAGAAGAAATAAAATTTGGTGTGTCTTTACACGGAAGCTAATTTTCTCAGGGAAATGTAAAGATTATTTTTTTCAGGGAAGTACAGTAGCAGCAGCTGTAAAGCAAATTTTAATGATATGCCTGAATGTCACAGTTAAATCTCTGACAAGTTTTTACAATGGCAGCATTTTCATCTTCTTTTTCTTTCTTCTTATTTGACCCTAGAGATTACAATCAAAAGCTTTCCTTTTTTTTTTTTTTTTTCACATTGAAACATTCAAACTTTAACATTAAATCTCATCTGCAAATTGACAAAGCCTGTAATTCAAAATGAAAAAGGAAGTTAAAAAATACTGACACAGCGCAAGGAAAAAAACCCAATTTTTTTAAAGTTTAAAAAATGAATTATATTTTAATTTCTTGTATTTGCATATATCATGGAGTGTTTGGGAAAAGTCCTGTTCTTTGCAATCTTACCTGGTTATCCATGTAATGACACCTGGATGTGCAGCTCCCACTGGTCATTTCAGTCATCAGCAAGAATTTGAGTGCAAAGGTGTTCTGTGAATGCTCATTTTCCTCTGGCTGTTTCAAAGACACTTGGCATTTCCAAGAAAGCAAGGAATTTCCAAGAAGGGCTGGCTGTATCAACTGCTCGAGCAACATGTGCAGCTGGGGCAGTGAAAAATATCAGAGAACAGGGCTCCGTATGTCTGCATCAGGGTTAAAGCAGAAATCTCCAGAGCAAAACCAAAGCACAAAGGAGCCAGGGGCTGCTGGTGGGGTACAACAGATTCAGAGCCTTAGAGCACAAGGCAAAGAGGCAGAGATGCAGAATGACCTCTGGCTGGGGAGATACCCCGTGCTGTAAAAGATGGGGTGTTTTGCATAATACAGACATGGAAAGGCTCAGGGATTTGGAAGAGTTCCTGGAAAACAGGGAGCAGCTGCTCGGTGCCATGCCTGGACAGCGAGAGCCCCTGGGTGCCCCAGCTGCCACAGGGGCCAGCAGAAGGACAGGGGGCCAGGCTGTGCCTGAGGACATGCCTGCTTCTGGGGCAGTGGGGAAGGAATGGACACAGACAGGAGAGTGTGGAGAAGCAGTGGGAACGTTTTCAGGTCAGTAAAAACTCCCTTAAAGCAGACTCCTTCCATAAAACCTGCTTATAAAAATACCCAGTGCATGGCAACTCCTCTCTTCTCTGCCTGCATTTTTTGTGCTCAGCTCAAAGGAGAGTTGTCTAAAAATTCACCCACTAGCCCCAGTGAGGCATTTTGCCTGCTCAGAAGGATCCCTTCTGCTTGATTGAGAGGGGCATGGGAGGGATAGGGAGGAAGGGAAAGCATTTCATCCTGGTCAAAAGCTGCATAAGGCAGTTTGGTGCTCAGAGCCCTCACACCCAAACAGGGAAATGCAAGACCAATAGCAGCTCTGAGAGTTGGCATTGTGCAGCTCTCACTCCTGTCTGTTTTGTCACGGTAAAGGAAAAATAAGGATAATGCTATCCATAACTCTTCATGAGTACTTAAACCTGAAGCTATCTTGGTGCAGCTTAAATCAAGATAATATCTAAAATTTTCCTTTCTGAACTCTTTTTTTTTCTTCTTCTTCTTAAATGGCAGCTTTCTGAGTAATTTTAAGCTGTCAGGAAAAAAAAAAAAGTTACCAAGTACCGTCCATGGTTCTTCCTTTCTCAATCCTGATAAATAGATGTGAATCTGCTGACAAGAAGTTCCAGTGAGCTTAGATATCTGTTATACTTGTCTTTTAGTCCTCCTAATATCTTAAAAATTTCTTTGCCCTCTCTGATGCTGGTTGAAACTCAGCCAAGTTCCATTAAAAAAAATAGCATAAATTGAAAGTTTGTCAGGAATTCCTTGTTGTGGCCTTAAGTACAAAACTATTACAGTCTTTTCAAAGAGATTTCTTGCAGTTTTGTTAAACAATCAGTCTCGTCCACTGAAGTGTGCCTTTTAAAAATCCTTGTTGCTGTTGAAAGTCCATGCCATCACTTTAGTTTTATCTCAGGGTTTTCCACAGAGGTCTATTGCTTCGTATCCTTCTTTCACCTTCAGAGTCTGAGGTCTCTCTGTTTTAGCTTTAGCTGCACTAGTGGTGCAATTCAGTCTGTGGGAGAGGCATGAAATGTACAGTCCAGGTTAAATTTTTAGTCTCCTCATTCCATGCAAGTGTTCATTTCCTCCAAGAATTCATTTTAGAGCCGTGTAATACTGACACTGTCTTTCTCTAGAACTCTGTTTTTAAGGATGTAGAGAAAGTTGATCTCACTTCCCTGGGATTTTAATCACAGACCATGTATCACCCCTGTGTTAGTAACAAAGCAAAGTCTAACAGGACAGCAGATATGGATTAATTTGGGAGGCAGAGATCATGATCATTCATTTTCCCATTATTACTGATGCCGTCTAGGCAGTATGAGCAGATCACACAGTGATGCTGCTCCAGTGCTGCCAGCACACCTTGCTGTATGGCAGCAGGGACTGTCCTCCTGAGAGAGGGGAAAAGGGTTGAGAAGTTGGAAAATGAGAGTTCTGACCCGAGGACCTGACACCAGTTAATAGATTTAGTACTAAATGTAAATTATTGCTAACATAAGAAAGTGGAAGACAATTTTAGCTGTTAATGAGAACAAGTATGAAGTAATTATTTCTTGCCAGTTTTAATGAGAGACAGCAAAGAATGTACCAATGGATTACCACTTTATGCCCTTGTCTTCACTGGAATGAAGCTCCATGTTGGAGCACAAAAGATAATACAGAATAAGATGGAAAAATAACTTAAAAATCACTGCTGTGAGAACATCCATAAAAGTCAAGTGCTGAATGAGTTCAAGCTCTGAGAATGCTTGGCACTGGCTTTATTTATGCATTTTAAATACATCCAACATGATCTTGATTTGAGAAGGAACAATAATGTTATACCAAGTAATTTGTTGATAATAAGTTCTGTCTGGTTTTTGTAATTAAAAAAGAGATTAAGAAAGGCTAAATCATTAATGCTTGAACCGCTGCTGCTGGGATATGCACAGTAACACACAATTTATAAACTTTTGGCAGAGGGATTTATTTACTGATGCTTTTTCAAGAAACTCCTTTCTTCATGGTATTTATAGAATGTGAGAAATAATAGACTGTGATTATGAGCAGAGAAGAGCAATCATCCTGATAAATGCCAGCGAATGGTAAAACTACACCCATTATATAGGGATACAACTGCTGAATATTGCAGCTCAGCTACTTTGTCTTTTGCACATTCATTATCTCAAGGGTAGATGGTCAGGTTTGGCAGGTGGTTGAGCATTGGAGAAGCCACAGATTCTATTGCAAGCCCAGTGCTCAAGTTCTCACTCTCAGAAAATGGTCATTTTTTCCTCAAGTTTCCTTGTTTGCGCATCTATTTTCCAGTTTTGAGCAAATGCAGAAACAGAAGGGAATGGGGCAGGTCCAGTGACATAAAGGAGAAATTATAGGACCTCCTTTCACCCAATGTCACAGGAACGCACAGACTGGTGTCCCAACACCCCAAACACAACAGAATACTTGAGGAAATTTTTAATATCACATCTAGTGCCTGACTAAATGAGTAAAATATCTCTCACTGTTAAGTGGGATGTGTGTACCAGCCTGGGCTGTGAGTATGTAGGAGGGACAGGATGCATCCCCTTCCCTGTCTGTGGGATGGATCCAGCACTCCAAGCCAGCAGCAGCAGTTTCGATGCAGAAATGTTGCTCTGATCTTTTTAGCTTTTTGATGTTTTTGCATTCTTTAGAGGAGTTTTTTATAGATTTCATGTAAACAGAGTGATATTTTTGTAACTGCTCTCTTCTTGTTTACATTCCTTTCTGTAAAGAAGAGTTAGATGATGGACTGCGATTTAGACCAGTGTGGTTGGAGAGGTGGCAACATCATCCTCCAATTCGTGGTCTTTGTCAAAAAATTATATAACTCCAAGCACAAAAATAAACTGCCTCGTTTTGCCTTCTGACTTTGAACTGGAGTGAGTCTCGTTCTTTTCGTGTCCTATAGCAAGACAGAAATGTTGATTCAAGGAATTCTTTGCCCACAGCAGACCACGGCTCTTTGAAATTCATGTCATTTATGACTTGGAGAAAACCCTTCCAAAATACATTTTTAAATTTTATCACCAGTGTCACAAGGTTCTCAATTGCTTTATCTTTTATTGCAATGCACAAAATAAGGATAAAAGTCTGTACTACTTTTACAAAGTGTAAACAACCAGGGTAAAACAGACCTTTCTCTCTCTGTAGATATTTAAGTAGCTAATGGTATTTGACATATCACAGATGTTTCTATCATAAGCATATCTCTCTGGGTGCATTATCAATGAGGACCAAACCACATCTCTTTTGAGAAAACAGGGATTTTCAAATCTAGTGTAGGTAGTGATAGATTTAGGCTCACAACTATTTTGTTGGAATCAATGCTGTAGTTCTCTATGCCTACCTTCAGAGCAATTTCATGAAGACTTTTTCATCAACTGGAGATAAAAATTATTCTCTGCTACAGTGAAATCTATTAAGATCTATCAAACTTCAGGCAAATCACTTTCTGCTTGTTAATACCACCTAAGAACAGCCAGAGGCTTTAAAATATATTATGGCCCTTGCTGAGCAGCAGCATGGATGCTAGATTACTCTTGTAAAAATTATGAAATTATGTCAATAGAGTTCTTATATTTTCTTGCACAGGGACAGTATAGGAGATAATGAGAGAATACCAGGAATCAAAGCTTTTGCTTTAGATTTACAGCTGCTGCTTCATACTATAAGTCAACACTGAATAATTAAAAGACTTGTAATTAAAGGCTGATTCAGTATTGATTGTGTCCTAGAGCAAGGGGCCAGTTCACCATTCTTGCATCATCCTGTGAAAGCTTCATCAGCCAGACAGCAAGAGTGCAGTTACCCTAAGTAGCCTTCAGCAGTGGGATGGCATGTCCTCCAACCCATCCTGGTGGACTGTGGGGGCAAAGTGATTCTCTCACAAGGTCTTCAGTATCACACATCCCCTACAAAAGAAAACATCAAGTCTGTTTCATCTGGGAAAGTGAGGGCATGGACTCTTCAGTCCAGTTGTGTTCTTGGTTCTCTGCTCCCTCTCTTCATGGTTCCTGGAGAGACAAGCACTGTTTCCATTTTGAGATGAGCACTGTTTCCAGGGTCTCTGGTTGCTGCCTCCCATACACTCCATAAACATGTTCAGAGTTGCTGTCTGATGAGAGGAATAAATGAAAAAGGGAGGGTCATGGGTACCTGTTATCCAGCCCGCAGACCCATCTGCACCTCTGCAGCCATGCACTTAATTTACCCAGACTTTCTGGAAGTGGAAGACTTCACTTTGGTGATGCACACAAAGAACTTGTCATTGCCCCAATGAATAGGGAAAGACAACATGTGGTAATATGGCAAAGTGGGCTGTCAAAATTCAGGAAATCCCATTTCTCTCCATGACACCTTGATGATTCTCTGATTAAATTTCACTGGCCCTTAAGTAGTCTATCCCCCACCAATCAATTGATTTTTTTTTTTTTCCTTACAGGATCTCATATGCCTTCTGTATGCATCATATATCATAGAAATTAGGTCATATTTAATATACTGAATCATAAACATTAGAGATGGAAAATCTCATTGAGCCATCAAATTCATTCCTTTGTCAGTGGAAAAAGGTTCTCATATAGAATAGAATTTAATTTTTAACATATAGTATGTTCAGTCTTAAAATGTTTCTTTTTTTAGTTGTTATTCCACAAAACTAATTTAGTCCTTACTATCAGGGATTTTTATGATTATGTGAATTTTCTTTTTAAAACTTTGCTCCACAACTTTTAATTATATCTCCACATTGCTCTATCTCCAGAAAATAGCATTTGCAGGTAATAATCACACGCCTTCCTTCCAGCACTATTCAAAATATGAAAAAATGGGTCTAAATATGGAAACAATCCTGTAATATCCATTTGCCAAGATCTTTAAATACCCTGCATTTTGTTTTCTAGTCATGATGTTTTTTTCTTCATAATTTGGGAAACTGAAATAACCACTTTTCCTTTGGCAACAAACTTTTTCTTAATGGTATTGTTAACTACTTTTCAGTTCTTATTATCATGAAAAAGACTGTTTTCTTATAAAATCTCTGCTTTTTAAAAAAGCTAAGATTATGAACAAGAACAAGTTTAGTTATTTAGACAAATATGTGTTTGGGACTGTTTCATGCATTACAAATCAATTCTTTTAGCTGACCTGACGGTTTTGCATCAGATCAAAAAATCAAACAATTTCGACAGCAGGAAGAATTCCATTACATACTCTGCTTTTGAGGGTAAAAGCCACAAAAGTCTCTCTGGAAGACCTCTTGTGGTATTTCTTCTCTCAGTGAGCACAAACCCCAAGGAGAAACTTACTGCCAGACTGTATGGAGGTGAGTGACAACCTGTTTTTTTCATTTGTGTTTTAACTACAGTGCACCGAAATGGGACAACGCTGAATCCCTGGGTGGGACTGAGCATGCTGTACTTTTTTCTGTCACTAGGAAACAGCTGGAGGCAGAGACAGGAGACAGAGCCATATCTGCTAAACCTTGTGTTCTTCATCTGATCTGAGATAGCCTATTTTCTGGTACTCAGATAATGTAAAAGAGCCAGAAAAAGCAAGAGAAAACAGAGATCACAGGGTCAGAGAGAGGTTACAGTTGCAAGGGAGCTCTGGAAGTTATCTGGTCCCACTGCCCTGCTCAGGTAGGGTCCTCTGGAGCAGGCTGTCCAGGATTTTGTCCAGATGACTTTTGAATAAGTCTGAGGTGGGAGACTCCACAACTTTTTTTGAGCAACTTGTTCTGCTGCTCACCATCACAGTAAAAAAATCTTTTCCTGATGCTCAGACTGAATCTTCTATATTTCGACTTGTGCCCTCTGGCCCTGTCACTGGACAGCACTGAAAAGGGCATAGCTCTGCCCTCTTTGTACCCTATAAATCAGTTATTATATGCACTAACAAGATCCCCCTGAACCTTCTCAGCATGACCCCTCTCAGCCACTCCTCCCAGCTCTGTTTCCTTTGCAAACTTGGTGAGGGTACCCTGATGAATTGAGATAACCTTTCAGGCTTTTACAGAGTATTTGGAGCATAAAGAATGTGACCAGAGAGGATGGCCTATTTATGAATTTTGATAATATAGATTGCTTTCTCTTAAGGCTTCCCACCAACTTATTAGAACCTTTGACTACCAGACAAAGGGTAATTCTGACCAGTTTCACTAATTTTCCCACTTGCAGCAATGTCACCATCTTGCTTGACCTTTCAAATCAATTCATCTTGAGATACATTATTGACTAATTTCCTGAAATTCAGGTGAAATGTGCCCATTTTTAACCTTGTCCTTCCTTAAGCACAGAAATTACCCTATCCTCTGGTACTAGCATTGCCATTAGTAAGCAATCAAAATTCTCCTCCAAAGGCTTTTCGATTTTATTTGCTCTTTTCACACTGACTTCAGTGATGTATTTCATCTAATCCTGGTGCTTTGTCAACTTTTTAATAGTACTGAGAGCTTTAATTGCCTTATTATCTTCTCTTCTGCAGTGAGGGCTTTTTCTTTAGCATTTCTATTCCCCTCAAGGAAAGCATGGACTCTGGAATATTACAGGTCCTCCATTTCCTGGGATGAAGAAATTGCCCAGACCCTTAAGGATATCTACTTCATCTCTCAGCAACATTTAATCTATCATGGCCTCTCTTTATCTTCCTAATAAATTTCCTTCTCAGGCAGCAAAGGCTTCATCATCCATGCTTTTCAGACACAGCAGTGTCCTGATGTTTGGTGTCTTTTTCTTCTATTGTGCAGCCAGGAAACCCAAGATCCCAGGGCTAAAAAAACAGTGAGATTTTTTGGGTCAGGACTAGAGACTAGGGATGGCATTCAGATAGGAAAAAAAAATGAACTGTGGGCTTTGCTGCTTGTTTTTCACAGAAAAGCTCAGAAAAGAAGAAACCTGCCCAGCCCAGAAGGATTTGACACTATAGCAAACTGAAGTGCCTGTCAGAGTTTCCATGGATGGCTGGCATTGGGGAAGAGGGCAAAAACTGCCTCCTTGCCCAATTCCAGACTGTTTTCCACAAAGCTGAGATTTTGGTGCCTCATTATGTTGTCCTCTGAAGTACAGGCACAAAGTGGGCTTGGATAACATGGAACAGGATGGATGCTTAAGCTCTGGCTCCCTGGATTACTGTCTTTGCTGCAGCCTCTCATTTTAGATGGCAAATGGCTCCCCTGGCTCTGCCCCTGTGCCCATTAGTGGGATCAGTGGCAAGGTCCCAGCTATCACTGTCCTGATGCCTCCCAGCTGCCTGCCCTGACCCGCCTTTGCTCTGGCTTTATCAATCCTCACTGAGCTTAGTGTGTGATGGGTGATTACCCCCCAGAGCAGACACTGCAAACACTGCACGCAGGGAACTGCAGGGATAACGTGAGAAATTCAGGATTAAAATCTTCTACTGCCTTGCAAATGGATGTTGCTTTATTTACCTGGCTTTCCTACCATGCACTCCAGATTGTATACCTGCTCTGTGTGTCACCTGCAGACAGATCTGCTGAACTGAGAATAAAGGGATGAATTATGTCACTGCCTGAACATAGCCATGAAAATCATAAATAAAAGAAAAAACATATTCCTGCTCAGAGGTATATTAACTGGAACTTTTATGTTATTTATGTTTTGCCTCACATACACACGTATACCAGGAGAAAAAAAATCTTGTACTTAGAGTAAATCTACTGCACTTTGTTGTAAGCTTGGAAAAAAAAAAAAGTGTGTTGATTGATTTCCTTGTCTGAGTTATTTAGAAAGAGCTGAAAGCTGGAGGGCTGTTAGATTCTGGTAAAGTGAGAACATTTCCCCCTGAATAAAAACATTTAAAGGCTCTCAGTGTTTGTGCACGTACTCGTGTTATAACGCACGAATTAAATGTCAGCAGAGCCAGACCTTCAGCTACATTTGATGGCAATACTGAAGTCAGTGCAGCACATTGATTTATGCCACCTGAGGAACTGACCCAGAGTTGTTACTTTTCACTGGATGTCACATAAGAGCTATAAACAGATTTCTGAGTGCACAGAAAAGAAAATGCAACTTGGAGAGTGACTTGAAACCAGAAGCTCTGTCTGAAAGGAGTGCTCTGCCTTGGGGTTGCAAACACACCAACCTTTATCAGGCACTTCCAGTGGAAATGGTGTTATCTGGGCATCCAATGTCCCCCTGTATTCCAAAGGGAAGCTGAAAAAGATCCTATCACTTCAATGACTGGGCTTGTCTCTGAAAATTGTTCTCTTTCCTCTGTTACAAGTGATGTCTATAATTGCAGTAGCAAGAATTTCCATTTTCCTGACAGCAGCTGTACTGTGGGTTGCAGAACAGTTTCTGTGCATTGCCCTGCAGCTACCATACCTTGGGCTCAGTAAGTTATTCAGCTATTTTATGGTTTTTTCAGTACTTTTTCTGTGCAATGGGCAACCAACACAAGTACTGTGGCAGTGAAAAGGCTATGGGTTAAAAACCTAAAAAGACCCCATGCTGTGAAGCATTTAAATTCTTAAACTAGATTTAAGGCTTATAGTTCAAATCTGGGTTGGAATGGATGCATTTATATGAATTCTAGCAGAGCCCCTGTGGCTTGTAGCTGCAGGAGAGTTGGTCCAGCTTGGTTTGGTGAATAGCAAGTTTTCTAGTCAAACACTGAGATTTGACTGTCTCATTTTTCAGTAGCATTAAATAATCCAAAGATATTTGTTTGCCTTTCTGTCTCCACTAAATCTGCAAATGGCTTAAACCTGATTTTTGACCCATAAAAACCCTCAATTAGATGGAAAGGCTCACACCTGGACATGCTCAGGCTAAATCCAAAAGGAAACACAAAGGTAGAAGTATCTCCATTCAATTCTTGTAATGTTTACAAATAACCTTCTTTCTTCACAGTCCTTTTTCTTTGGATTAATTCATTATTTTACAGAATAATCCAGACTGGGGGGAATCATCTTTTTCACACAGAAATAGTTATGGTGGAGAATTTTCTGGGTGTGTGCTGCTGCTTCAGAGATAACAGGCTTTGATTGTGACCCCTACACACACAAAGTGTGCTGTGCAATCTGCTCTGGGTTTTACTTCCTCTGATAAATAAGCAATAACATACTTCAGTAGATGCTTTCCTGAATAAACAATAATTCATGCTAAAATGCACAAAACTTTTGAGATTAATGAATAGTCCCAGAGATATCCTAGAGGTATATGAGCATATATAAATAATATGACCAGCAAGCAGGAGTTTAAATAAAACCAAACTCAGCAAAAAATTTTCACAAACCATTATTTTAGTAATAAACAGGTTGTGATCCTTACCCAGTGCACAGAGCTACTGATTCCAAACTAAAGGCAGTGCTTTTGCCACGTCATGCAGCAACTCACTCATGGCTGCTGAGGACTGACAGCTGGGAACCAAAATGAGGACTTGGCCCTCTTTAATATATGAAACACATCACCTCCAGGAATTCTGCATGGCATTTGACTTGCTCTTTGAAAGTCACAATGGATGTCTAATCTGCAGCTGGGAACCAGGCTCACTGTTGTGGCACGTGAGTGCTTTAACACGTTGTCTGTGTGTTTATCTGTGTGCGTCTTGAAATTTTGGCTAGCCCAGCTGATCCAATCAGTGTCCAGGCAGCAAAGAGCAACATGTTATGCAACTCAAGATTCCTCATCATCCTTCATGGGAATTACTTTTAAGGCACCAAGAATCACTGTTAAGTGGAGGGTTGGTGACACTGGTGAGCAGAGAGAAAACATGCTTGCTGCTTCAGATGGAAGTGTGATGGCTAATGAGAGAGGCAATGACATCCACTCAAGGCCTTGCATCTTTTCAATGATGTGTCACCATGCAAAGGGCATTACAGATGTCAGCTGACAAGGGGAGCCTAGGTAGAACTGACATAGTATTAGAGTGAAAGAACACAGAAAGTGGCTGGGCTGTCGTATTCTAAAGAGATAAGTCACCAGACTTTCCTTTTCTCAGACACCTATTACACAAGTGCATGCCAGGTATAACCCTGAAGGGGCAGAAAGGAAGGGGTTTTGAGCTTTGAAATTTTCTGGGGTTTGGGTTTTCTGAAATACCAGGAGAAATGAAGAATTGGATGCAAAATTTAAAATTTCTGGATTAAATATTTTTGTGTGAATTTTAGCCATATTTCTGAACTATCTTTGCTTCAGGCACCAGATGTTCCTGCTTGCTTTGGAATCAGTATCCTGTTAGTCCAAATCATTCACTCAGGTTTCTACTGTGAACATAACAGCAGTCAGTAAATTCTGGGTAAATTCAGGGTCAGAGTTCATGAAAGCACAGTTTTGTTAGCTTTGTGGGTGTCTTGGTTTTGAGACAAATTAAGAGGAAATTAGTTTACCTGGTTTAAAGTCTTGAATTTAGAATAGAGAGTTCACCAGTAAAATTCAACAAATATTCAACAGTACAAGGCAGCTAAGTGACAGGATCAGAGCCAAAGCAACCTGTAAGAGCAATTTTCCAGGGAAGTATAAGAATGGGAACACCTCTCCTCCCTTCTAAAAGGGGCAGAGGAGCTTCTGAAGACTCAGGTTTTGTAAGAGGCAGTGTTCTTCACTCCCATCTACAAGAAAGTGTGACAGGATTTGTCACCAGGTATTCTGTAACCTCCCAGAAAACTAATCCAATGTGTCAAATAACTTGGGAAAATATCATCTTGAGGACAAAATGGACTAGTTCTGTTTCTCTTTGTCTCATATTTGTAGATATGACCCCAAGCTTCCAGATATGCCCCACTGAGGACAGACAAGCAGAAAATCCCCTGTTTAGCAGAGTCATCTCGAGCTGCCTGTTGTTTTCTCACACAGAGTGCAGCTCACATTACTGCTCTCTTTAAATGCCCCACTTTATTCAGTGCTGAATTACAGCTGGACGATTCTTCCTGGCTAAACTGAATGGGATAGATGCACACATTGCAGCCTGTCTGTCACAGGTCACCATTATGATATTAATGACCATCTGTAAGCAAAGTACAAGGGCAGGGTGTGATTAGTGCAAGCAATTTAGCCACTGTGCTTTTGTCGGTGTGAATGCAGTTTAAATGAAACTGTAGTTGGCTGCAGCTGAAGAAGATTTTACTTAGCTCATAAGGAGCAGATTCCAGTTTTCTCACAAAATCCTTTCTTTCAATAACTACTCACAAGGCACTTGCAGAGTTGCAAAGTCTCTGTGCCTACATCTTCTATTTCTGCTCTCTTGGCTGGGGAAACTCAGCAGGTTCCAGATCTGACTTTCCTGGTTTTGCCTTTCCTGAGAGAAAAATACAGTTTTTGTGTAAATCAGAGTTCTGTCTTTTGTACATAGGTACTGATACTTTTAATGGAAACGTTTCACCATTTAAATTTGTTTTTCTCTTCTGAAGCCAAGGTGAAAGCCTGGCTTTTAAAGCTGAAAACCTGATTACTGGAATACAGTTCTCCCACAGTTGCACAAATAAGTCGTCCATTGTGCAGTTCTGCAGCCAAGGGAAGATATAAGACTGTCTTAGAGCCAATCTCTAGGGATGCAGTACTGGAATTCATTCTGCTGTTTGTATCTCAGAAATCCTCCAGAGTGCAATTCAACGACCATTGAAGCCAACTGGCACTGAACTCTGCCATAAATCCAAATCTCACCATGGACAGGGTTTAAAAATCCCTTGACAGAGGAAAACTGTGGATGATTCTGCTGCAGTGGCAGAAAAGTCAAAGAGGAGCCATGGCTCTGTGCTCAGGAGGAGAGAGGGAGGAGCAAAGGGGGGTTTAATCCCTGCTTCTGGCACTGGTCAGACTAACGATGAGGACAAGGGATCATTCTGATATCTGTGATTTAAAGATAATGCTGGAAAGCCAGAGAGGGCAGGGTAGAACCTGGGCAATAACTTAAGGGTGGTAGAGCAATGATGAGCTACTATGGCAAATAGAGTGTCCACTGCATCAGGACAAACCTGGACACCTTTGCTGAGCACAGGATTTAGCAGAGATATGCAAAGAGTACCTGGAACCTATGTAGGGAGTGAGGCAGTTTTGTGCTCCTGGCTTTAAACTCTGTTGGTCTGAGAGGTGTGACAGCCTTGTTACAGGCTTCAGAAGCAATAACTTTATTTTCCCAGCTTTCTGAGCAAATAGTATTCTGATTGAAACCAAGTGTGCTGGCTTGCACAGAAGCAATGAGACAGCTGATTTCAGCTACAGGAGAATTGCCTTGAAGTGAACTTGGGGTGGTTGCTAATAGGCCTCTGGGGTGCTTGCTAGAATATCATAAAGAGTTGGAGGTTTTTATAGAATTAAAATTATGCTGGATAGAGCATACATTTGGAGAGGGGGGTGGCAGGGTTTGGCATGGTGCAATTTAAGGAGTGTAGGCCAATCTTGGCTTTTAAAATTTTTTATGCTTTTTTCTTTTCCATTTATTTGCTTCTTCTTCTTCTTTTTTTTTTTTTAATCTTCTCACACTACCTTTTCCATTTATTTCCCTTGCTGTTCCCAGCCTGTTTACTTTGATTGATGCTGATGTGGAAGGTTTACACCAGCTGAAAATTGTCCTGTTTCTTGCCTTAGCATCTAGTCCTGGCCATTCCTGAAGACACTGTTGGGCTGGGTGGAGTTTTATTTTAACTTGCTATGGACGTTCCTATGCTGTCATACTGTTGATATATGTACTAGGGAATTTCTGAAGTCCACAAGTCACTGAGGATTCCTGTGTTTCTTACCTACAGATATACCTTGAAAACTCTCTGTTACTCTGAAGACACTCTTTCTAACATCTGTATGTTAAGTACAATAGGCAAAATATTGTCTGTGTCATTGTTACATTAAAAGTTCATGATTTATATTCAAAATCCAAATATATGTTGATGCCATAGTACTAAATAAGACAGAATTAAATGCAGCCAAATATTTCCATACAGAAGACAGAGGGAAATTATGAATCTTCTCATTATGAAATTCCTTTATTCTCTGACCAGCTGGCTGGAATTTTTGGAAAGAGCAAACAGATTATTTCTGGTGTTTGACCAGCACTGCCACATATTAGAGACACTTATCCTAAAGTGGACCCAGCGGGACAGCTGCTAGAAAGCTTCCAAAATAAATGCGCCTTGGATTTCTGGCCAGCATGACCATGATCAAATTCCTTCTTATTTGGCATTACTGAGCATTACAAGTCTGTTTGCTTGGCATTATTGCTCTGGAATACTTATTCTCTAAGCAATAATAATGTTTGTCTTTACATGTGGAAACATATTAATAACTGAAGTAGAACATAAGCTGGTTATTATGTTAGGTGTTTGCCTTGTATTGCTTATTCTTGTATCTAAAAATCTGAGATGTCTAATTGAGCAGCAGTGAGGCCTGTTCTTAGGTAATCAGCTACATACTCTAAATAATTAACAGGAAATAGCTCATGATCAGTTTGTGCAGGAAATCTAGACTGGTACTTGTGCATATGGCAATGTATGACAGTACATTAGCAGAAATCAGGACTTGCTCTGATTGGCATTTTGACTGCCATCTGGCTTTTGAGCAACACATTACCCCATGGTCCCTAATTTGAGAATAGCTGCTTTTGCACGAGGATGCTCACGACAAACATCTTACCCTGGGACAGGAAGGAAGGCTGGGATGTTTCACGTTCCCTCTCTTGGTGAATACAACTGCCCTGAGACCCCCAGGCCCAAAGCCCACAGTTATATGGACTAGACCACCTCCTTCCAGTGCATAGGGAATTTGGTTTTGAGAGACTGTCAGGGTAGGAAGGAATTTCATACTCATTGAAAACAATGAAACTTGTGTGGCCCTTAACCACAGTATCACCACACCATTGCTTCAAACCCTCACATCCCCGAATTTCTTCCCTTTTGCTTGTTCTAGCCACCTAAGGAAAAGTTTGTGGGAGCATGGAGCTGTGAAGTGCAAAGGGAAAGTCGAGTTTGCCATCTCATAATATAACACAATTTAGAATCCTTGCTCAGGAAAAGATCAAACTCTAAATAAATTCAACAGCACATCCACACAGCAGCCAATATCAGCATATTGTTACAGAGAAGAAAGCTTCCTGATAGTAGCTAAAATAAAATTGTTCATGGTTCATTGGTCTTGTGTCAGCATTGTCCTTTAGCTAAAATGACCCTTTTTTTCTGGCATTTCCAGCACCGTGCTACTGGCCTGAGTATCTCTCTGACTGTGAATTTACTCCCTTTACTACTCTGTTTTGGTTTATATAAATTTGTAAAACGAGGAGTAAGACTTTCAATCTCCTCTCATAAAATACATTCTCCTTTATCTGACCCAATCAATGCATCCACTCCTTAAATCCAGTCTTCGGACTGAGTTCTTGTCAGTGCCTTGCACAATGGCACTCATAACTTCCTCCTTAATGTTGGGAATATCTTAACAGATACCATCTATTATTTCAGCTGCTCTTCTTACTCAGCCCACAACACATTAATGAATCACTGAAGAATGTTTTTTTTCTTCTGAAATCCTTGAGCATTTTCCTCTTTGCTGTGTCCAGCTCATGAACTCTCTAATCATCTCTCTCATCAGTCTCCATGTGCATGACATGCACCTTGGCTATGAAAACACATTGCATTTCTAGCATTTTTCATAGTACTGCAATTCTTAGTTTCCCAGTGTCTTAGTGACACTTCTTAACCCTGTTTCATCAGCAAAGACTTACACTTTTAGAGCCAGACCACCTAGTGAAAAGTGGTCCCAAGCTTTATCCTTCTGCAGCTTCACTAAAAACTTCCTCTAATCCATTGCTATATCCCCTTCAGTCAGTTCTTCACTAATTAAATGATTTGCTTTCATCTCTGGCTTGCTCAGTTTAACTATTAATGTCCCAGGTACTGAGTGGAGGGGGCATTTCATCCTAAGGAAAAATAACTGTCTTACTGAGTGAGAAGTCTGAGTTTGATACAACTAACCTTCAATAAAATTTTTCTGTGCTTCATTTTGTTTTTTTCCATTCAGAATTTATTCTTAAGCATTTTACAAACTAGATCAGAATGCATGGCCTCTACATATTAGATTTTCCTTCCTTACTCCCTCTTTATACATAATAGAGACTCCCAATCATAAAGATGCATTAGCTATAAGTTTTGATATTTGTTCTCAAAATTTCATAGTCCAGTTCTTTGAATTCCAGCATGAGGGAGTACTCAACTCACTCAAATTACATCTCCAGACACTTCCTTTAGCTCAGTCCCACCTCTTTAGAATGTCTATAACCTCACTTGATAAAATCACAGAACTGGAAGGGAAGGTTCATAACCTAATGTCCTGAGCAAATCATCTATAGTTGCATTATTGTTGACTCTTGATTGTCCAACTTACCTATAAACATTATTTTGAAGATTCAATAACATTGCCAGACAGTGTACTTGAGAATTTGTTTGTCCTCACCATTAAAATTTCCTTTGTGTCTAACAGGAAGTTTCTGCATCTAAAATTTAGACTCTAGTTCTGGTTCCATCCACCATGGACATGGAAAGCAGACCATATCTTATCTCTATCTCTGACAGCCTTTGGTCTTCCTAAGTGCTGAAATTCTTCTTCAGTAGCACAAAGAGCCCCAGTTCTTTGCTCACACACAACTGGTTGTGTTAGTGTGGATTGTGACCACTCTTGCTGCTGGTTTTTTTTGACAGTATCTTTCTCAGTGCTCTGTGCTCTAATAAAACAAAAATCTCCCAGAACCTTTCTTGGTTCTGAGTCAGATGCATGAATTACTTGATGTGCTTTCTGGCAGCATTCCTGCCTGAACTAGAAATGACATCACTGGCTCATGACCACCTTTGATCTGCTATAACCCCAAGGTCTTTGTACATGAAATTATTGCCAAGTCCATTTCCACTCTGCTCAGATAGGTGCAGTTGGTCATTCCTGCTCAAATATTATTTACTTTGCTTTTTCTCCCTAACAAACTTAATTCCATTCATCTTCCTGCTAATTTTCAGAATGTCCCTTCAATAGACAAGTTCATTTTGAATTTTCAATGAGCCTGTAGTCCCTTCTTGCTCCATATCCTCTGCAAATTTAATAAACATACTTCCTATTCCATCATCCCTGTTAATGAAAATATTGAATAAATGCAGACTTAGGACAGACTCCTGCAGAATGTCACTCAATACACCCTTCCATTTGGATAATGAACCACTGATAAGTACTTGGTATGTATAGATTTCCAATCACTTTTTCACCCCTCTCACACCAATTTCATTACGAGAGTATTTGCCTGGCTTGCTAATGAGAATGTCATGTGAGATAGTGTCAAAAGCCTTATTCAGGTCAAATATGCCTGTTGCTTTTCCCTCACTCACACAGCCTCAGTCTGGTCAGAGAAGAAAGTTGGATAGATGTGACACAGCTGGCCCATGACAAATCTACAGCGTGTGCTGCCTATCCACTCTTATCTTCCAGGGGACAGCTGGTTCCAGACTTTTGCTAGAAATCAAAATGAAGATTGGTGGCCTATCTCCTTCACAGGATTTCTGGGTTTTTTCTTCCTTAATAACCTGAAATCCCCTGGCTCCACTTCCTTTTACACACTGGTACTTGGCTGTTACTCTTTTGTGCCTTCAATGTACCTTTTATTGCCTACTTTCTCTTTTGTTTTATCACGTTTGAAAAGATAAAGCAGTGTGTTTATTAGCTGCAAAGCTTCTTCTCATGTTTTCTCTCTCCCACGGAAAATATTTAAATATTTTTCATTACCTCTGTATTTTTTTCTTTCTTTTCTGTTCTTTGAGGTTTCACTACCTCTGGCTTTGTAGAGGAAATGGAGGGTGACAGGAAATATAGAGCAGGGGCCTGGTTCTCCAGCACAGTGGTTTTCCTTTGCTTCTGGAAGCATCCACCATGCATGGGAATTACCTGCTTATATTCAGAGCAGAGAATGTGCCCTTCTGGCACTGCTTCTATGTCCCTAAAACACACTGCAAATCAGCTGCACATAACTGCAGGGGATTTTTCCCTGTTAAAGTTTTTGCTGTCTTCTGAACTCTAAGAGCCTACAAAACTTCTGGTTGTCAGCCCAGAGACCACTTTCTAAGTTTTCTGCTCTATTAAGAAAATCTATCCACCTCTGTTGTAATTTAGAGTGTTTAGACTCCCCAAACATGGTTTATTACATCATTGAAATACTCTCATTCATTTTTAAAGGTTAGACAAAATCAATCAAGACAAATCAATTTACCTTTTTAAAATTGTGCTAATGTGACACCGTTATGTAACGGAGATTGAGGAAGCCCTGGCTTCACAGGTAAATTAAAATAGATCTACCAAAATAAATGAACTGCTGTTGTTGTGAAGAATAAGAACAGAAGTGATTCATCAAGTGAAGGAAAAGGGATTTAGGGCTGGGTCTGAATCTGATGTAACTCCAGGGGGTGATGCTGATTTTAAACCAAATGAGAACTGGTCCAGAGCCATTAATTGTACAGCATAATTAGTTTCTGTGGGCATATCTTTTGGATTTTTTTTCCCCTAACCACTCCCTAGCAGTTGTATTAACATTATATACATCTCCCAGCTGAAGCTTATCTCCATATTAAATACCCAGTGTGAAAAATGGCTGAACATATTCGTGAACTTTATTGTCTCCAAGTGACATATTTGCTGAATTTCAAGTCATTACAATGCCTGACAATCGTGGTCACTAATTCCTGAACAGAATTCAGAAGTTTGAAGAATATTACAAGCCATGCTAGTAGCCTTGCACAGCTCTTGCCTGAGTCAAGACAGAAAAGAGCACATTGGAGGCTGAACAGAGGGAAAAGAAATTATCTGCCAGTTGAACTTTCCTTCTCTTTGCAAGTTCTAAGGAAACTTGGGTGAGGCAGCTCAACAATTCCATGGCATCTCAAAAATGTGAGGTCTTCCTGCAGTTTTTTCCTGCTTCTTTCCCTGTCTACTTAAGAGGCAGAGGAAGCCTCTAATTGCTGAGGTGATGACGAATTCCAGAACTTAGACCAGAATTTCGGGCACAAGTGGCAAGCTAAGCTCTGAGCTTTCAACAGGTGTCAGTGTCTTGATGATTTACTTTCTTTGAATCACTCTCTAATCACACTCAGTCCTATTTATAATACTAGAGGATGTGAATGGGGGTTTTTTTCACACTCTCTCCAATATCAGACTATACTTCCATTTTCTCTTTTAAAAGGGAAAGAACTCTATTTTGTGCAGAAGTTAGAGAAAGAAAAGAAAAGAAAAGAAAGAAAGAAAGAAAGAAAGAAAGAAAGAAAGAAAGAAAGAAAGAAAGAAAGAAAGAAAGAAAGAAAGAAAGAAAGAAAGAAAGAAAGAAAGAAAAAGAAAGAAAGAAAAAGAAAGAAAGAGAAAACCATGAAAAACCAACAAAACTCCTCACTTTTTTCCTATTATATTTCCAAATTCCAGCTGGATGAGTTTCAGCTGAAACATCCAAGGGGAGTGTAGTGGCACCAATCTGGAGCAAGACTCAGCTCAGCAGTGGAGGACAGCAGCCCATTAATGTAAGGACAGGGCTGAACAAACTGCTTGGAACAAAATATACTGGATCCTTCTGTTCGGTTTTAGAAGCCAAAGCAACTTCAGCACTCTAAGGAGCTTTTGGAAAGTCAGGAAAAAGCTATTTTATTTACTGCTTCTTACATTTACAAGATCTACTTACAACTAGGAGCAGAAATGCTGATGTTTTGATAAAAAGTTGCTTTAAATTTTGGTTGAGATTAGAAGATTGGCCAAAAATCTCATTAACAGACCCTGCTTTTGTCAGTTTTACAGCCCAATTGCAGTGACTTCAGAGCCTTGGATACACCTCACCCTCTGAACTTGCAGATACTTTTTCTCACCAAGTCCTTATCTTTAAAATTGCTCGTTAATCAAGGCCTCCTTAAATCCTTCAGCAGATAATAATCAATAGCAGCCTTAGCAAAATTTAACTGCCTAAAGGTTTTGGCAGTAGAAAATACTCTATTTATTTCTTAAAGTGAGCATTTCTGAGTTAAAAAATCCTTATAAGTGTAAAGAGTGGGGAAAAAAAGCATATTGGAACTAAATTAATAGAAAATTATGTGTATTTGGTCTGGTGACAGCTTGGAAAGCTTTGTGAGCAGCATGGCTGCATGGTGAAGGCACAACCATTTCTGCAGTCCTTTCTCAGAAGATAAAAAAAACCCCAAAACCTCCTGCTTTGTCTCAGGAGGAAGGAAAATCTGGTGGATATGGCACTGAATGGGGTGTCATGAGACCAGGTCTTCCTGCCTGACCTTTTGGCTGCTCACTTAATCTCCCCAAATTGCAATTAATAGGCCCGTCACTGGGGATAGCAGCCCTCCTATCTCTCTCTCTCTCATCACATCTGTCACGTTTGTTTTACTCTTTGGGTGACAAACTTTCTCTCTGGTAGTGCCCTTTTATAATCTCCTTTTACAATCCTCCAAGCCTTGATCCAGTCTGGTTTAAAAAACAGATAAGATTGTTGGTTCTGGGCAGTGCAGGTGAAGGTCTGCCTCAGAAAGTTGGACATTTGGACAAGCTGTGCAGTGATTTATTGGCAGTGCAGTGATTTTGTGGCCACAGCAGAGTGGGTCTTGAGAAGGAGGAAAAATCAGGGGGACAAGGTGAAGCTGTGGGTAAGGGGTGGGAGGGATGCAGCTTATCTTCCCTCTCTTTGTTTGGCTCAGGTTTTTTACCTTTTTTGGTACAAAATGTCGAGTCCCCTTTTGCTGGGCACTATACTGCCTATACCATGAGCTGGCTGTGACTGAAAATTTCCAAACATTTGTTGTTTTCAGAAGTCTGCAGCTCCCTTTGCTGGTGGAAAGCAAACAGACCCTGATGTTGCTCTAATGGGTGGGGTTTCCCCCTCTCCTTTCCATCTTTAACCACCCTAAAATAGCCATCTCAGTTTCGGTCACCAGTTCTTCAAGGGGAAATTACGCTCGGGAATGGAAAACTTTTTTAATGCCAAGTTTTAGCAATTATTGTGTCAGGTTCCAAATGTCTGGAAAACAGTGTTTCCTAATGGAAACTGACCCTTCTCTCACCCAGATAATGCTGCCACTGCAGCTAATATCATGTGTCTCGTGATACTGACTGTCAGCTTAAATTGATTACCCAGGATGTTCCCCCCACACCCTGCTGTAAGATGTCACTGCTCATATTTATAACTGGCCTCTGTCTGCATACCTAACAGTCTGTATGTGCAAAGCCTCGTCCTCATTCTCTCCAGAGATGTTTATTGAAGAGAAAAATACAATGTTCAAGGTTTCTTCCCCCCCCCTCATCATTTACGCCATGAAAGAAATGTATTGGTATTATGAAATAATTTGTGTATTTGAAAATGAGTTGTAGCTTTCTGAACTTCAGCTCTGCACTGCCATATTATATAAGTATTTATTTATGACCTGTGTAGATTTAATAAAAATGTCGATTTAACAAAAAACTCAACTGTATTTAAGTGTCAACTGGTACTTAACACCCAGGCTTACATTTATTGTAAAGACTGTTTTCTTGAATGCTAAAGAGATGAAATATTGAAATCCTTAGTTCCAGGAATTGCATTTTATATGGTTCCTGGAGACATCTCCCCGAGGACCCAGAGCATGATGGCACACTTTGGT
This sequence comes from Brachypodius melanocephalos, assembly GCA_013398615.1. NCBI lineage: Eukaryota > Metazoa > Chordata > Aves > Passeriformes > Pycnonotidae > Brachypodius > Brachypodius melanocephalos. The sequence goes on along the minus strand of VZSR01000520.1, from coordinate 41,336,155 downwards.
AAGGAAATAAAAGCCCAGATACTTAATAAGCAGTCTGTCCCTTCATATTTTAAGATATCTAAACAGTATTTGCGTTTTCCAGACTGGTACAACTTCTGACAACGTCTCAAGCCATCAGGTAAATAAGAGAAGTAAATGTTCGCTTACTTCATGAGAAAGGTGTTTTTTGATGTTTAAAGCACCATATTCCATTTCATTATGGCAATGCTGGACAGACTTAATGAATGTTTTACTTTGATCCTTGAGATCTGATGTCAGGAATATCAGATCTCAAGAAAAGCAGTAGGATTTGGATCTGTATTCATCACATGTTTGTAAAAGGAATGGAGGATGAATAGCTTTGCCTTTGAAGGAGGGGAGCTGAAGAAGAAAAAGATGCATATTTTAACTAGCAGGCCTTTGGTAAAACATGAGCACATGTTAATGGGACAGACACAGCCATTGCAGCTGCCATGTCCACCAGTGCTGCGCTCAGCAGACGGATCTGCACTGCCTTGGATCAGCCTTCAGAAACAAAATTGACCTCAGCTCCAGTGTGCAAACTTTCTGCATCTCATTGGCTCTCCCTCCCAGGCAGGGTGTTTTCCTGCTTGAAGAGGTTTAAGTCTACAGGAGAGATATTTTTCCTGCTTTGGAAAGTCACTCATACTGTAGTGCACTGGGATCTTTTAATATTTTGACAAAGAAGCTGAATGGTTCAGCACAAGAGATCTTTTCCTGTTCTTTCATTAGTGTGTGCTGCTGAATGAATGGAGAGGGGTGGACTATGAAAGGAGACTGAGTGTACCTGTCATAATCTTCTCAGCTGATTTATTTTCAAGAAAAGCCTAAAGTTTTCAGTCCCTTCCGATATGGTGCATTGTCTCACAAATAACTTGATAATTAAGGTTGCTCAGATGGTTTTACCTTTTGTGCCTCTTCAAATCAAATTACTTACAGTTTATGTACACGTATGGAAAATATTTTTTAAATTTTAGTGCTGGAGAGCAAGGAGGTCTCATTAAAAATTGAAATAATTTTTTATATTTTACAATAAAACTGTAATGCCTCGAAAATTGAGCCTTTAAGAATTTTATTATTCTAGTATCTTTTCATGTTGATCGCTGAAATAGTCTAGCTTCACAAAAATCCCCTCACAAAAAGAAAGTCAGACCTTAAATTACTGTTAGCAGTGTACAAAGGACTTCATCACACACTGTTTTAATAGGAAGATCTCAAAAGCAAGCAGACACTAAAGCTGATAATAGCAGTTAATTACTTTGAATGGAATAAAATTCCTATTGTGAAGAAGATCACCTTTGGAATGTAGGCAAACAACAGTTGAGGGAAAATTATGGTTTTTTCTCAGGGTTGCATTTGCCATTTATGGTTTTTTCTCAGGGTTGCATTTGCCATCTTTGGGTACTTTGCTACCACATTTATTTGTCTCCCAGATGTGGGGGCACTGGGGGGCTTTTTTTCAATACTTCTATTTTTATCTCACTTAGGATGTGGGGAGAAGATGAGGCAATGTCTTCTCTCTTCATCTTCAGGAATGCCCCATCAGATTTTTTTTTTACAGTCCTAGAGGAAAGAAGCAGATATGTAAACAAATATACATTGATTTATTTGTGGAAGATTATTCAGTTGTTATCATAGCAAAGCCTGGAAATGGTCGAGTCAGTGCTCATTGCTGGAGGTATGTTTCCATAATAGGATATGCCATACTATTTGTACTCCATCCAGCTGGCCCATTGGAGCATAGTATTTTATGTAATTATTGCATAAATTTTAAAAGATAAAACATGTAAATGAACCTGAGTGGTAGTAATAGATGATTTTAATTACCCAGACACAGACAAGATTGCATTAAGTAGAGGAAATATATTTCTAAATCTGGAATGAGAGTGCTTTCTAATTCAATCTGGACATCAGCTGACAGCCAAAGAAACAAGGCTGGGTTTGACTGTAACTTGGAAAGAAGGTTGACAAAATAATGTTAAGGGACAATTTGGGCTTCAGTATAATAGTTGAGGTCACAAATACACCACAGAATTAAAATGACAGTCATAGCTATGAAGGGAAGCAAGAAAGAGGACCCCAGCCATCAGGTTCAAAACAGCAAACTGGGGTACCATGTAAAACAAATTAAATAAAGCCTTAAAGAGAAAGAGGATAGAAACCAAGAAGGCTAAAATGAACACAGAATATTCTGTGATAAACACACTTGACAAATGGCTTGTCTTACACCTGGTCGTGTTCTCATTTGTCAGAGGCTGGGCAAATAAACCTTTCTTCAAATCTAAGATGAAACTCCTCTGTGCTGCTTAAAACTCATAGATCTACTGGTCACTGAAGGCAGAAGAAAATCCAGAAATTTTGGTGACACACTGTAAAGACTGACCTCCTCCTACCCCTTTTGTTTGCAGTTAGACTCATACTTGAAGGAGTTCTTCAGGTTCCCTCTCAGTGTTTGGTTCTAATGTATTTAATTTCCTGTGCCTGCCCCTTTTCCCTTGTTTGTGTTCTCTTCACATTTCAGCAGTGCAGGTGCTGCAGAGCAGTAATAATATAAAACCCATGAGCTATTGGTGGATACTGGATCCAGAGCTGGAGGGGATCATGTGAGATCCCAAATCAAATCTTTACAAGTATTGCTGACATGAACACACAGAACAAAAAAGCCAAGGGAATTCAGGGGAACACCCTTATTTCTCTATCCCAAGAAAGCTGAAGAAAACAGCAAGGCAATGAGGCTATAAAGCTATTAAAGACCATGATGGGGAAGTTAGTGGCAGTTGAGTTGATAATGTTTTTAACAATATGAATGTTTTCTTCCTTTCAGCATTTACAAAAGGACCTGAAGGTTAAATTTCTGTGCATAGGATACACTTCCCTCGTGGGAGAAGTGAAATGTTAAAAGGCTCCATGATTGTACCAGAGAAGATAAGCAATTAGAAGTGTTAAAAGTTGACAGGCAGCAGGTTTCTATGAATTATATCTGAATTCAACAAGTAGCAATGGAGATAACAAAGACCTTCTGCTGCTGAGTTTTGATTGGTCACCACAGACAAAAACAGAGGGTAAGAACAGCAAAAGGCAGGGCTAAATAAACAACACTGAATAAAAATTGACTGGGGGAAAGAAAGAAGTAAGCCAGGTCTGTGTTTGGCTTGGGCAGGAGGTGTAGTAAGTGCTGTTCAAGGGTGAAAGCAGCAAAGAATCTGGTGGTCTTAGGCTTGTAATGGAAAGATTCGAGTGTCAAAAGAAAGGAAAACACAGTAGCTGGGGAAGCAGTGAAGAGGGATCAAGCCAATGAACAGGTTAAGTTTTCCTGTCCTACCCATTCCGCTCAGTCCCTGGACATCCTGCCTCTGCATGGGTATCAGGACAAATGGCCCTTACAGAAGCCATGAAATGAATCCCTGTCCTCTTCTTGCCACTGCTGTCCATGGCACCTGTGCTGTGCTCGTCCTCCCTGCTCCTGAAACCCCCAAATCCCAAAGGGAAATTAATCACAGGCCACTTCAGCTGCCCTTATTGCTGGATTCTTGCACAGCTTCCATGTCTGAAGGTACATAACACCCTAAGAACCCTGGGGGGGCATTGAGGGAGAGGAGACAGCATTTTCTTCCCCTGGGAGACCAGGGAAAGGCTCTGCCAGCATTTCCTGATACTGCCTCTGTTTGAGACTTGTTTGGAAGAATGAGAGTTATGGTAAGAGCAGAAGATTGAATGGAAGCAATTCAACATGTTGTCATAGATGATCTTATGGAGAGGAATCATCTCCTTCCCAGCATTAATTACAAATAGTAGGGGATAATAAGCAGTCCTTTAGGCCCCTTTCTACTCTAATGCATAGTGTTTGCTTCCACTTTTAAAAATCCCATTTTTGCTGTGTTATGGCAGCACAGAAAGACTCTGCCAAGGCAGCAGGTTCTGCAAAAGAAGCAGGGAGGAAATATTGTTGTCTTGCAGGGTGGGTGGACAAAATGGGGGGGAAATGGGTCCTGAAGCACAAAACAGGGATATGTAAGGCACAGAGAGAAAGTGATTTGCACATTTCATGAAGGGAGTTAATAAAGGAGAGTCAGACTGTGTAAGGGTGGGCAGAAGAGCTAATTCCAATGCCTTACTCAGCAATGGGATTATCCAGAACCTCCATGAATAACCAGCACAAATACTGTAATAAATAACAATGACAAATAAAGCTATGTAGCGATTCATGGAGATATTTTCCCCATTTGCATTTTGATGCCTTGTAGAAAGCGATTATTTTTTATTAAAGGAAAAATAAAACGTAAGAAAATTCTGAAGTGCATTTTGTTTATTTGGAGACCACAAAAAAAAAAAAAAGCTATTAGCAAGAGCTGAGTAGTTAAACTGCTTTTAAGCCAAGAAAATCCTTTATTCTAGGTCTACCTGAAGAGCTTATTTTGTGACTTTGCATAAGTCTGATCAGATTTCCCCACAACTCCACCAATCCTAGGGAAAATAGGAAAAAAAACCAGGATCTCTTATAGAATCAGGTTTCACATCTGATCTCTTCTCCCTTCAAAAGTGAACTATGGAAATAAGAAAGATGACTATTGTTTAAATATTGGAAAAAAATATGGAAAGGAGATGAAATAAGGGAAATGGCTGCATTCTGTAACCCACTTTGACAATGATTCCAGAGCAAACAAACCCCAGGTATCCAGCAAGAGTGAGCACGGCCATTATGAGCTTAAACAATGGGCACAGTGGTGTAAATCTCATTTACAATCCAGGTTCTCACAGCAATTGACCTGAGCAGAGACAAACCAAAGATCTCAAAAGTGTGAGGCAACCCAGCCTGGCTGCACAGTGCTGAAAATCCAACCACTTGAGCTGGGTTCCAGGTACTGCATTTGATGTACTTTGTTAGGAGAAAATTTTGCCCCATTTCCCTGTTAATTTTTGTTTGTTTGTTTGTCTAATGTAATTTTAAAAGGGTTTTTTTGGGGTTTTTTTTGTTTGTTTTTTTTTAGTGCTTACCTTTAGTACTCATCTTCTCAGATACCTGATATCTGATATCTGATATCTATCTTCTCAGATATCCTTACACCCATCTTTACTTTAGGAAGAAATGTCAATTTTCCACAGTTACTCTTCAGCACATCATTCTGTAAAGACTTTGGGAAGCCTGAACTCTAAAGAAACTGCCCTAGGAACCTGCTCAGGAATTTAGCATATACTATACAGCAAGACCAGATGAAACCACTCTAATTTATTTTATTTTATGGACAAGTTATTATTTTATACTTCAGTCAGTCTGAACTATGGATGAAAAATACTGTAAATAAAGCCACTTGAAAAAGCTGTAGAACTCTCTGATAAACAATAGATTCACCTGTGAATTTCAGGAAAATATTTTGACTAATTCCATATTTCAAAAGCATTAGGTATTAAAGCATACTTTATTTGAGCCGAGAAGCAGGGCAAATCCCAAGTGGAATTCTCACAATATTTCTATCATTTTCACCAAAGGAATGTTTTCTTAACACAAAATTAAATCTATTTGCTAATCATCAGCTAAAAGAAAACCAATTCTTTGCATATTTTTCCTTACTTACATGGTTATATAATTGGTCTGATGACAGCAACACAACTACTGCCCACCACTTTGTTTATAGATTTCATCAAAAACAGAAATATTTTTTTGCTGGACTTGCAGTGTCAGGAGCAACCTCTCTAAGAACAGCAATAAGTGTATGAACTTTCCATTGCTGAGTGTCAACCATCAACACAAAAAAAGCAGATCTAACTTTGATTCTGTCGGGTGATTTTTTCTATCCTTTGTTATATCTGACAGAAGGAAAGTCTCTTGATTTGAGGCTCGGTAATACTCAAGGATATAGGATCAAGCAAGAATTTTTAGACTGCTTGATTCTGCAGCTTCACTGTTAAATTCTCTTCAGGGTTACTCTTAGGGTGAAAGTCAATGTGGGTAGGTTTGTTTTTATTTTTGACTTGTTCAGATTTTAGTGAACTGGAAAACATCCAGTGAAACTTAATATCACCATAACCACACTTTGGCTGAAATTCTGCAGTTCTCAGAATTTAGTCTGGACAGGAGGATTTATAATTTTCCATTTAAGACTCAAAATGGTCTGAGAATTCACTGAAATTCTCAGAGAATCTGGCCCGAATTTTGAAATCTAAGAAAAAATTCCCAGGTGCTTATATTCCTCATGATACAAAACAGTATTCAGAAAAGCTTTTGCTAAGTATACACAAAAAAAATTTAATAATTGCCCCTTATATTTATATATCCTACTTTGTCTCACTTTGCCTGCATGTAATGTTACGTAGCTGTGAATACTTCTGCTTCCTAGGCTACTGCTTTTATTTCCTGAGAAGACAAATGGCCAGCTCAACTTGGGAAGGTGTAGAACAGTCTTGCTTGTGGATTCTGGCTCAACTCTTTCTTCCTCCTGCTATGTTTGCCAAGAATTACACAGGCAGAAACGTCACTCACATTGTCAACAGGGACAATCCTCCAACTGCAGAGGAGGGAAAAAGCTGCCTGCTTTTCTCTACATCCATTTGCCAGCATAGAAAGATCAGAGAATGTTTCCTTCCTGACCCCAGTATTCAGTAGTTTGGTGCTATTGTTCACATCCAAAAAAAGATGCACACGTTTGGCATGGGCGTGAAGAATGTGTGACTGAGGGAGAACAGGAGAGTTCCCATTGCCAGGGAACCCTCTCAGAGCGAGGGTGATGGATCCAGACCCCAGTGAGGCTGAGCTTGGCTCTCTGGAGCTGGGGAAAAGATTATTTTCTGAGGCCAAGCTGGATGGAATTTTAGGCAAGGGGATCCCATGGGTGGCATCCCTGCCCACAGTGGGGTGGTTGAAATGAGATGGTTTTTATGGTCCCTTCCACACCAAGACATTTTGTGGTTATTTGATCCTGTGATACCACCCCAGCAACACTGGATATGAAGAATATAAGAGCCATGATGTCATCACAACACTAATTTATTACTCACTGCCATCACTCAGACCCAGTTTTCAGGGCACAGTTGCTGCCTACTCTGTGCCACTGTTAATGGTTCTGATTCAATGCCATTAAAATGCTCAGGCCAAGCACAAAGCCACAGCCTCATTTCACAGCAGGCTATGCTGAGGTGTGCACAGCCATCCTCCACCAGTGTGGCAGGACAAATCAGCCACATATACATGTATTTATGCAACCATTTCCACGCAGCACCTGTCTCTCCATTTCAGATGGAAAACCAAGAGTCCTGACAGCCTAAGCTACCAGTTTTTAAAATTTCAATCTTTGTAACGCCCACAGTTTGGATCAAAATTCTATATCAAGGACTCTTGAAAATGGATGACTCAATATCCCCTTCATAACCTTAATTATTCAGGATTTAACTGGAAAAATGCAGGTGCTGTGCATTATCCTGTCATCATGTGGTTTCTAGTTCTACCAGCCTATGGTCTGTGATTCCCCAGGAATCTCAGGAGCTTGCTTAGACATGGGAATAAACTGTGCAGCCCTCCACTGGCAAATCTGAAGTGGTGCTCAGATGCTCCTGCCTGGCATCTCTTTGTTGATGGCATGGGGAGCCACAGCCCAGCTGGAGCAGAGCCTGGGGCTGAAGGCTGCTCCTGCAGGTACAGCATTTTATTTTGCTTCAGAGGCCATGGCTGCTGTTTCTGCAGAAATGTGGCTACAGCCATTAAAACAAAACAAATCAAAACACAACAACACACAAGAAAGGGAGGCATGTCTAATAATAAATCAAACCAAACAAATATGCTGGGAGCAACACTGTTTTCCATGGTGATCATCTTGTCAGTGAATCACAGAAAACTCCCAGTGAGCAGTTCCACACCAAGATGCTCCAAACCTCCCGCCCCAGCCACAGTTCCCTCAGCAGCTGGCTGGGAGGATCAGCTCACAGATCTGTGCTTACAACCTGACCCCCCAACAAGGTCCTCTTGCTGCTGGTCCTGCCACAAATCTGAAACGCTGAGCCTTGCTTAAAAAATGCATATAAATCAGTCTGAAGTCCTCCGAGCTTCAAACCACAGCCCATTACAGACTGAAAGACTGGAGAAAGACATAAAATATGGGTTTGTTTGCCCATATCAATTGCCTTTTTATCTCCTGTCTTCTAGGCACAAAGGAATTTGAAGTGAGGAGATGTCAGTTTTGGTTTGTATGTTCACGGTTTCATTGTAATAAATTATGTCTTTGACACATTTTTGTAAAGGCAAGGGAAGAAAAGAAAAAAACCCTGCCCAAACCCTTGTAGTCTCAGGTACAGAGAGATCACAGGCAGGCTGGTGATGAATTTTGACACTGAGAGAAATAAAGTAACTTGAGATCCTTAAAAGAGACATCAGAAGGCAGGCTTCAGATGCCCCGTGCTGTGCCATGCTGCTTTGCTGCCAGCTGAAGGGCTCTGCCGAGCTCTGCCCTGCCTGGGAACCAATATCCACACCCTGGGGAGCTGGAGAGAGAGGCTGGAGCTTGCAGGAACTCATGGACACAGCTGAACCACTCTTGCTCTGGCCATGGTGGCAGGGATGCTGTGGGGCTCAATAAATACCGAGAGAGAGTGAAAGTGTCCACTGTCACAGGAGCAGGAAATCATTGGCTTTGCTGCCTTGCACGAATTGCAACAGCCTGAGAAAACGCAGCAGGAAAACCATGCAGGCAGGGAAGTGCTGCTGTCTGGTGCCTGCCCTGCTGCTCCTTCCTGTGCTCCAGGTGACAGGGAGATCACACAGAGCTCCTGGAGATCAGTCAGACAGGGACAACTGGAACCACTGCCTCTACCCCTCCCCAGCTGCCAAATGAGTCTATCAGCACTGCTCTCGCTGGGAGATTCATTAAAGTTTGTAAAGCACTTCGGATGTACTCAGATGAAATATCACAGAGTGTTTAATCCTTTGATAATATTTATTTGGCTGATGCCTGCACTAGAAGGGGAAGGAAAACCAGGGCACATGTCTGTTTAAAAACATCCTTTCTCATTAAAAAGAGCCTGGCTAAATTAAAAGGTCTGTGGAATGTGTTTCCTGTCAAACCTCGGGCCTGGGGGGAAAAGTACAGGAGAAGCATTTGTGGCTGCAGTTGATGTGTCCATCTGAGCACAACTGCAGGGCTTTGTATGACTTGTGAGATTGAGGGATGACTTATTCCAATATCCTGTAATATTTCGTGCTCTTAATACCTGCACTAATTTCTCATTCAGCACATCTACAGCAGGTATTAATTGCCTATCCAGACAAAACTTGTTTAAGCATTTTTAATTTTAATTTTTCAAACTGGAGTGGAAGCTGGTGACTTTATTCAATTCTTTAAGACCCAGATGGAATTTTTTCTGAAGGCCTTGGTAAAAACTGGTGTGTATTTTGTTTCATTATCTAAAAATCTTTAATCTTTCAAAACTGACATAAAATACATAGTTACTCCTCTCACTTTATTAATTTTAATTTGTTTTGATCTCCTATTTGCTGTTTTAAGAATCCTCCCAATCTCACTTGAAGATTCAAAGCCAGACAAACAGCGTATGGGACAAACTTCACATCTGTATTGTGTTACACTTGGCAAGAGAGATAGGAGCACTCATTTACTGGAGCTCAGCATGGGGTGAGAGTTCAGAGGTTATCATTCCTGATGGCTTACAACTTTACAGATGTTTTCCCTTTATGAACAACAGATCTGCTTGTCAGTCACAGCCCAAACCTAAAAACCAGATGCTTCTACCTTCTTTTCATAATTCTTTCCATAATTCTTTCCATGTTTTGCAGTCTCTTTTTAGGGTTCAGTAGTAGGGAAATGATTACAGTTTAACAGTTGCAAAAGATTAGTTACCATTTTAAATCGTGGGGAATATGGCAAACTAAAATAATAGTGAAAAATAGAATCATAGTCAAAACAGATGTGAAACCTAATCTGCAATAATCTTGAATTAATATTAAAGCCTATATCACAATTTTCCAGTCCTGCCACTGTGGGAGTACTGAATGCACACATGTAATATACATTTCTATAGAATTGATCATCTAGGTGATATATTGCAGTAAAACCTAAATTTGACTGGATCAGATTTAAGTACATGACTTATTAGAGTTGCGACCTTTAGTGTAGTCTTGGCTTGGATTCTCTAGTCATTTACAGAACACCTGAAGAACAACACTTGGGTAATTAAAAATGCCATTTGACAGAGGGGAAACTATAACCAGAGTACAGGTGATTTGGCCAAATCTCATAGGGTCCCTGTGAGAAAATTAAGAAATTAACCAGTCCAAGTTGGCCCAATATATTTTTTTTCCTCTCATGCAGTGAATGACACTTCAAGTTTGTATTACAAATCCAGCCTCAATCTAAAGAACCATAGAATCCTAGAATTATTAAGGCTGGAATAATCTCTAAGATCATGCAATGCTTTCAGGTAGTTTTAGACTAAACATCCCCAGCTCTCTCAGCTGCTCCTCATAAGATTTGTGCTCCAGAACCTTCACCAGCTTCTGCAGTAATTTTCATCCAATAGATGAAAATTTGCCTTAAGCTTTGAGAACTTCTCTTTAAGGAAGTTGTAGTCACTGGGAAGTTTGCAGGTGTTCTGAAAAATACAAAGATTGTTTCAGATGGCAACGACCAGGTCACAAAAAAGCAAGTAATTTAAAGGGTTGCCCCTCTCTGACTAATCTTCAGTAACTAATTATGTATGAACTCTTTGTCACCAGGAGTACAAGCCAGATCACTGGTGTGACTTTTACACAAAAAGAGTGGATATTACCTTGCAGAGCAACTGATGTGGAAGTCACACAAGACCAGTTACCACACCTAACCTAAGGGGAAATAAATCACAGAACACTATCTGATCAGTTCTTAGTTAAATATTAAATTTAGCTGTTCCATTTTATAGTTTCATAGTCATCTCTTCCTTTTTTTTTTGTAATCCTAGAACGAAATATATCTTTTGTCCACCTATGCTTTTCAAATTCTGGCTGTGATTATATATGCATAAGTTCTTTATAATAAAGAGTACCTACAGTGACACACATTTGAAATCTGCATTATGCATCTGGAAAGACTGAGTGGGGATGGGTGACTTGTCACAGGCAATAAAAAATGTCAGTGGCACATGTTTGTGTGTAGTCTGAGAATGCTGTTTGATGTACTTATCAGTTTCTTCCTACAATATGCTGTAGTTACTGAACAGCACAGCTTGGCTATTGATGGGTAAAAGAAGTAGAAGATAAGAGAATAGGCAGACAGTGATTTGGATTCTGCAGATGATATTTTGCAGGTTGGAAAGGACAAAGACAATCTGCAAGCACCAGCAGCTGACATAGCCTCAATAGGAAATAATTCTGGGCTTGGAGACAGAGAAAAAACATTCGCACAGTAAATCCTGCAAACCAAGTTTAAATGGTGGTGTGTTTGACAATAAGGCAGAAAATTATGGTTTGGGGTTTTTTAGGTTTTTTTTTAGCTTCAATAAACTTCTAGTTGGACTGATCAGCTATTAACCTCTTAGCATGCAAAAAGCTGTGGCGCTGGAGGATACTGGCATAACAGCAAACTTGTACTGGGGAGATGGAGGATGGAATAATCATCCCTCTGGATCTTTACTGACTTCTCTGGTTCCCCTGAGAAAATCACGAGTGGTTAAGAAGCAGACAATTGGTCAGAGAAAATGGGGGCAGTTTCCAGTACCTAAGGGGAGAGGTTCTTTCTCACACCTCATTATTTCCAGTTAACTGCTCATTCTGAGTGTGTTTAATTTTTTTTAAAAAAGCCAACCAAATAAACAAAACAAACAGAACCAACCCAAGAGCAGAGAGACTGTTTCATCCCTGCTTCCCTGGGTAAAATCCCTGGAGCCCTTCCCCTTGGAGAGGATGCTGACCAGATGAGGAAAGCCAAGCGGAGCTGCCGGCAGCTTCTTTGTCACGGTAACATCTCGCAGGAGAGCAGTGAAATCTGGGGATAGAGCTAAAGACCAGCCGTGGCACCATGCCATGGAAGTGTCAGATTATCTGGAGAGAGGATGGTAATGAATGTGCATCACTGCTACATACAATTTGCTTTTAAGCAGGTAGGTAGGGCTGTGACTGAACAGAAGCCATTAAATTATGAACAGAAAGAGAGCGATCCAATTTTCTGCCTTGCTAAGGATATGAATAGTTTTAATGATAGCTGAAGACTTTGAGTTTGCCCTTCCTTTTGTAATCTTCCTCAATTGTTTCCTTCAAGTACAGCAAATCTAATTCTCTAGTTCATACCATCAATGCTGTGCAGGTCTAATTTCATAGATGTTTTTTGAAGAAGCAGTTTTGTTTTAGTGCAAAGGAAGGAAAAACAGAGTTAGTTGTTCAAAAGCTCCTCTGGCAATGAGATAAATGGAATATCTCATTTTACCTCTCTTCTGTTGCATTACTGGAATGTTTTCTGCAAGAGGAACTTGGATAGTCTGTGCTGCATCTAGGCAGCAAATAAAAGAACAGTGGAACCCAGAGTTTGTTGGGTGCAAAGTGCAAAAACTACACTCATCATCAGGAGGATCTGTCACCCACCAGCTGTGGATGTGCAGAACTGCAAACACTTTTAGTCTAAATCTTAGTGACAAAGTTGTAACTGGCTCAGATTTTGGTCACTATAAGATCTTATTTTAGGAAAGAAAGGGCTGTGTTCAAATGTATATTTAGTAAAGAAGCCTGCAATATAAATTTTAGAGTCAGATCAGCTCAAATAAGAAGAAAGACTGTTCATAGTTAGTTCTGTCCACCAGTATTTACCTTTTTGCAATGCTGACCCTTTTCTCCATTTTGTTAAGGTATAATTGAAAAAATTGTATACGTATTTTTTTTACAAGGAAGGCTTTCTGCTATTGCAAGCTGACCTTAAACTCTGTACCTCAAAAAGTAGAGTTAAAACATGTGTGTGCATTAAAGATACTTTCAATGCATAGTGCATGTCTTCAGAGTAGCTTTTATCTAGTTATGATTAAAAACATTTCACCATCAAGACAACTTGATGGTTTTATGACTTATTGACTGCCCTGTTACTGTGTAACATAATTGGCTCTCTGCTTGCTTTAATCTTGGATGTTTGATTCTGCTAAACCTTTAAAACACGTTTCTGACTACATTATCCTGTAAGTATTTAAAATAAATGCCCCTCAAATGCTTTTTTTGCTGTTTTAATAAGTTTTCTTTAACAAATAAATGGGGGAAGGAGTGGAGACAAGGGAGAATGCATGAAACATTAATAAAGGCCAATATAATAAAGTCAATAAATAGAGCTTGTTAAGATAAATGTTTGTTTTGCAAAGCATTCAAGTTTGGATTCTCAGCTGGGACAGTCTGAAATAGCTCCATGTAGATCACACTTTCCTTTTCCTCTTTCCCCTGTTTTGACACAGGCAGAGCCAGCAGGAAGGAAAATTTTTCCCTTTCTCCCTGTTGTGTGTCTGCAGTGGTCAGGAGGAACTAATCCTTCCTGGAGATCTTGAATGCTGACTTTGGATGCTAAAAGACCATTTGGAAGAGGTGGATAAAATATGAATAGAGCCAACATAATATCAGGTACATCCTGTGGGATGTACCTTAAGAAAAATGTTAATGGAGGGGTACGTTTGTGTGTGTAGGGGTTGGAAAATGGAGTGAGAGCTGGGCAAGGGCAGGGGTGCAGGATGATTGGGTCATAGGGCTGTCCTGCTTGGGCCAGGAGAGTTTCTACAGCACATATGCTCCCTTTAAGGCTCTGGGGAACAGCATGAACCTCATCTCCTCACTGGTTCAAAGGCATCCCTCTCTCCAGCCAGGAGCCAGGGGAATCTGTTTGCACGCTGACAGAAAAGAGATGTCTCCAGTCCAGCTCCTCCATCAGAGTGTATCCTTTAAAAACCCAACCTAAACCCTTAGCCATGTGCTTGTTGGGGTGTCTGTCACAGACAGATCCTCCTGGGGCGCTCTGAGAGGTGGGGAATGACATGACCTGACAATTAAAAATGATTCTTTATTATTCGGAGACAGAACCGAAATCCTGATGGATTTTAAAGGTGTGCTGTGAAGACAACAAAAAGTTGTGAAGGATATTAAAAGGATATCCCTCCAGCTGTCTGTTCTTACACATTTGAATCAAAAGGACATAATCTTGGGAAAGTTTCCCTGTTCAGCCATGTAAGGGATTTCTTGTCACTAATATACTTCTGGTGATTTCTGTGAAACCCTGAAGTCTGCATGGTTTTGTGCCTCTTGAAAGCCCGCTTTTAGTGTTGGACAGTGTCAATTAAAGCCATTCCTGTAACATGTCGCTAGAGGGACGTGAAAACATGGAACAGATTCACTCCTGTTGTTCTTATTTACTGCTCTTTAATGTGAAAAAACACAACAGGCATGACTTAGTGCTTTCTGTTCTCTGACTGAATGAAAGAGCTTTAAAATACGATCTTTCAGCTGTTTGATGCTTGTTGAAAAAAAACCCAACACATATTAGTGCTGAAGACACTGCAGTGGTATAGAGGTACACCAGCAAGTATTCAAACAAGTTGCAAAGAAAATCTTCAGGCATAAGATAAAAAGAAATATTGTCTTTTGCATTTCTTTGCAAATAATTATATTGAACTTGTTAATACCAGGTATTTATATTAAGCTTAGCCACATAGTTGCTCATATTCATTTTAAAAGTGGATTTGAACTGTGTTGGACCTGATTTCAGTCTAGGGCGTGATCTCAAGCCGTGAAACTTTCAGTGTCTCCTCTGGGCTGTGTTTGGCAGCCGTAGGGGAGAAGGAGGCTCTTCCATGGGCTTTTCCCAGAGAAAAGCTGCAGTGCACAGCTGGGAGGCAGCAGTGGCACTGCTCCTTAGCTCTGTGAACAGCTCTCCTCCACCCTTGTCCAGCATCAAGCCATAAAAGCCCAGCTCCCATCCACCCACATCTCACACCAGGCTGGAAAAGGACCATCGTGGGACTGGTCTGAGCTGGGATGCAGCAGCTGTCACGACTGTCCCCATGTGTTGGGAACCTGCTGGCTCCCAGCTGAGACCTGGTGTGCCTGCCTGCATCCCAGGCAGGAGTCCACCCACGCCTGCTGGGATGCCAGAGGTGCCCCAAGCCACCATCTGTGCTTCAGGTTTGCAAACACTCAGCAATGACACTGCACAGGGAATCCCACTGCTTTGAGCTTAATGATGTTCTTCACATTTGTCTTGAAATAATCTTGTGGGCACACAAGGCCTGTGCAATCAAAAATCAGCAGCAACCAGGTTTTACATACGAGTAATTTGCAGGGAAACAAATGTGAGACCACTGCCTAAAATCTCTTTTCTTGAGAAAGCTGTTAAGAAAGCACAGCTGAGGCATACCCTCTCTTGGCCAGCCTGGCTTCCAGACTGCTCCAAGCACACTTTGATTTTATCTGGCTCAGAGACACAGGGCTTGCAGTCATTTTGCATCCCCCCCTCTCTGCCTCTCCTCCAAGTCTCCCCCTGGCCTTGGCTGCCTGAAGTGCCTCCAGCTCTCCTCTGACACCAGCTATCCATATAGTGAAGAATTTTGGTGCCCAAATAGGGTAAGAGCATTTCTGTTTCTGCACTGGAGACAGGAGGAGAGTGCTGGGTGACAATTGTGTCCCCTGACTCTGTTCCAGGTGGGAGATTTTACTTACACCCCATTTGTACACAGCAACTGCAAGGGTGCTCAGAACTGGTTTACTTTCAAAAAAAACAAAAAAAACCCAAAAAAAACCCTCCTTGGGTGGCTGCTGTTTTGCATGGAGTAATTAAGGAGAGGAAGCTGAGCCCTTTCCCTCCATGCCTTTGTTTCTCCTGTGTATCACATTACAGGTGCAGGGGTCAAAGTGTGACCGTGTCAAAGACTGGTGGCAATAAATAGCTGATTTATTTATAGCTGAATAGCTGTTACTGCTGATCTGCTGGGAAAGCAGAGAGAGGCTGGCCTCTTTTCTTGCATCTATCTATCTGTCTATCTATTTTTCTTTCTATCTATCTATCTATCTATCTATCTATCTATTTATTTTCTGTCTGGGTTTTATTTTATTTTATTTTTAAGGGATGCAAATACTCAGGAGAGCGTTTAGGTCTAGTTTGTCCCTCATTAGCTTTTGAACTGTTACTCATGCAGTGTGATTAGTTACATGTTGTACCTGTCACTGCCTCTGCCCTTTGTTCAGTCTAGCTAAAATACAGTAGTACCTCATTTCAGTGATAGACTTGACCTAGAGTAAAATGTGCAAATTCTTACAGAAAGTGCAATAATTGCAATTGATTTATTCTTCTATGGGGAAATAATGTCTGTCTCAAACAATAACATCAGCTTTCCCTTAATTGCATTACATTAATATCATATTATTCTGTATTCATATCCACATCCAAAGCTGTGAAACACGTTTGGGTTGTGTTGGGTTTTTTCCCTACCCCGATGACACACACAATTCTCAAAATAGGTTACCAAATATAGGAAGCCCCCTTTTTGCCCATTCTATAGAAGAAAGACAAAAGGGAAGAAAAAGAAATTTTAATAATACATTTTTTTTCCCTGTCTATAAGCAGGAAAGCTGTATCTTACCCACCACAGCCCCATGTTTATCTTTGTTGTTAATCCAGTGGTGGGGATTATGCTGTGTTAATGATGTGTGGGAGCTCCAGACTATTTCTTATTCCTGGCTCGCAGCATCTGCTTTCAACAAATGTCTTTTGTGCACACATGTGACCTTTTGGCTACCTACACTTGAGCCCACCTGTCAGGATGGCACGGTGCCTGCTCATGAGTGTGGCCCAGCTGCTGGGGCACGGAGGAAATCAGCCTCTGTGGCCCTGCAAAGGCTTCTCCACTGCAGAACACCTCCCTCTTCTCCCAGCCCCGTGGTGTACACATCTCCTGGCTTTGGGGAGCCAGCAGCCATCTGATTTCCAGAGGATGCCAGCCTTGGACAGCTGGTTGGGGTTTCTGATGGGACATGGTGGCAGATCTGAGCTGGCATCCAGCAAGAGGGATGGCACAGCAGCCCCTCTGCCCACGGGGTCCCTGCAAACCCCAGGCACACTGAGCTCAGGCTCAGAGCCTGGGACACAGCTGACACCCAGCCTGTAAACCCAGCCCGTCCCAGCAGAGCAGATCATGGATAAAATCCCAGCCACTCTTCTCCTTCCTAAGATCAACCTATGCAAGATATGGCACCTCATGAGAAAGGTTTTACCAGGATGGTTTCTTTCAAAATAGCTACATTTTGTGAACATTGCCTGATTTTTATTTAGAGGGGATGAAACTTCACTTCAGAGGCAAAATTCCCAAAGTGTCTGATGTCATCAAAATATCAAATTTCACAATATAGTATTTGGCATCTAAACTTCTTTTTTCCCTCCCTGATTTTCACTGTGAGGTGCCTGTTTGAAAGGCAGGGTTCGTTTTTCAACTTTTGTGCAATTGGACACATTTGCTTACTTGGAATGCAATAACATGAAGTTCTCCAAAGTCACTTTGAGTTTAATCTTGGCAAAAAATTACACCTGTTCTGTTTTTTCAAACTGGAAAAGAAGTCAAAATGGCAGGATTCCCCCTGAAGTGATAAGTCTCATTTCTCTTCTGCTTTGGCTGGGTTCAAACCACCACAGGGAGAATTTTCCAAGAAGGTTATTTATAACCTTTTGAATATGGAAACATTTCACTGTTTTCAACCTGCAGCATGTGGAAATATTCAGGGAAAGAGAAAACCAACAACATTTCCGTGGTTTTTGATAACTGAAACAACAAGTGCTAGGTCCAGGAATAGCGTAAGAGGAATGGGAATTAAAGTACTTTTCATCATATAACATTCAAGGAGGCAATGGGTGGAAATGCCCAAAGAGAGGGGTTAACCCAAACACAAAGGAGAACTTTACACACCCTGCACTAATTACACTGAGGAACCTTTTGACACAGGACATTGTGGAGGCCAAAATGGTAAAAATTGTAAATGAGTTCAAATTGGGAGCAACAGATTTGATGTAGGAGGTCTATCAGGGGCAATTACAACATTCCAGATGTTACTTCCAGCTCAGGAAGTCCTTGAGCAGCAGACTGCTGGAAGAATTCCTCTATTTCCTCTGCTTCCTGTAGCTTTTCCTTAATTGTCTGCTGCTGTTGGAGGAAGAATAACAGGTTGGAGGATCCTTGGTGTCATCTTGTCCTTGTGTTATTGGCTTGTCAGAGAACTTGGACAGCAGCAGTGGCAAGTGGAGGGTGTAACAAGAGACCCCAAATGAAATAAGACAAAACAACAAAAAGTACAGTTTCTTTGGTTTGCATTTCTTTGAAAATTTATTTCAGACAACCCTGTTTTCCAGCCTGGGTGGTATCTCAATAGCTGCAGGACACTGAGCAGGGAGTCAGTGCAGAGACCCTGCTAGGAAAGTGCAAAGTGATCATCAAGAGCAGATGAAGGTTTAGAGATGGTGAGAACAGAGGGCCCTATTTGGCAGCTATTTAATGATTATCTCAGTATTGTATTTGGCACCCAGTTACCATAGTGATGTGATTGGCAGCTGATTGACAGGATTACGTAATGGAGCTGTCTCTGTTGAGCGAGAGCCATATTTTAGGGGAAAAAACCACTCTGCTGCTGGGGATGGGACCAGTGCACAGTCTGCTTGCATCAGCTGAGGGTTTTGAACAGAATTTTCTCTTTAAGCAACTAAATATTAACAACTGCTTCTCAGTGAAATGTGAGTGAAATATCCATCAGGGCTTCAAGGGTGTCCAGACATCTCCCCATCCTCCTGACCATCTGACAGACCCTGAGGCAGCTGCCAGGCTGGCAGCACTGAGTGCCTGTTGAGCTAGAAGGGGGCACCCCAGCCTCAGGGAACTCCTGTTTCAGTGCAGTCCCAAACCCAACGCTTTCAGAAATGTCTCAGGAGAAAAAGCTGCAAATAAAGGCAGTGGTAACAAAATACAATACAAGGAATTGGTGGATAGCACAGCAATTTTCCTCTTGGATATTTAAAATACACTGGTTTTCGTAACTGGGGCACAGTGGATGGCACGAGCCAGCCTTGTTTGTCTTTGTAGGGCAAGTGAGTTGGTTTGCCAGCTTTCCCACAGGACACCTCAGTAACAAGTACCTCAATCCCACCAGTGCTTTTTCCTACCTGGCACTTGCTTGATTTTTGAGAATATGAGGCTTGTTGTCCCTGATCATGTAATCCTTGGATTTGCTCAGACATTGCTGGGATTGCTGTGTGCAGTGAGGGTGTTTTGGTAGATTGTTAGATGGCAAATGAGCTCCTGCAGGGATTCAGTCAACAGATGATGTGCCTGAAGTGCTCCTGATGGCATCCCTTTAAGAGATGCTCTCTAACCCCTTTTGCTTCCAGGGAGAGCTGATCACAGATCCTGGACTGACTATAAAGGGTGAGCAGAGAGTGATGCCTGAGTTCCCAACCCTCCTGGTTAAGAGCAGATCAGACAGGAGCTCACTCTCACCTGGAAAAGCTCAGAGCAACACAAAAATGGCCCTTGTGTCTGTGAATGTAGGACCCTGGTTGGCCACACTGAGAGGAGAAGGTGTGAGAGGATTGTCATTGCCCCTACCCCAGGGACCTCACCTCCTGCTCCCAGCTGCTCTCTGGAGAGGCTGTGGTCCTCTGTGGCCCCAGGGACAGGTTCCACACTGGGTTTCTTTGTGGCAGGACTAGCCTCCTATGGAACAGACATCCTGTCGCCCCAGTTTATGAAGAAGCATGTCTTTTCTCCTTTCCAGACCATAATTAAACACTAATTATGTACAGAGCAGCACTCAGGGTGTTGCACAGCCAGGGAGGAGCCTGCTGCAGGGTCCAGGTATTTGCAGGACAGGGAGCACATCTGTGAATGCACAAGGGGATGGATGTGTGTTCCTTGTGAACACAGCACAGGGGTGATCTGCACTGCAGGCAGAGGGGCTGGACAGGTCCTGCATCTGCTCTGGGGTTGTGTTGGGGTCTCAGCAGTGTGAAAGGCCCTCCTCATCTGCAACAGCAACTTGTACATACTGCAAACTGTGCTCTCCAGCTCCTGGTGAGTCAAAGAGCTGCTTTTGGCAGCTTTGACCATCACTGAGCAACTTGTGCAGCCAGTGAGGTCTTTCACTGTGAGGACACCATGGAGCTCTCTGCCCTGCAGATGGGGAGAAGGGGCTCCAGTGATTCCCTTGATACAGCCACAGCACTCATGAGAGGGGTGGGAGGGCTGGGGAAAGCTCCTCTCTTTGCCAAGCAGGCTGGAGGACAGGAGCAGCTTGGGGGGCTGGAATATACTCACCCCAAAGAAACACTGAGCACGCCAGGGCAATGAGGGGGATTACATTTCACTAGCTAGCAAATCATGTTTCTGTAACCCCTGACCAAAATTCATACTATCAGCTGGAAATAATAAATTTATCTGGTTTCATATGGCTTTAAAACATCCCATAAACAAAACTCAGTTTTTAGGTTTCCTTTTATTCACCACTGTTTCTTTCTCTTTCAGCAGGACCTGGCGAAAAAATCCTCCTAAAGCCAAGGCAAAGACTCCCACTGAGTTCAATGAGAGCTGAACCTGACCCTTTATAGGACAGCTTTATGGGTCTGTGTGCTCAGAGAGCTGTTGTCAGAGAGCAGGAGCTCTGGACCCCATGCCAGAGAGTGTTTCTTTATAAAGATGCTTTCCTTTGGACGTGCAGCAGTGACAACACCACCTGTGTGCTCACACACACACACAGGGGCACAACAGCCAGGGAGAAGCCATCCATCTCAGGAAACGTGGGATGCCTTTTAAGTGTTTCTATATCAAAGACTGATAAATAAAACATGGGTTTAGTGTTAAAAGGGAAAAAAAGAGCCCTTTTAACAGATTAAAGTGCTCACAGTGCCTGACACTCTGAAATAGGAGTGTTGAGCAGCAGGGCAGTTAAGAAAAAGCACTGGTTATGCTGACAGGTACAAACTGTTGTGTGTCTTGTAGCAGTCATTGGCAGGAAAAAAGCCCAAAATCTACTTTCCCAGCAAAGCCTTCCTGGAAGGTAACAAACTGCAACCCTCTATAGCTAAACTTTTGTTCTCCAGCTGAATGTCATGAGAAGAAGCTTTCCTCCCTGAAGGAAGAGGAAGAAAATAGTTTTTAAGCCCATCAAAATAAATAAGCAAACAAAATCAGCATCCTCTCAAATGATACAATGGTTTATTCCAGCACACTGAGAGCCCTGCTGGGTTTTGCAACATTTTTTGCTCAGCATCCTGATTCTTCTTAAAGCCCAGCACATTGACTTGGCTCCATAACTGATTTCCATTTGTTCCTCAGCAGTTGCAAAAGCAATGGTAAAGCCTTATGCATTATTTTCATTCCTCCACAACTGTGAACAGAGAGTCCAGGACTCCCAAAGACTGTATTTGTACAGACAAGGACATTTCTCCATTCAAAGGAGCATTAACTAATTCCATTTATTTGGCTGATCAGAAACGCTGATTGTTGAAACTGAATTTTCTTTCCCTCTTTCTTTCTGAACCTGTGTTACCTTGGTGGAGGGGAGCCTTACAGCAGAGGTCACTGAGAATCCTCCTGAATATTTTATCAGTTCTGCTCCTTATGGCTCAGTGTACAAAGGCAAACCCTTATGTGTGAAGGGCACGGAGCTGAGACAGGGGGAGGAGGGATAAACCAGCGCCAGCCCCTGCTCTGCTCTCTCACCAAAACACGGGGCACGTTGTCTGTGGAAGTGGGAAACAGAATTTGAGCTCCATTAGGATCCCTCTCGATGTGGGGCTTTGATTTTAATAGCTAAAAAGGGCCCCACTGAATGTGAATGAGGGTCAGATGACTTTGCTGTCAGGCTGGTAAGGAGCAGTTTTATGATGCCAGCTGGTGTCCCATCACCTTTTAGGTGATGCCTACTGCTCTCATGGGTTTGAAGTGTTGCAGCAAACACTGAGCCCAGGTTAGGGCACAGCCAGGCAGGTCTGTGATGCTCTTTCCCTACCCCAGCCACACAATGTGGCCATGCAGTGCCCACTGTGGAAAGGCCATGCTGCTGCCTGTGCCACCTGAGAATCACTCATATAAACCATTTCCAAAATGCCCCAGCCAGCAAGACACGTGGCCAAAGGCAAGTGGGGGGAACCTATAAAATTAAATTGCATTATTTATTGGAGAGATCCAAGTTCTATCTTGCCCCAGGGTGTCATTATGCACCTCTACTCTATGCTGATAATAGTCATCTGCAATCTGATAATGATACCTTTCAAAAATGATAATTCAACACCTCTGTGAAAGGCACACCTTCTGGACACACTGGCACCCCTTACAGACCGTGGTGCTCCTGCAGGGACTGAATGGGACCAGAGCCTGCCAAGCCACACCTGACTGCCCCTCAGCAAGGCAGAGCTGACTCTATAAGCAAAGGGACACTGGCCATGGAAGCTGCTTGGATTGGGGGCTGTACAGGCATGGTGGCTGGTCTTAGCTTGGAGCAGAAGGGAGCTGAATAATAACACCATAACCATATGGAATTGTCATAGATATTGTCCCTTTGCTCCATCCAGCAGGGCAGAAGGAGGCAGTTTTGTGTCTGACAGGCTAGCTCACCCTATGTTCAGTAAGCCTTACTTAATGTTATACCCCATGTGAATTTTCTATTTATCTTCCATTTATCTCATGTCACTCATAATAAGCATTCTTCCAGCCTTAGCAGGTCAGAGCCCCTCACACAATTTCTCTATATTTCAAAACTGATGGGATAAAGTAAGGAGGGGAAATGTTTCTGCCCGCAGGAGCCCATTCTGATTTTGCTTTTTAAATTAGTATTTTGTCCCGAATCCTGGAAGAAGCTTGCACTTGGCTCAGAAAGTCTTGGATTTTTCATGGCACTGTTTAACCCAGTAGCATTTTGCTTGCACTCACAAGGCAATGGCTTTGGTGAAACCCTTCTGCCTTTGCAGGACTGTGTAGAGCTCAAAAGCAGCTTGGGACTTTTCACTTTTTCGTTTTACACCGTTTATGTGTTTATTTATTGCAGGATTGGCAGCCTGTGGGTTGATAGCTGAGGTTTGCCCAGCCAGTACCTGCTGCAGGGCACTGAGCATCCACTGGGATTTTCTGCCCTCCTCCTCCAGCCCTGACACTCAGCCAGCAGCTCATGGCATCTGTTGTCACTGACAATCAACACCAATCACACCAGCAGGTTTTGTGGGGTGAATATTTGCCCACTGGGACCCTGAAAGAGACCTCCTCCCTTCTCAGAGGCTGCCTGATGTCTGTTGGATAAGAATGATTTACAGACCACAGCTGGGCTCCAGCAGGTGACAGAGGTGTCATCAGTGTCCCCTGCCACCTTCAGCCTGGCAAAGCTGGGGATTTTGAAGGAGTTAATGCCACCCATCATCGAGATTAGTCCTTCCTTGTTCTAAAAACTGCTGGGAGATCGGGGGTTGAGTCCTCCCTCTGCCCTGCCATGGGAGAGGAGCAGGATGGATTGTCAGATCCATTCCCTGTGGGAATCACCCTGCCTCTGCTGCACCTCCTGATGCTGTCAGGTCATTTGTTGGCACTTTTGCACCTAAGAGGGGATGTCTGCTCTGCTGCATACAGCAAAGTACTGCAGAGCCCAGTGCAGTAGGCAATCTGCATTATCTCTCCTTGCATCTGTCCCTGAAATCTTCCAGGGTTTTTCTGAAGTCTGCCATGTGGCTGCCATCTTAGTGCAGCCAGAAGAGGCAGGTGTGGTAGAAAAAAAAAGGTGTGAACTGGTAAGACAGTGAAAAAAACCCACTTTTAATGAGAAATGATGCTGAAGCCAGTAAAACAGTGTACCCATTCCTCTAAATTTCTATTACCTGTAGCCATTTTCTCTGCATGACTGCCCTTCCTTTCCTCTTATTACCAATAAATGCTGTTGTCTGTGGCTTGCTATTAGCTTTTTTTAATACACTATTTTAAAAATTAATGTATTTTTAATAAAATGTCCCAACTGATCATGCAAAGAAAATTATCTCTTAGGAGGTTCAGTATATACTGGTGCAAACTGTACCTTTCTGACATCTTCCAGCCTACACTGCTGGGCAGCAATTTCTGTTCAAAAAATAATGTTTCCCTTGTCAGCTGAGTTCTCACTTAGTGATGTTGACACGAAATTTATTATATTATATGTATTATAATATATATTATAGCAGAAATACACACAATGGTGACATTGTGATGTGTAATTGACTATTTTAGTCCTAAGCTGGAGAGTTTTACATATTCTTATGATAACAATATTGTTTTCCTGCTCTTCCTTTAGTTTAGAGTTGGTTTGGGGTGACTTCCTTTAACCCCCCTCACTCAGTAATGAACACATTTATTTTCCCTGCTAACGATTTCAGCCACTGTATAATTTATACTGAATATACTGGAAGCTCAGAAATTCCTGAAGTTTCTCACAGCCTCGACAAGAGATGTTTGATATTCTGGACTCTCCTCTTTTTGCCTTGTTTGCACCTATTTGGTAAAAGGAAGCACAAAATGTGCTAAAATATTTTTGTCAAGGCTGAGGCCTCACATTTCAGCTTCCTCAAAAAGAATTCAGAGGCAATGAAACTTTTTTGATCTCAGAACTGTGATTCAAGCCACCTAATAAATTTCTCCCCAACAAATGCTTTTTCTCCACCACTTCTATGTCAGACAAATGGCAGAAATTCCCCTCCTACCATAAAATACCCCAGTATCTCTTTTTTAAAGTGGAGGAAGTTTGGTCAGATGAAAGAAAGTAGAACTGTGTTATATCAGAGGATCATTTGTGCCTCAAAAAGGAGCTGTAGCCAATGATACAGAACATCCTCAAGGTCCTTCTCACCCACCTCAGTGGCACAAAAGCACTCTGATACCAGTTTCCTTCTCTGTCTAGCTCTTCTGATAAAAATTTTACAAAACAGTTCCTTTTTGTTCTTGCCATTCAGAAAACTGATTTCTCTTTCTCGTGGATTTTCCCCTATTATGAGCAAACTGAAATTCACTCCAACTGACCAATTCTGAAATTGAGGAAGCGCCACTTAAGCATTATTCCTAAATTTTTTGGAAAGAAAAAAAAATGAGGGGGAGCAGGAAAAAACCCAACAAGAAGATTTTTATCTTTGCTTTAAGAAAAATGATTGATGCATGAAATTGCAAGTAGCTTTGCTGGATGAGGTGATGAGTAGAGATGAAGCATTCCTTTGTTTTCTGAGGGGAGCAGCAGGCAGATCAGTGAGAGTGACCTTCTGTCCTCCCAGGCTGCTGGTAAAGGTGCCCTGCCAATATCTTCTTTTTCTGCACAGAGATTTCTCTGTCTCACACTGGATTCACAACCCTCCCTCAGTCACTGGGAAGCAGCAAAGTCCTGTTTGACTGACTGCACCAAGGAGGGATGCTGGAGCCTGGGGTTCCATCCCTGCTCTGGTTGTCGTTGATCAAATGCCAGATGACCTCTCCTGGTCATTTTTGTGCTCTGGCAGCTGTCTGGGGTTTTTATTTTGTTCTTTGCCCCACGGGATGTCCCTCACTGTGTGATTATGCTGTGCCTGATGCTGGGAAGTATTGAACAGATTTCAGATGGGTGTCTCTTGACCTTTACAATGTTGAAAATAACAGACTTGCATCAGCCTCCACCTATATCCTTAGATATTAGTGTCTTCTGACTGGACTATCCTGTGTTGCATAACGATGGTGCATTAGAGGAAGCTCTGGAGATTCCTCTCTAATCAACCCAGCTAAATCCTTTCAGGGGTCATTCTTTGAAGCTTGCTTTTTGTGTTGTCATTGGCAGATTTTCCCAAAACAGCCCAAGGAAAATCACAGATCTTGTGATTTCCTGAAAGGACACTTTCAGAAGCTCAGGAAGAAAGAGTCTCAACAGGAGCCTTCTTGCAAAATCTAGCTATAGACTTTCAATGTGGTCCCCTGTTATCTTGAAAAACTAAAAAAACCTCACAACCTGCTAGGCATTTTCTGAATTTTAGGTCCAAAGTAATTTATTTCAATTTAAAAAAAAAAAAAAAGTAAGAAATAAGACGAGATGACTAATACTAAAAGTATCTCCTACTATTGCGCTCCTTCTGAGCCATGAGAACCTGCTTCGTGGTACTCACTGCATTCATGCAATAGTGAAAACATGGACAAAGTCAGCAGTGTCAGAATTGATTCTGAACCTCAGCTGTGTATTAGACAAAAAAGTAGTCTATTCTGCTTCGATTGTGGGCGGTTTTAGATTGATCCTTTGACATTTTCCTGTGCAATCTGAAAGGGAGTCCAGAGCATCTAATACTTGTGTTTATTCCCAGCCTCTTGCAGCCAGGAGGGCAGCAGTCTGATGGTTTCATCTACTGTCAGTTTAGAAACCAGTTTAGGCTGGATATTAGGAAAAAATCCTTCACAGAAATAGTGATTGGGCATTGAAATGGGCTGCCCAGGGAGGTGGTGGAGTCACCTTTCCTGGAGGTGTTAAAAGCAGACCAAATGTGGCACTCATTGCCCTAGTTTAGCTGATAAGGTGGTGTTAGGTGATAGGTTGTACCTGATGATCTCAAAGGTGTTTTCCAGCCTTATTAATTCTGTGATTCTGTGATACACGGTCTGAGATGTGCCTGAAGCTCAGCAATGTGCCATGGGCAAGTTACCCAAGCCCCTGGATTTGCAATAAGGGTGGATAGCCTTGCAGGATGGATAGCCCAGAGTAGCCCTCAGTCCCTGTGCTGAGCTCTGTGGGTCATTCCCTGTGGATCCTTCCATCATCCTCAAGGGAGCTCATCAGATTCCCAAAATCTTTGAAGAGATACAGCAGCACCCCTCACAAACAGCTGATCAAAAATCAGTGATGGTGCTCAAATGAAGTTAGTTCTGGCTGACCTAAGCCACAATGGGTTTTCCATTAATTGAGATTTTTCACAATAAATAGTAAAACATAGAGATCCTCTGCCTGTCACTGAGTGGTATTTCTATTTACATCACTCAGAGGTGTGACTGAGGGCTGAGAGCAGTGTTGGGGATTCTGCTCAGCTTCAGTCACTGACATGGTTATACCGCTTCCAGAAATGTCTTTCCAAGACTTTTCCTCATTTCTTCCTGCCTGAAGACCAGCTTTCCCCAAGGCAGAGCCTGACCTGCACTGCCCTTGGGGGTACAGGTTGTCTGAAGTGGAAATCCCCCTAGAACCCCACAGTGCCTGTCCATGGGGCTTAAATCAGAACTCAGCCCTGAAGTTGTTCTTTTCACGTGTCTGGAAAGAAAAAATTTCTTTTCTTAGGGAAGTTTACCTGATTTGTCAATATACTCATATTTACTTAATAAAGGCATTTTATGTACCAAGAGGAGGTTGGTTCTCCCTCCTTTTTTCATTTAAGGGCTAATTCATACGCCAGCTAATTTGTTCTGGCTATTATCACAATTTATTTCCGTTGCTACAGGGCAGCCAATAACTTTAATAAAGGAGGTTCCAGTTACCCAATCTTCCCAGTTAATAAACTGCATTGAAATACACAGAATGAATTGTCTCCCACATGCTACAAATACAGAAAATTACCGTGCTGTAGTGTTATCACTACCACACAGGTACAATTAAATGTGTGCTATGCATGGAGCTGCACAGAACACTACCAGTAATGTCAAATGCAATTAAAAAGGAACTATTGTGTGGCTCCATCTGAAAAATCAGCCCGTTTGTATGTACTTTACACAGGATTACTCACTGCATAGGGCAGTATTGAATCTCTTGATGCTTGGGATTCATGGGAGAGAGCTAAATAAACAAAGGAGCACAGCCTGCCACAGAGGTGGTTAATAGTGAGGAGCCAAGGCCTTCCACCTTGGAAGAAAGCATGAGATATTTATTTCCTGCATCACTGGAACACTATTTGTTCATTAATGTTGACCTTATTGGGTACAGGCACTGTTCAGAGGGCTGCAGGTTTTGTTCAGCCATGTGCACTATCCCTCTCCTACAGAAGTGACAGTTTTATACAAGTCCCCTGCTCTCTTTAATAGATCATCTTTCCATCTCGTTATGCTCTAGTTCCTCTCCCTTTATCTTTAAATCTCAAAGTCTTGACCTTCTTTTTATACCCCTGTCAGCGTGAAGACACCCCAGATCCAGGCAATCACTGCATTAAAACTGTTCCCATCTTCCCCTAACTCAGCTCTTGGAAATAAAATCATCTCTTAAGACCCATGACTATATCAAATAAATATGAGCTTAGTGTTCTGTTCACTTTTATTTGGTGGTTTCTTCTGCTTACAATGCAAAACTGCAATATCCTTGGACCAAATTCCGTGGTGGCTGAAAGCTGAACAAAGTTCTGCTACGTCTCTGTGAGTTGCACTAAACATCCTTATTCCCATGTGTGGAGATTTACCAAGGCAGGACAGCATTAGGGGGGGACCCTCTCAATTATGGATATTTTAAAACAGAAAAGGAGACACCTTTTGATGGTGGGTTGATAATTTAATACCTTAATTCACTATCCACTTAATTGAGGATACTAGTGGGAAAACATTTTTATTTTCTTTGAAGGTAACAGGATAAACAGAGGAACCCTGGTTGAGAGAAGAGCTCCTGGGGCTCTGGGTGTTGTTCACACCACTGCAGGTTATCACACCTCAGCATGACACTGACCTGATTGCAGTGTCCTGTGTGAGTATTGCCCCTGGCAAAGCAAAGGGAGCCCAGGAACAGATGTTACCCCATATTTTTTTATTAGTCCTGGATGCTTTTTTCTACCCCTTTTCAATTATTTCATTTAGGCTCTCAAATAAAGAGCACTCTTCCAAGAAGGGATTAAAAGCACTGCCTGAAAGTGCTGCATTTCACACTGGTCCTGGTGCCAGGCTTTGCCAAAGAGAAGCATAAAGTGCAATATTTTTAAGATCATGTCCTTGAATAGAACAAATCTGACCAGCTCCACTGAGACCACAGGAGCTACAGCACTTCACCCCTATCAGCGTCGAGCTTGTGTTTTTATTCCTTCATTACAATGCTCAAAACCATTGAAATGGTGGCCTAAATAACAGTTATTCCATTAGATTATTCGGAATTTGTTCCTTTAAGGGTGTGTTTGAGTGCTGTTCTCTCAGAACTGCTGAGGTCTACGGTTCTGGCTTCCTGGGGAGCATTGCTGGAGCTGGAGCAGCCCTTACAGGATGGAAGTTTGGTGGTGATCTCCTTGTGTTGGAGCTGTCAACCAAAATTCAGACTCAGAGCACACCAGCTCTTCCCAGCGCCAGTGTGTTCCTTGTGGAGCTGTTGTAGCTTTTGGAAAGCAATGTCCTCTGTGAAGTGAAAGACCTCTGGAGGGCAAATGCAGCATGGGGAGGCACATGGGGGCTTGATGTGGCACAGCTCATGCCAGCATTGCTTAAAATGTCACAACTGCTGTGGAGTTAAGAGTCTCTTCGAGTGCAGTGCATGCTGTAATATGGGGGAGAGCAATTGCAGCAAGCCTAATTGCTGCCTTCCTTTCCCCCCTCCTTTCCCCCTGGCCCAAGTTCACGTGCATATGTTATCCTGTGGGTGAAAGCTAATATAATATGAATTAAAGAAAATTGCGCTACTCCCTAACGTCCACATCACACAGATTGATTTGCATTTGCTTGTAACTGAAAACACATGGCTGGTCACAGTTTAAGAACAATAAAAAGGATTACAGCAACCTCAGACCATGACTGAAAGGAGTTACTGAGCCCTTGCATTGTATCATTTAGCTTCACAGTGGAGCAGATACCTAATCTCACATACAACAGGCCATCTATAATCAAAGAGTTTGCTGCTCCCTGGCTGTCCTGGAACCATCACTTAAGCATTTGTCTTGACAGATACCCAAGGATCGTTTGGCGAGGGGAAAGTGGCACCAAAGGAAAAACCCGGGCAGGAAAAACCTTTAGGAGACTGATTGAAATTGCAGGTGACAAGGGGATTGATGGCAATGGCAATTAGGCAGCCCCAGGGAAGCAGATAACTGCTAGAGATACAAAAACTTGGTTCTGCATGTGGTGCCACAGCCATCCCCTGGTCGAGAGAGTGACCTGCTCTTCTCTCTCAGGTGGCAGGGTGATTTCCAGCAGGGCTGGAATGGGTCTGCTCCTCATTATAATTCAGGAAAGGCCAGCACAGAATATTTTCACTGTTCTCATACCCTGATGAGATTGTTCTGCCACGACACAGCCAGTACAGTGCCTGAGAAAATTACTTTGTGAAACGCTGGGCTTCAAACCATTACCTGAAGGAAAATCCTTAGGCTGAATTTAAAG
>VZSR01000520.1:41283076-41305653 GCA_013398615.1 Brachypodius melanocephalos | reverse complement strand
TTTTACTGTAATTTTATATATATTTTTAGAATTTCTTTCATATTGGGCATTGTTTGTTTTTCATAGTTTTGGCACCATCAAATTGATGGATAAGCCCAAGTAATGAATCCCATGACTGCACTATTGAAATTATCTCAACCACCAAAATGTCTGTTTAATCTACATCAGAGTGCCTGCACTCCTTTGGTGCCCAGATAAACCAGCTAAGCATAACAAAGTACCTCCAACACTCATTTCCAACAATCTGAAAAGCAGTTGGAGAGTCTGAGTGCAGTTCTATGGCTGGCAGCTGTCTGGCAGTGTTTCTGATGAAAATAAAAGCTGGGGGGAAGGCATGGGAGGGAACTTGTCTCTCTAAAAGAAAAGAGTGATTTTATTAAGATTTGAATTCTGGAGGTTTTTCTTGCTTTGTTATAATTTCTAGTGCCAGTAAGTTAATATTCTCACTGAAGGAAATAAAGATGCTTTTAGGAAAAAAGCATGTCTGTTTTCTTCTTCTTTAATTATCTTCTCTTTCTGAGTGGTTGGTATCTATTGGGGCATCCAGAACCCCACAGACACGGGCAAAATTCCAGTCTTTCAGAAGTGATGCCCAAACAGAAGAAAGCAACATCAGTCCTGGTGCCCACACTGATTCTTCCACGAGGTCATGCTCCCATCCAGGGGCAGTCCATTCCTGGAATCAAATTCCCAGCTGTGGCTTTCAGGGGAGGGGAGCCCAGCCTCCCAGGGAACATCCTCTCCATGATGCTGAGCTGAAGTTTAGGGAGAGTTCTTTGTGCCCTGCAGTGGTGGTGGAATTTGGGGTTCAGGCTCACCCAAAATTGTGTAATTGGGCTCGGCTGAGTGGGAGTGGGACCCTGCTTGGGCAGGGGGGATGCAAGCACCAGCTGAGCAGGGGCTGCCAAGCCCTGCAGGTCTGACAGGGCCATTTCGTGGGGCTCACATCCATCCTCATCCCCCAGCTGCCTCCTGGACGTGTCACTTGTGCATGAACTGGAGAGAGGTTTGTAACACAAAACAAATGAGCTTTTAATCCTTCCAGGGGACTGAGTGGAACTAATAACAACCTTAAACTGGTTTCCATCAGAAAGTTGTCTGGATCTCTGCTTCTGGATTCCATTACTAATCTTAAAGAAGAAAAAAAAAAAGTAAAAATGTTTTTTCTGCTTTTTATTCCCTGAGACAATGATCCCATTGTAATTGTCAGTCATTAAACAAATCTCTCTGTGCAGAATATAAAGGAACCACGAATACCGACATCCCGAAATGAAGAGATTCATTAATCACAAACACAATGAATAATTATTTTTAAAAGAGGAAGCACAAAAGGCCTCAGGACTCGGAGCTTGCACGGTGGGATGTAGCAGCTGGGGGTATTGCAACCCTACCAGTGGTGCCTTGCCCCACTCAGAACAATCTTTCCCAGAACATGTCCTGTTGGGCTTTCTGCTTGTTTCAATATACTGTTTGTTTGTTTGCCACTTAGAGCGGTCCAACTGGCTGTGTCACTCAGTAGGATGCTAATAAAATTTAACAGCAAACCTTAAAAAATGTTTATTTAAATGTACCATAGAAATGTTTCGTTAAAGAAAAAATATTCCCTTCCATATCCGTATGGTTTCTGTTTGAAGTGCTTTTGGACTGGACTCAAGGCACCTGGGAGTTTGCCAGGAAGGGGTGTAAACAAGGGAGGCGTGGAGCTTTTATTCTCAGAGAATGATGGCAGATCCAGAATGCAGCAGTGCCAGGATGTTTGTGCTTTAAATTCAAATCAGATACACAAAAAAATCCCAAACAAAAAGCCGCTACTTTCACTCAAGAAAGAAATGGGCTGGGATCACCTGGTTGAAGAATTTAGATAAGAAAGGGCTTATTAATTTCTGTGGTTCATCTGCCTGCCAGAACAAGTTTTTCTGGAATATTTTTTGCTATCTGTAAGTATCTGATAATTAAGAAGATTTTATTTTATAGAGCAAAAAATAGTTCTGATTTTATACTACCACTTTTATAAGTATTTACATCAAACTTTTGTTTGACAAAGTCCATTTTTCATCAAGAAGATGTGTCTTACTGCCAAGAAATAGGGCTGGAAGGTCCCATTTGAGATTGTTCAGTCTGTTTCTGTACCCCCAAAACAGGATCAAATCACTTCTTTTGTTTACCTTGTTCATGGAAACCTCAAACGATGGAAATTCCACCAGGTTTCATGGAAATCTCCCAACTATTTGTCATCTACAGCTTTTCCCTGATGTTTACCCCTACACCTCCTTTCCTGCAAGTCAGACAATAACTCATTAATCTTTGTCCAAGCCATAAAGTACAAGGAGAACAATTCCTTCTCTCATCGCAGTAACTTTTCACACCCTTGGGTTCTGTTATCTTTTTTTTTCCCTAGCTGAAGCTACCCAGTTCTTCACAAAGGCGTTGATTTTCTAGACTGTTGAATGTTTTTGCGCTCTCCATTTGATGATCTTTCAGTGGCCCACCTCTTTTTCTAGCACACTGCCAAGGGTATCAGGTGAGAAGCGCTGTCTCTGCGGTGGCCTCATGGAAGGATTAACCCACAGCACTTTTATGTGCAGCTCCCCTGTTTGCACAGCCCAGTCCAATGTTTATTTTTTGCAGTCGTGTGACAGTGTTGACTCAAGCTCAGTCTGTGACCCTTGGTGACCCTCGGGTCCTGTTTCACGGGGCTGATGCCCAGCAGACGTTTTCCATCCGGTGTTTGCGCAGTTCATTATCTCCACTCAGAACCGTCCACTCTTCTCTGTTTTCCTTGAACCACGTCCAGTTTCTCTCAGCTCATTTCACCCATTTGTCAAGCAGATTTTAAATTCTAATCCAGTCCCTCAAAATGATTGCAGCTCCTCTGTGCTTGATATTCACCCATTAAAGACCTGCCACCATGCCTCAAATTAGGGGGTAATCTTCCTAACCAGTAAACCATTTAACAGAGTGTATGTCCAAGAGCTAAAAAACACCTGTCACATGCCCTGGAAAGCTGAGAAGAAGGTCAGCTTCAATCATGGCTCACTCAGGTTCTTGAGAAGCCCAGGATCTCATTATCCAGATGGCTTTGGGTACAGAGAAAAGGGCAGCATGGCCCAAGCCCAGGGCTATCAACATTTTATCTAGCATCAAGGAATTTTTGTTACCCAGAAACCATCATATCATCACAATGAGGTGCTGGTCACCCCACAAAGACACCGAGTGGAAGCTGCAAGCTGTGTTAATGAGCCATTTGGTGCACAGGCATTACTTGGCAACTGCCATGGGGGCATGTGAACATAATCTGGCATGAGCATGCACTCAAAGATGTTGTTAAAGACAAGCATGCCTGTATATGTTACATATTATACATTTCTATTTATTAAAGATGTACACGTTTTGCACTGTAGGGAAAAAAAAAAAAAAAAGTAAAATCCCTGCTCATTTGACTCACACTGATACTGTTTAGCTATAACTGCTGCAAAGGAATCCATGGTATAAAGTATTCTCCTCACTCCAGCCAAATGCATATTGCATCTCCCTCTAGTGGCTTAACCTACATGTCCATCCTCCAACAATAAGTCTAACAATGGTACTAATTCCATTTGTCGTGGACCAGAATATAATTCAATCAGGAGAGGAGATGAGCTCATTTATGAACACATCTTCATTTTTGAGGTATCTCCTGTTTCTGTGTTCCTGCCTAAAGTCTGCTTGAATTCTGTACCAAACTCTGGTTTTGCATACAGAAAATCATGATACGCATAAGGAGGAAAATGTGGATTTCCGGTTTAAAATTACATTGGTGGTAAGCTAGCAGAAACAATGAGACAGAGGCCAAAATTCAAGTCTGTCAGGCAGCTCTGTAGTGAGTATCTTAATTTTTCTTCAAAAGAGTGGAAACAGCTCAGAAATCAAAAAACTGTTTTGGGCACCAGACATGTGCTGGGAAGATTTACAGAGCTACAGCCAGCACTGCCTCTCTGTGGCACACACCCCATTTACAGTCACCACAGTTTGGAGTGG
Source organism: Brachypodius melanocephalos (assembly GCA_013398615.1). Taxonomy (NCBI): domain Eukaryota; kingdom Metazoa; phylum Chordata; class Aves; order Passeriformes; family Pycnonotidae; genus Brachypodius; species Brachypodius melanocephalos. The sequence goes on along the minus strand of VZSR01000520.1, from coordinate 41,301,636 downwards.
TGGCTAATGCTCAGATAAGTGTCTACATCATTCATCTAAATCACTCCCACTCAAGCTACTTGTTTACAGACTTGCAGGTAAGTCATCACCTAGCTAATCAGCTATAAAATGAGGCAGTCGTGGCTCTGAGTAGTATTTCCCTTCTCTTCCAATCACTGGAAAGTGCCATATGCCTCTGAGCACACACACAACCATCCCAGCTGAAAGCCAACAACTTAACTACCCTCTGTGTTCATTAGAAATTCCGTGCCTCTCTCCAGCCCCGTGTCCTTCCTCCAGAAGACACATAAAAACAAGGTCTTGGGCACTTGTGTTAATTAACATTCCCCCAGACCTTTTTGCAAAACTGGAGATAATAGTCCTGGTGTGCTGGCCAACTTCCAGTGTGCAAATTGCGTTTAGGCTTACTTCAAATTCCCCTGGCAGCTGGAGGTGGCTGAGGTATTTGGATGTTCCCTGTCCTTTGCTGTGCTGTGCACACAGAATGAGCCAGGCTGGGAGCTGGGCTACAGGGATGGGGGAAAGCTCCCTTTTTGGATAAGGGAACAGCTAAAGGTATGGTCAAAGATGAACACAAATACAAGGAGCTTATCCACTGCTCATACAGAAAGAAAAGAGTTTATTTACTTCCCACTGATTAGTTTCTGGCAATAAATTAACAAGTTTCTCCATTTATCTTCTTCTTTATTTTTTTTTCACTACACAGCTGCTCTTATAAATCTCTAGCTATAAATCTGAGACAGGAGTCTGTAACAAAGCCATAATTAAGTCTTAAAATTCAGGTGTCATTTTATTAGCTTCTGGGTCCATATTCACATTCTCCATGGTCCTAGACAATGATCTTTTTCTTCTTCAAAAGTCTCATGTACACCTATTTGAAAACCCAACGTACTTATTTAAAGCTTTTTTTTTATTTATTTATTTTTTTTTTTAATAAAGGTAAAGTATTTGCAGTTATGCCTTTTTGACTTTGGTATCAATACAAACTCTGTCTATGATATTCAATTTGGGCCCTGAAACTGCAGTTAAAGACTTGTCACAGAGAACTTATTTAACTTCAAGTGAGAAACACTGGATCAAAATTTTACCAAATTCTTATTTTAGCGTAGCTTTTCCTAGGTTGCTTCTACTCCATCAAAAATTTCTATTTCTACTGAAGCTGAACTTGTAGACTCTGGATGAGCTGTGATACTATTTAAGCACTGGGACTGATTGACCAAGAATATTGTGGGGTCTCCATGCTTGGAGATATTTAAAAACCATCTGACCACAATGCTTGGCAGCCTGCTCTAGGTAGCTCAAACAGGGAAACTGAACCAGATGACCTTCAGAGGTTTTTTAAACCTCAGCCATCCAGTGATCCTGAGAATTTTTACGGATCCAAACGTAAGGCTGGCAAAGAGCTGTCAGGACACACTGTTGAGAACCTAATTCTTGTGTAAATTCAAAAAAGAAAGCAGAATGTGGGCCAGGACCTATGAGTCATATCAAATGTCCATCCAGCTCAGACTCGTGTGGGGATGCTGATGCTTTAGGAAGAGATAATAAGGAAATGAGTGTAAGCTCTTCTTCCCTCTTCAGTCTGAAGATTCCCTGGTTTGCAGGACACCAATCCAGCTGAGGGGAAAGGAGAGCAGCACAAGGGACAGCAGAGTGTAAGGATGATCTCATTTCCATGCAGTTCAACATGAAATTACTCCACAAGAAACCAGGCTGAATATTTCAGATTTAACCCTGAGCTATTTTGAGACCTGGGTCTCTGCCAAAATCATTCAGTCCTTTTGCTTCAAGGCAACACTTGATCCAAAGCTAAACTATCCTGATAGGATTTTTAGCTAAAGAAGTGAAATTATTGGGTTCTAAAGGACAGAAAAGATATTTCTCACTGAGATCCCTGAGACTTTCTCACTTGATGGTTAATTCTTTCATTAGAATCTTATCTTACATCTTTTCCTTAGAAGCTGAAAGGACAGAACAGGACACCCCCTATCTTGGTTTTGGTCTGTTCATTAGGCCATCAATGAAGACTAGGATTGCTGTCCTTGAAGTTTTAGCTCAGTGCTTATTTCAAACTCAAATGGAGTTGTCAATCCCTGATATTAGCTTTTCAAACAAACTAAGTGATATTTATGATAGTCTTGTGTATTTATCTTCAAGATGACTTTATTTGTCCTAGGTTGTGGATCCCTGCTTGATCTTAGATTATTATGATTAGTTTGTTTTATCTGCTTCTCAAAGATTTATATTCTCAAACTCCTCCAGTGGCACTAACAAAGGTTTGATAACCCAAGTGATAAACCAGTTCTGCTTTTAAGTTTCTTATAAAACTTCATTACAAGTGAAATTAATCACTGTAGATTTTAATGTGAAGAGAGGACAGAGGCTGTTACTTGATGGACTGTGTTCAAAAAGCTGGGTAAGCTTTATATCACTCTATATGATAATAAAAAAATTACAGTGTAAGACCAAGGTCACGTCATTAACACGTGAACAATAGCACAGTGTGCTCATGATGCACTGACAAAGGACGCTGGTTCAGCTTTATGGCTCATACTGCAACCTCCTTCCACTTCACATGCACTCCTGATACATTTGCAGCTCAGCTCCTGCCTGAAAATAAACAATATTTTAGGAATAAATGGTTATATTTCACTCTAGTTTACTCAAGAAAAGCCTGACTTACACTCCTGCATGAATGTCCTGGATCTATGTTTGTAGATGTGTGTGATTTCCTCAGAGTACCTGCTTGGGTTTGGATACATAGCTTATAAATACATAGAGGATGAAATTATGAAAGTACAATAGGAAATCATCTCCAATTCTGCCAAAAGGCAACTTGCTTTTTGTAATTTTTGAGGTCTTGAGTTATCTTGTTATGGTAATGCTAAATTGAGACTACACTAAAAACAACGATTATTTCACCCGCTAAATAACTTCATTATCAGATAGATGATGCAGTGTAACAAGCACAGTGAACAAGAAGTGTGCTGTCCCTTTCAACATTGTCACTAGAGCCAGAATCTAAGCAGCTGGAATAAGTGTAGCTCTATGACTGCACCACTTTGCAACAGCAAAGCCTGACCACTTAATGCTGTGGAAATGCAGTGGGAATCAGCAATTAGAGGCAAATAAAATTTTGTTCAGGTGATTTGATGCAACACACATAGTGTATTTCACCTCTTCCGGTAAAATGAGAACAGATTTGAAGGTTTTAGTCATAAAACAGGAATTTAAGTGATAAATATATTCCAACGTGAGCAGCACCAAAGCAAGTCTATACAGCTGCTTTGCAGAGTAATTTCATGCAGCCATGGGTGAATGTGATTTTTTTTCCCTGAACCTGAAGGAGGGGATGACTGATTTAAGTGCTTCATGTGATTAAGTAGGCAAGGTGGCCATTTTTATGCATTTATGCAGAAGCAATAAAAACGTGTGGTCATGCACCAAATCCTAGGGTCAAAGCTGCAGTTACTACTTAGGCAAAACTCCCATTGACATCTCTAGTTTTTATTGAATGTGGGCAGTGAGCCTTCTTTCAGGCTCTTAGCCTGTCCTCTCATGTTCTTAAATAACACCATCGGGTAGCTAAGACAGGGAGGAAAAAAAGAAAAGTGATTCAGGTAGTTAGTTGAGTGCCTAAAAACCAGGGCTGCTCCCTTTTGCACCCCCAAACCCATGAGGATTCACAGAGGGCATCGGGACAGTCAGACCCACGAGCTGCAGAAATGCAGGAGGATCTCTGTCCAGACAAACTACTCTGCTGGGGCTTCATGGCATTCTGTGAAAATTTGGATCTGTTTACATTTCTGACCCAATCTGGGGCTTAAACCAGCAAGTAGCTCAGCATAGTGTGAAGTGGTAAAGACTGAAGCTCCAGATGAGGATGATGAAGGACAAGGATGTGCTCTGGTGTGTGCTGCACACTGGCTCTGCCGTGGCTGATGCTTGAACAACATCAGCCTGCTGCGTTCTGTTTCATGAGGAAATTAAGCTGGATTGGATCTATCTGTTAAAAGGTTTTGATATGTGAAATAATTTATTCACATCCAACTCGTTCTCACAAGGGTCATAAGGACTTTCATAAGAACTTTCTCAGTCCCCCCACCAGAGAGAGCAGGGAGATGGAAATGTACTCTGAGCCAAATGTAGCCTCTCCTCCATGGAGCCTGGCACTTCCAACCAACTCTTTGGAGTCCAAAAAAGCCTCACACCAAAATACTGCACGATTCTCTAAGCCTGCCAATGCTTGCACTGCCTGATTTCTGACTCAAATAGTAAAATTGAAACATGACTGAGCTGCTTGACATTTATAAAAAGGTGCTTGTTAAAAACAGTTCCTCCCAACTTAATTAACACTAAAACCCTTTAGGTGTTCCTCCAAGTACATATTAAAACAGCTGTCCTTTTCCCTGAAATGGAAGTAAACTAGAAGTGAGCTTCAATAAAACCAATGGACTATGACTTCTCCCAAGCACAACTGTAATGAAATGTTACTGCTGCAATATCCAGCTAAATAAAGAGTGGTGAGCTGGCTGGGCCAGCTGCAGTGGCAGATGCAGACAGGATCATGGGCTTTAAACAATGCTATCACTGAACAAACACAGACAAGGAGATAACATTTCTACACCTCCCCAGTTTCCACGAAATTAGTTTTTGTTATTCTAAATCCAGAAAGCTGATAATCCTCCCCCAGTATGAAACGAATGGCAGTAATTGTTCCATTCATGGTATCATCAACTGCCATTAGTCATTGGTCAGGAATATTTGGAATCATGTGTCTTCGAATTGCATTGCATATTTGAGGAGATTTGATGCTTTGCTAGTGAGACAGATCAGCCACTGGTTTATATATCACCCTGTGTGCCACACTTTTCTTCATGAGAAAGTTCATGCATGACCTAAAGGCCACATCCAAACGGGAATATTTCCTTATGGAAATACCCCAGTAAATTAATAAGAACTGACTAAAAGAGTGAGTTAAACAATTCAATACAAATATGGGCTGTCTGTGTTAGATGTGGTCAAAAAGGTAAAACATACACAATTTAAAATATATTAAGATTTTAAAATTAAACACCATCCCAAACTCAGGTCAAAGTTTAAAAATTTCTCCACTTTGGCTATTGTATATCATGTCATCACAAAGTATCAAAAAACAGATTTTTTTCTTTAAATTGCAACAATATCCATTAAGATTTTTTGCTGTATTCATATGAAATATTTAAATATTACCAGCATTTTCCAAAGGGAAAAAAGTAATATTAGGTGTTGTCAGTCACTTGACAAGGTGAATGCAATAGTAAAATGCTAAATAAGTATCAAAATTTATCTCAATCTAAGTGTGGAAATGTATAATGGTCCAAGCTCAGAATCTTATAGTAGCCTACAGGCCCACTGGTGTTCCTAGACTGGCTTTGGATGCATATTTGATCCTTGCAGCATTTGTTTTCTTTTATCCTCCCTAAAACTGAACTTTTCGCCCCTTTAAAATTGGCTTGGCCAGATAAGAATCTGTGTGGTTATGGGATGTAATAATGTATTTAATAATGATGGGAACGATTTGCTCGTATTAAATAACAGCATTTTACCCAACAAGAAGTTCCACTGAAGTCAAAAGGCCACTTGACACTTGGGTAATAAAGTGCTCCCATGCCATAAAGCAGATTACTCAGTCCTATTCCTATGTGTTTTATTGGCCAGCATTTGAACAGATTAAGTACTGCTATTGTGGAAGATAAATCATCACAAACTCACCATGTCATCTCAGCTCATTTTTATAGTATTTGCAGGAAAGGAGTTTTAAGCTCAGATAAATATTGAAGATGACACTTTCACTGAAAATAACCAGTCGCTGGGAAATAAATGAAATGTGCATAGATATTGCTTTTAAAGATAAAACTTGGTTCCCAGGTTTTTAAGGGCACACTGACAATAAACCATCAAAATAAAACTTGGTTTATCTTGCGGGAATTCATATGGAACCCTTGGAAAAGTGCTGTGAAAATCTGTGTGTGCCCACAGGGCTTTCAAGCTTCTCCAGAAGCCAGTAGTTAGGCTCCACAAAAACCAAGAGCAGGAGGAAGCTACAAGTTTGAGAAAGGCTCCCTCATTCTCCCTGCTGCTGTTTCATATCCCTGTTTTTCTCCCTCTGTGTTTTCAACAAAGAAACTTTATCCAGCTGTAATATCCCTATCATTTTTCTGGGGGAATGGCAAAAATTCTGGGAAGCATTAATATCTCTTAATATAAATGAACAGGAGAAAGCAATGGAGAAGCAGAAGATATCCCATCATTTGACATAACTATCTTAGAGCAGTCAGTTTGGGAGAACAGGCACTGACACTTGAAGGGTAAACGTTTTATTATCCTTTGGGCCAGACACAACAGTTTATCTTCTAAGAACAACTCAAGGGAACATTTCCTTCCCTCCCTAGCATCCCATTACTGTATTTAAGAGCAGGGGGTGATTGTTTACCATTGCTTATAACATGTCACCAAACAATTAAGCCTCCCTCAACTAACATGATGGATTGGTAATGAATTTGCTCAGCAAGGTAATTCATGCATAAAAGCTCACCAGATATCAGTTACCTGTTTCACAGGATCCAGGGCAACCCTCAATAAAAAGTGTCCAGACTCTCGTTAATTTAGACGCACGTATTTCTACTTAAGCAGATTTTATTAGAAGAAATTAGGGACATCAAAGCAAAGTACAGTCAGACTTTTCATAGAAACATAAGATGGCTTGAAACTACCAAAGTCCATTTAGTCCATTAGTTCCTGCTTTATGAATCCTCTTAGTTGCTTGATCATATAACAAAATTATAATTCTCAATAGCAACATCACAGATTTTCACAACGGAAATGAATACATAACCTCACAAATTCTTTCTTGTAGGCTGAAGAACAAGCGACATTTCCTCAGCTTCAGCTTTCCTGAAGAGATACCAGTTGTGTCAAGAGCAGTGATTAAGAACTACACAAATACAATAAACAGTTAAATCATTTTCATTCACTATTTGTTAATCCACCATTTACAGTGAAAGGTGATCAGGTGTTGAAGAGGTTAGCTTAAACAAGAGATAGGTTTGGTTCCTGGCTCTTCCTCCCTGATTCCAACCTTGCAGCTTATCTGAACAATTTTTGGGTTGGGTTGGATTGGGTTTTTTCCCTTAATCAACCAACAGCATTAGTTACAAAGGAAAAAAAAAAACCACCCATCAATTTATGTTAGACAACCCTAGCAGTATTTCAGCATCCAGCACTAAGTGTTGCTTTCCCTGTACTGCTAATACTGCCTGTTTCTAGTCAAGAAGAAATACTACTAGTAATTTATTTCCATAAATATATATCTATATATAAATGTATATCTATATCTATCTATATCTGTATCTATCTATATCTATCTATATCTATATATCTATATATCTATATCTATATCTATATCTATATCTATATCTATATATGTTAAGTTCAGACAGTTTGGTGTTGGTTTCACGTGTGCATTACCTGAGAGGGCAGAGGTGGATTTTTACCCACAGCTGTGCACTCACATCCTCGCAGCTCAGAGCAGGGCAAGAGGATAATCTGCCTCTGACACACACTGGTACGACTCTGTTGATTTTCTGGGAGCCCCTGAACAGACTTGCTAACTAGAGTTTTGTAAATCACAGGTTATCCTGCTTCTTCCAAATTACATCAAGGAATCATGCAGAGTTGCTGGTTTGAGAGCTGGCCCCATCCTGTTATGCTCCCTACACTGCTGATAAAACCTCAAAACGTTTGCTCTCTGCTTAGACCATAATAATGTCTGGGGTTTTTCTCATTTTTCAATTTTCATAATTATTTTCAGCGATTTATCAGAGCTGTAATTTTTTTCTGCTTTGTCTTTATGCACAGATTGACTGTTTGTTCCTCCCAAGGACATTTCCCTCGCTGTCAGACAATGACTGGATCAAATAAGGGGGGTTTAGACCCTTTTGCTTCTTTTCAATTAGCGAACAGACTGAAAATGGAAACAAAGCGTATTATTTATGCCTTTCTTTCCTCCATTACAGCAGCTTTCAGGCAAGCCAAATGAAGTATTTTTTTAACACTTTACATAATTATCTTTGAGCTTAATGAAATTATGGAAATTTGTTAAAGAGCTGGCTGTCTCTGCCTCCTGTATCTCACAGGGAAGTGGGGAGTAGCCACAAACAAAGGGAGCTCATGAAAAGCTGCTGTTCTGTATCAGGCACCTATTCTCAAAAGGCACTCAGGCTCTATGTTGTAAGCCTTCAGGAAGGATCTGTAAGCATTTAATAGGTCATTTGTGCACCATCTGAGCAGAATTTGAAAAAGTCTCTGTACCCTTTGGATGTATATTTTTTGGAATATCAAACCCACTGCTGATGCAGTTTCCGTGTGACTTGAGCTGTTGGCCAGAAAAGCCATTTTGCAAAGATGTGGATGTGTGCAAGCATTCGTCCAACCATGGCTTGTGTTGGGGTGAAAATACCACAGAAAGCCTGAGAGCATCTATGGAAACAGCAAAGTTCCTTGACTTATGGGATGGATATTATATATTGCAGGAACATTACTGTTGAGCTGAAGCCAACAGCTGGAAAATCTGGACTCAGTATGCCCAAACCTGTCCTTTGCCTCCCGGCAAGGATAAACCCCAAAAACATCCCGTTACACGAGTGAGAGCTGCTGAAACCTCCTTTCCATCTTCACTTCCCTCACCCTGTGCCCTCTCAGCTGTGCTGCTTGGGCACATGTGAGCAGCACAGCAGAATGTAACAGAAAGTGAATTTATTTCTATCTGATGCTCCTGAGACAATATCAGTAATCCTTCTCTTTCATATTTATTTTACCGATGGTGTATTTCTTTATATTGAGGTTGTCGTTGTCTGCTCAGAGAAGTATGGAAAAGAGCTCATCTCTCATAAAATAAGTAAAATTATGGCTGTGTTTTCCTTCTGCTGTCCCTCCCTAATGGGACTGTTGCCATTTTGAATAATGAACCTCTTCTTTGATTCCTCCTTCTTTTCTGCAACCACGGAAGAAGAAACTTGACTATAAATCATTCAGGAAAATAAATAACTTTTTTGTCTGTTATGCTGATCTTTATGTTTATGCACCTCTCAGGAAAAATAAAAATCTAGATTAATGCTTTAGCCAGGTCCATTTTTTGTGTTAATTTGAAAAGTCATGGAAAGAAAGGGTTATTGAAGAGGTAGCCCAATGCTCTTGGAGGAGGGTCAGGCAGCAGGCTCCTCCAGTCCAAAAATTCTGCTAAACATGACCAGAAGCCAGTCAAAAGTCAAGCAGTCAGACAACATTTCTGAGACAAATTTTTGCAATTCACTATGATCAATGGACATTATCACAGAATAAATACCTACCCTAAAAAAGAAATGAGCAAATAAGCACACAAAATATGGAAACCTGATTGCTATGAAGGCAAAGCATTATGGCTGTGCTTCAAATCGTCGGTGAAAAGTTGCTTGGGGGAGAAAAAGAAGAGTGAATATTTACAAAAGACCACTCATCTACATATAGCTACATTCGCCTATTTCAAATTTTCAATCTCTGTAAAAAAATTAATGGCAGTAAAAGGGAAACAGAGCTAATTTCTGCCTTAGACCAGCAGCAAGTTTCTGTTGGAAAGGATGTGAAATCCTGATTTTCCAGGATATGTCTGGATACGAAATCCTGATTTTCAAGAACTCAGGAAGCAATCTTAAAAAAAAATTAAAAAAAAAAAAAAAAACAAAAAGAGAGAGAGAGAGAGAGATAAGGCATAAGTTTGATGTTTTGAGTGAGCTCTCATTCCTCAGATGTTTCTTTTCTGAGTTCTGTGTCTGAATTGCCTTAACTTTGAGATTCAGCCACTCTGTGATCATTATTAAGCTATTCTGTGCAAAATACTGGATGTTTTTGACATTTCCCATCAGCTGCTGAGACATCTGCTAAAGCATGCAACGAATTTTGACAATCATGCATTCCAATATTTACCCACTTGTCCACAGAACTGCTTAAATGTCTTCATGCTCTGCTCCCTCTATCTCCAGGCATGTTTGTTAAGCAGGACACACTGCTGTGCAGATGCAATATTCCATCATCTGCAAAACATATTAAAGATGGAAGGTTTAAACCACAGGTTAATGAATAGCTGTAAACTCTGAGAGTCAATTCAAAAGCTCAGAAGGAAACCTTTGGCCCCCTGGCTGAGTTCATGTCTAAAGGGAAATGAAGACCAAGAAACCTTAGGACTGCATTCCAAGTCCTAGTTAAAGGGCATTGCTGTGGTTTGCACTTAAAACTATCCAATGGAAGCTGTTATTTTCCTCAGATTTTAAGCATTTAATTTAGCAATTTGCTAGTGAGGAAAGAAGCTCCATTTTTTTAGTCACTGCTCTGCTCGCATTAAGTGTCCTTTAATTTTAAGCAGTCACAAAGTGCACAGAGGATTCACTGGGTCTTGTTCCAGGCACAAATATCAAGAAATGCTTGAAAACATCATAAATATGGGAAGAGGTTATTTATCAAACATACTTAGTTGGTCATCCCAAGTGATAAGACCTAAGACTTTCAATAAATATGTTCATTTTCCTGGATCTAAAGACAGCATTGTTCCAGTAAATATTATTCAGTGATATTTCTGACCTCTTTCTCTTCATTTGCTCATTTTCTGGGAAAAAAAAAAATTGTGTATGTGGATGAAATTTGTAAGAGCATTTTTATACTGACACCTGAACTGAAATGGAAAAGGTGAGGGGTGAATAGAGCAATTATAAAGTGGATAAGGGAGAGGCCAATGAGAAAGAAAGGAAAAAAACAAAAAGAGAGATTTTTTTTTTTTCTGAGACAGCAACTACTGTAATGAAAAGAGGCTGCCAGTGACGTTTCTGAAAGATTTTGGGATAAATTTGACTTGATATTTCCTTTGAAATGTTGTCACAGAATTAGAACTGAATCTAGTGAGTTGACTCTTGCTGGTATTAGGTTGACTCTTAATACCAGATGGAAGATTTGTGTGGTGTTCAGAACAAGCCCCAGTCTATCAGGGAGTATGACAAATTGCAAAAATACAGAGGTAAATGCCCGTGTTGAAGCACAATTGGAAGAATTTCTACAGCAAGCTGGGAACTCCTCACCTAGAAACTGCAGAAAAGGTAAAAAAAAAATTGGATAAATCAAGAGTGTAACAAAAGGACAGATGGATAAGAAGAAGCAATATTGCAGAACAGAAATAGGAACTCTTGGGCACCAAATACTACTCCTTGTCTGAAACAGAAGCAGTAAACAAGAAGCAAGAAGTCTGTGTCAGCATTACTAAAAATAAGTAGAAATCCAAATGTCTGAGATGGCAAGAATCTCTTGAACCAGCTCTGTCATCAGATCAATTAAGACATGGAACTACACCCATCTATTATCCCTCTCAGACACATCAGTCATTAACAGCCATACAGGCCTTCAGTGTAGTGCAGCTGGGAAGAAATAAATTCAGAACATTTACTGTGTCTCAGGAAGAGTATTTAAAGACTGTAGATTGCTGTTATTTTACAAAGAAATATTTAGATTTCATCTGGAATAAAATTTATGACTGAGGGTCAAGAAAGAAATTTAATCTGAATTTAGAGGTTAGAGGAATTGCTAAAACGGTGTGGTGAAACCCATCCTAGGGAAAAGCATGGTTAGTGTACCAAAACAAGGGCTGAGAAGGAGCTAGAATTTTCCACTGTAAAAATATTGGAAAAGTAAATGCTAGGAGAGGAAGGAAGTGATTTAAGGCTAAGGAGTGTTAGCGCAAAAAGTCAGGAAATTGAAAGAAGCAGCCTAAATGTAGCAATCCCAAAACTCACAATTCCACATCTCTCCAGGAAAGCAGATTCCTCAACAGCTGTGAAATGGGATGAGCTGGGGTAACCCTGGAACCCCAATGTGCTGCCTGAGCTTTGGAATGAGGCTCAAAGGTGCAGTGTCTGAAAGTTCAGAGGATGATGGATCAGGGATCCAAATATATTTATACAGTTATGCTCCCAAATTTTCATCCACCACACAGACAGCAAAGCTTATTAAGGCTGCTCATGTTTGCAGAGGATGGGGCAGGGGTCGTGGGTATGAATCTAATGATAGAACAAAGTTATTTAATCCATCAAACCCACAGTACCAGTATTGAATGCTTGCACAAAGAGGAAATGGGGTTTGTATCAGCTACATATGCAAATGTGGCCCATAAAAGATTCACCTGGCAGTGGCAAAAAAAAGTTAGGTGGATCTTTTGAAAAGTCACCTTAAAACTGTAAATTTACTGAGTAAATTATTCAGTGTGGATTGTTTGTGCAATTCTTCTTGTGGCATGTGAGAAGAATGAATTTAACTATTTTGAAACCATATATGTGCTCCTTTTTTAGTCAGTGAAATTCCAGAGATAATAGAATTTATTCATGAAATTTACACCTCAGTGGTGTAAGAAGATATTACCAAAATCATAAATGCAAAACCATGGAATATGTTGAAGCAAGCAGTGGGCTGTAATTCAACTGAAGATTTTTGTTTACATGTCAGGCCACCAAAAACTCAGCAGCATGGGGCAGCATTTGGACAGGCCCACAGTGACATGTTGGTATTTTTCAGAATGCCTGGTGGAACCACTGCCCTTGGGATCCCCCTTTAAAAGGCTGGCCCACAGATGAGTGAAAAAGATGGAAAAGCTCTGTCTAATTCCCATGGGCTTTGAACAGGGACTTTAATATTAGATATAGAAGTTGAAGCAATTTAATTCAATTTCAGAAATGGTGTTCCCTTCTGCAGCAAGCTGGAGATGCAGGAGTTGGTCTTATTTAATATTTGAAGAGAAAAACCCCAAACATCTGACACCTCCAAGCAAGCTTCAGAGATGATGAAACAAAAGGTAGCTTGCAGTCTGGTCTTGAGCAGAACACTGGCCATGGTTCTTGTTCAGTCTTTTAGAAAGATATGATTATATTCTTTTTTCTTTTTTTTTTTTTCAGTGACAGAGTCAAGAACGACTCATGCAAGTTGTTACAGTGAATAATTCACTCTCTCATCATATCCCTCCCTTCAAGTTTATCTAGTATCTACCCAGCTTACAAGAGTAAAGAACCTTCATTCTTCATGGCTGAATGCCTGGTTTTCTTCTTGTCTGTATCAAAACATATAGGGTTTTTTGCTGCAATCCTCTTCCCCTGCTATCCAGATCATTCCCTGTCAGCAGTTTGTCTTCTTTTTTATTCATCATGTTCCAATTCTATGTGTCACCTCGAAATTCTATCAGCAAGGATTTTAGGATCTCTTTCAGATCACCAGCAATGTTCCAGAGTTTAGGAAGATGAACAGCTCTCAGCAGCCTCTCACCAGAAATCCATATTCTTCATATATGCCAGTTATATCCATTTGAGGTGTGCCAGGTGGATTTTAACAATTCTTTTTCACTCATCAAATAACACACAAGCCAAGTAACTTGAGCAGTCTCAGTCCCCAGTACACAACTGTGCCCTGATGCAGCCACGTTAGGGAGAGGTGATTGCAGTCATTTTGTAATTACCACATGCCATGTTTGGCTGTGTCACTGGGGGATCTACAGCCAACCCATGGTCCTTTAAACATCTAGATTATATCAACAATGTGACCTTTGCCAACCAAGTTTATAGAGCAATAAGCTTTGGGTCAGTTTGACAAGATTCCTTTCCAGCTGATGCAGCCTTGTTATTTTAGCCTCCCTTCTTTCTAAGTTAATTGGAACCAATATTAGCTAGCCAGTATTTTTGGGGGGAAGAATGTCAGGGTCATATAACCTATTGTGTTCCAAATAATAGATTAACATGAGTTTCCCTTCTGCCTTCTGCATCTTCTCAATCAACAATATACGAGGCTCTGCAGACAACTCTTCTAAGGTTTGTGCTTGAGAGTAATCCAGATGCAGTATTCAACTTTATTTTAATCTACTGCCTTTTATATTAATTGATACAAAAGTCTTTCCTTCTTATTGAATAAAATTATCCTTTTTCTTATTTCTATCTGGTGAAGTAGCAGCACCATCATTAGTATTTCCTCTGCTCTTTTGTTCTTATTAGTCTGTCATTATTAGTCTGAATTCTTCAGGCTAAGATTTGTTCATTTCCTGCTTTTATAAATTGGGGGTTTTTATCAATTTTCTACAATCTCCAGTTTCTAATTTCTATTATTTCGAGCATATCCTCAACATTTTCATCTGTTGTAAAAATATATATATGATGATATATATTTGATATATATATTTGATATATATATTTGTTTATGATATATATATATGTTTTGATATGATATATATGATGTACATATTTGTTTTGCAACCAATAAACTACTTTGATTTTTTTATTAGAGAGCCTGCAGTGGGCTGTGAATCACACAAACATATTGGAAAACAGTTTCCACTTAAAATAGTAGGTTTCTCAGATGTTTTTTGCAGGTCCTCTGCTCAGGATACTTTCTGTTCTGTTTCCCACTGTTTTGCCTCCATCCTCCAGTGCTGGGTGAGCAGCTGTCCCATCAGGGCATGTGCCCTGTGCAGCAGCACCAGACAGAAGAGGTAGAGGATCACTGGGAACAGAGTGGGGAGAGGATGAAGAGGCAGCATTTGAACTGGGAAAGTGGGACAGTGGAAGACCAGGGGTGTGATGAGCTGACCTGGTAATACTTCTGAGCCATAAGCCTGCAGTAGTTTCTCTATTATGTGATCCTGCCCCAGGCAATTCCTTCTGGTCATATGCCTGCTCTGTTCCCTGTAGCAAATGTCCCCCAGTGTGATTCAGACAGCATCACTTCTGATTTGGCATGTTGATCGCGGCAGGGTATAAAAGGACAGAGGTTCTCCCAAGGTACTTCCTCACTACTGGGAATCGTTCAAAGCCAATCAGGAGCTAAACACAGCTTAAATTCATGTGACTTGAAGCTTAAGGAAACATTAACACAAATCTCTGCAAAAGCCAGCCACCATGATTTGTATGTGAGCTTTCCCAGCTGCTTGTAAGAGAACAAGTTTTATGACCAGCTTGGTTTTCCTTTGTGCAGGAGGAGGATTCCCTGCCCTTCTCTTCCTCCAGATTGCCTCAGCAGAGAGACTGTGTGTCCCTCTGGGGAAGGAGAGACCTGTGGGCACAAGGGCAGCTGGAGTGCAGATATGATGTCAGATGTGTTTTAACACAGCTGGCAGAATGCTATAAAACAGGATTTTTAGTGTTTGAGGGATTTGCATGGATTCCAGATGTTCACTGAATGATCAATCTTGCTATGCACACAAGCAGTGTGTCCCCATGCACGTGTAAAACAAAGCCTGCCTAACCTAGGGAGTGAATAAGGGCACCTTTGCTTTCCTGGAAGTCTTTTGTTTGCTTTTCCTTTCAGATCTCATGTGTTAGGTCATCCACGGTTTCTATCAGCCTCATGAGATTAATACAGGACCTTATGGCTGCTAGAACGATGTAATACCTTGATTTCACTGAAATTGAAGAATCTGGATGAAAGAAAATGGATTTTAAATTACAACAACCCAAAGTAACCTATCTGAGCCTTTAGAGATGGACACAGTGTTTGAAGGCACAAAACAGCCTTTGAACTGAAGACTGGGAAGGAGTTTTCTCTACAGGCAGGTCATGCTGTAATTTTTTTTAAGGCCTTTCTGGCCACATCCTCTAATGAAAGTGCTGCTGGCCAGGGTCAGAGACAGCCCTGCAAGAGGTGGATCCCTGGCTTGAAATGGTGCAGCAGTGCCTGGGTTCCTGTCAGTCACTATGAATTTACTCCATTATAAATCGAATTGGGATCAGGCCCTTCACATTTCACAGACAGCAATGGTTCCACTCTTTCAAAAAGCATCAGTGTTTTAGTGCTAAAAAAGTACACTGCCCACATGTAGCCCCAACAAAAGCTGTGCATGAGGACTATTCTGTGCAGACTAAGACTTCTATTTTCATTCTCCACAAGCAATATTACGGCTTAAAGCTACTTACGACAGAAAAGTGATTCATAAATTAAAAAGAAACTGAGAGCTGGAAAGTACTGGGATTAAAGCAATGCACAAACCCCAAATCTTAGGTGGAAGGCATCAGAAAGCCAAAGCTGGCAGATTTGATTTCCTTTGTCTCACTGACACTGAAGATGGAGCAGAGGGGAAGAGGGAATTGGGTTTGTTGCTCATCCCTCGGGAGTTACTGCGCTTGAAACTGAAAGACTTTCAAGCCAAATATTCCAACTCTTGAAGACAGCACTGAAAAGGATCTCCATTGGCTCCAGCCATGGTCACATTTTGAAATCACACCCTTGCCTCATTGCATTACAGTAAATATTATCATCAAAGACTGGAAGTAGGTGTGCTCTGTTTGGGACTGTGGTCCACTGAGGAGCACAAAAAGTGGCAAGTTCTCACCTACTTTCTAATCTTGACGTGGAGATGGACACAGTGTGGGCAGCGGCTCTGGAACCTGACAGCTCCTCTGCCGTGAAGCCCATGGTGCTCAGCAGATGTCCCCAAGGCATTGGCAGAGGCAGCAGTAAGTAGCATTGGGTTGGGAATGCAGGGTCCAGGCTGGAACAAATCCCACAAGCCTTGTTTGGCTTCCCTCCCTGGTGTGCAGCCCCACAGCTGCCCAGCCCAGCTGCTCTTGTGCCCTGGGCACGGAGCCGTGCACACACCACAGGTGTGCCATGGCTCTGCTGGTGCTCTAGGTGTGACCTCAATTTCATCTTCCCTGAAGGGCCAGAAAAAAAACAGAAAACAGCCAAATGAACCCAAGGAATTAGGAATCTTGTGCTTACTTATGATTTCATCATGTCTTGGGTTAACTCGCTGAACTAGCATGATTCAAATTACTCACCAATAAAATGCAAATAACTGTTCCTCACGGGAGTGTAATGAGATTCCACTCACCCTTCTCTATTGCTTTGCAATCCCCACATTAAGGCATTTATTTCTGTGCAGGTGCTTTTCTGGGTGGTTATTGTCTGAATGAGATGGAAGCAAGATTTGTTTTGTTTAACATTCACTGTCACACTATTTGAAAATCTCAGTCTGGTTTTACCAACCGGCTATTTTTTCTCTTCACGCAAGAAGAACATCCTGAATACCAAATAATCCGTGAAGTGTGTTTAAGCACAGCATTACTGGAACAAGATTGCTGCATCATTTGTGAACTTTCCCATGGGGAAACAAAAAGGCAAAGCTGCAATAAATCTCCAGGTAAATCTTGCTATAGTGGAGATCAGTCAGAGGCATCCTTCATTCAGAGGCAACTAATTTATTCCTAAACCAAATAGAAAACATTGCCATCAGTGTCAGGGTTTTCCAGAGGTTGATAAAATTGCCATAGTCGAATGAAAGAATATTTTTAGCACTCTAATGACAAAATAAAATTGCTCTTGTGCTTTTCTGGGCTGCAAGGGAAACAGTAAGGAAGTAAGAGACCCCATAGTGTGCCTAAAAGGGCAAAATATTCTTTATTTTAGGAGGATGCATGTGATTCCATGCAGTGACAAGGAGGAGAGTCCTATGGGGAAAAACTCATGGGGTGACACCTAGATGATCTGTTCCCTCTGTGGGTCCTTGAATAGAGGGGTTTAGCAATGAGAAAAGGGCTGAGTGGTTATACTGAATTATGCCCTGAAGGGGGAAGGTCTGTATTTCACGAGGTTTTCTGGATTTTTTACCGTAAGTTGTCCTGAATGACTCACTTTTTTCTTACCAGCTTGAAAGTTGAAAAAATCATGAGCTAAAAAGCTGTGATTTCCACATGAGAACAAAATAGAGGGCTCTGCTGCTCTTTGTACTTCCACGAGGATCCTGCTCTGCTTCACTTTCTACCAGCTGTGGTTTCAAAGAGAGCAAGGTTCATCTGTTTGTGGGTTAACTACAGATGACTGCATCACAGCTGGTTTTCAATTCAGCCAAGGAGGGTAGCAAGTGACTCAGCTCACCCCGAAGAAGGCACTGCATTTCACTGTAGGAACCATATCTAAACTCTTGAATACAGCAGGGAAAAGTTCTTCCCTGTGAGGGTGGGGAGGCCCTGGCACAGGGTGCCCCATCCCTGGGAGTGTCCAAGGCCAGGCTGGATGGGGCTCTGGGCACAAGCTGGGCCGGTGGAACCTGTCCCTGCCCATGGCAGGGGGATGGAGCTGGATGAACTTTAGGGGCCTTTCCAACCAAACCATTCTGTGATTTGGTGACATTGACCAAGACTTGTTTGGCTACAGTGAGAGCTCAGGATGATGCTTTTAGGTCAGACACCTTCACTGCAGTGACCAAGAGCTCAGCCAGAGGAACTGCACCAAACCCAGAACAAATGCAATGTGTCCAAGGTCGGGTCTGCAATCCCCACCTGTGCCTCAGATCAGGTCTCCATGGGTCTCCCTATCCCGCTTAGACTCTTTATGGCTTTGTAAAGAACATTTCACGTGCGGTGGGACAACAGATTTCAGCAGCTGCTTCAATGTATGCAGCTTAATGCAAGGGGAAAAGCACCATCTACTCTGGGAAAACACCCAAACCAGCATGTTATGAATATTTCTGGGGT
>VZSR01000520.1:41237468-41283066 GCA_013398615.1 Brachypodius melanocephalos | reverse complement strand
GGGGGGTAAGATGAAGTAAAAAGAAGTTAAATGGGGTTTTAAAAACATATTTTTTATGTTTTCTTGCAAAGGTCCACATTTTCTGTGGGGTTTTGTGGAGAAATCTGGTTTAGATCCCTTTTTGCTGGGGGAATGTGGGGTGGGGAGGGAATTAAAGAAACAGAATTGCACCTGAATCAGAAAATCCAATTCCTTCCCCCCATCAGCTCTCTTGTCTTCTGCTCCTTTCAGAAACAACCATGATAGAGCCTCAAATTGTCATAATTATGTTCTTTCACATTGTCTTACAATTTAATTATTACAAAAGAAGCCATTTGGATATCAGTTACAACAGCCTGTATCCAGTATGGCTTCTCCAATGTCCATGACATTGCAACAGTGTAAGACTGCAGTGAGCTCAAAATGAGCCCTGAAGCCTTCATCATTCTCTGGGAAAAAAAAATAAAATTAAAAAAAAAAAAGAAAGTAATTTCTACTCATTTATGCCATTCGGAATTTCAATGAAGCCCTCAGTAATATCTCTCAATTCCAGTTTTAAGTATTGATAGCAACCTGCTGTGTGACACATATAATATCCAGCATTGCCTATTGCACCACATGAATCTGTTTCCAGTAAATAGGAATGAGCCTGAGGTAATTTTTGAAAGTGTACATTCAGTTGTGCTAGAGGGCATTTTGTGGTTAATGGCTGTAACTGTTGTAATCTTGGATTCAAATCCAAATAAATTCTACTCCATCCCAATTCCTTTGGTAATTTGCCTGTATCATAAGGCATCAGTGCAATGTCTTATGATGCACACAATGAGGAGAGTCTGGAACACAGGTGATTTATAGAAATGGTGAATTGGGCAACTATCCAAACTTAATTCTTGTTCAGGGTTTGCTCTGCCTTCCACTGCTGTAACACTGAGGCACTTGGCTTGTTCCCCTGCTCTTCTGATTATGCTTTCATGAGAGAAGCAGCTGTGTGGGAGGTTTGGATGCAAAGAGCACAGAGATCAAGCCTTAACTTGGTGTGGAGCTGTTAAAAATGCTTAGGGCCGTATTCAGATCAGCTGTTGAGAGCTGCAACTCCATTAGTGTAATTTAAAGACATACTTAAAAGTAGAAAAAAATCTTCTCTTTGGATTGCCTTTTTAACCCAGTGTCTTCATTTTAAACAGCATTTTGAAGAACTGTAAGTGAAGCCACATCCAGAATTACATTGCCAGTAGCAACTCTCAGAAATGTCAGTAAAGATAACTTTGAATCTGACATATTGTTAAGTTTGGATCAGTCCCTTGTCAGTGAGACTGAACTTCTTTGCAAAGCATCATTAGCTCAT
This sequence comes from Brachypodius melanocephalos, assembly GCA_013398615.1. Lineage (NCBI taxonomy): Eukaryota > Metazoa > Chordata > Aves > Passeriformes > Pycnonotidae > Brachypodius > Brachypodius melanocephalos. Next base: position 41,281,742 of record VZSR01000520.1, on the reverse strand, counting down.
GTCTCCTCTAGGCAGAAGCATTGAGAATTTTATATTTAAAAAAAAAAAAAACCAAACAAAAAAAAAACAGAACAAAAAAACCCCAAACAGTAGTAATGACTAGGAACATCTGTAGAATGCAACAGCCTTCTGTATTTATAGTCAGGTACACTAACTCCCAAAATAGCGTGCATGATCCTTTAGAGACCTTTGCCCTCCTCAGACAAGGCCAGTACTGAGAACATCAAGTAGAAATTTGTGGAGTTTCTGTATTTTGGCATATCAGTTCTGATTCCCTTCTGTTGCATTGATCAGATCTCTGCCTAGCAAAGAGAAAGTGGGGAAAAGTGCTGTGTAACCTCTGCAAAAATGCAAACAGCATCATTAGGCCAGACTGGCAGATGCATAGAGCTGTCACCTTTCCAAATTAGTGAAAATGAGAAAGAAAGGAAGAGGCACAGGCAAGCAAACAAACAAACACCCAGAAATAAATAAAAATTAAAACATGCCTCTACCTCTGTGCTTTTAACATTTTTTAAACTGGAAAAATTCTTCACCTCCAAATCCATCAGTTGGTATCCTGTAATTACTGCCAGCCAGATCTGTTCAAGCAGATATTCTAAATGGATAAGCATAAAGACTCTGGTAATAAGTGTGACTGAAAGAGGAATATCATTATCTGTTGATTTATATTTACCATTCCTTGTCCAGGTGCTTTCCTCCTCTGTTAAGTATACTGAAGATTATATGGAAAATTGCACAACTTAATGGGCTGAAGAAGTTCGATGGCAACCCTTAAACTGTCACTGTTTTGCCAGGGTTCCTCCTCGAGTGATCTGTCGACGTTCACAAAGGTCTGTTCTTAGAAACCAATTACAGAAGTCCTAAACTTTCCACAATCCTTGGTAGCAAGGGCAATTTTTCAATTTTAGGAAAGCTAAAGAATGAAAAATGCTATTGTTAATATTTCTATATGGAAATGGAAGCCTAGAAGTTTGTATTTCTCTTTGTTTCATTCAACCAAACAAGTGGAGTCCTAATGGCCTTGATTGAGGGCTATTCAAACTCACAGCCAACAGTTCAGAGCACATCCAGATCCCAATAAAGTCCCTTCGAAGACTCATTTAAATCGGAATCACAGGGTGCTGGGACTGTAAGTATCCAGACCAATGTTATCTGATCAGAAAATTTAAGAGATTACCACAAATCTGCAATTCGAGTCTTGCAGGCTTGTAACCTGCCCCGACCACAAGGTAAAATACAGCACAAATCTCTTTCAATCATCTGTAAAGGAACTGCAGGAGACACTGCTCAGAGGATGCAGCAGATCCCATCACATATCTGCAGTTCAGTCCCTTTTACTGCTGTGTTGAAATCTCAGATCGGCTTTGGCTGCTATTTTCAACCCGTTTATTTTCTTTGGGTCCCCCAGTGGCAGGATGGGACTTAATTTTCACTCCTATGCCTTAAAAGTCAGGACTGGTGGCTGAGTTTTGTCCAGTTAAAGCACAAAAGTAAAGCTGCATAGGAAGTCTAAGTAGGCTATAGTTAAATCCTAAACTCAGGAGTGCTTTGTAGAGGAAATGGGACAGGTGGACACAATCAGTGAGTGGTTCAGCCTCCTGGAATCAATGACAAGTACTAACAGAAAAGAAATTAAAGGGGGGGTCCAAAAGGGATCCAGATATAACCACATTATCTCATGTGTCTCTGTGTTTCCAGTGCTGTGTCAGTGAGCACTGATGTGTTGCATCAGATTGCCACAGCCCAGGTACTGGATGTCACATCAAATAAGGGAAATACTGCCTGGCAACCACCAGACTTAATATGATTCATCACCTTGAATAATCAGTATGTTGAAACCCTCTGTAATCTGTGCTTAGAAATATGCAGTGGTATTTTTCCCCTCTAATCTGTAGCTGTAGGATGGAAACCATAAGGTCAGATGTGAAATATGTTGGAGATAAGCCAGCTGGTGAATGGGGGGCAAAAAAAGGGTTTTAAAATAAATAAATTCACAGAGATTGTTCACTCCTTAGGAATAAAACTGAAGTATCTTTGCAGGTGGAAGGATAAAATGACACGTCAGCTATGTCAGTAAAGTGGAAGGAAATGATAAGTCCCTTTTCTCCACAAACATCTCATGTGTGCCTCAGTTTTCCCCAAATGGATGCAATATTTTCATGTACCACGAGGAGACAAGGAAACTAAATATGGTAGTGAATGTGAGGGACTTGAATCCTGTGTCAAAGAATGCACAGAAAAATGAGCAGAAATTCAGGTGGAAGATTGGACATGTGTGTCTTAGAGCCTTTCTTACTGAAATGCAGATTATAGAACAAACAAACAAACGAACCCATAAATTGACACTGAGTTGGTGTGTTTTCTGTCAAGCTTGAGAAGTCAGTCAGAGAGTCTTTATCTTTAAAAACCAGTGCCAAACTTGTGGGGTTTGGGTGTTTCAAGAGCAGCATCAGTTCGAGCCAAGATGTTCCCCCTTCCTGAGGCTGTAGAGCTGCGAAATTCTGTCTTAAGGAGAAACCATTCTTCTGCCAAGGAGAAAATCAATCAGGTGCTAAAGAGCCCACACTGCTCAGTTTGCCAAGAAACCTCTTCAGTAGTGTTAGAATTACAAATGGGGGTTACTAAGTGTTTATTTGCATTGCAGTGTCGCTTGAATCCAAAACTAGGACTTGGTTTTGAGACTACAAAGGATGCAGAGATGTCTTTATTTCTTCACTCTTTCTATTCAATGAGATGATAGAATATGCTTTTACAACGGTCCCACAGCATGTACTGACACCTGTAATCATTACTACATTTTCACTATTAGCCTGGATTAATAACTCATTAATGAATGGAATTAATTTCTTAATGATGCGCTACACTTAATTCCTGCACATTTTAAAATGAGTAAAAAAAAAGGCCAAACTTCATGAAGGGTTTGGAATCAGTTGATGTAAAGCTAAATTAAATTGTGTGCTACAGAGCACTGCAACCATGATTTGAAGTCAGAATGAAAGGGAAGGAAACCAGAAATCATTTCCTGATTCTCGTAGCACATCAAATCATGACTGATCAAGATTTGCTAGTGTATTTTAATTAAGAGTAATTTCAAAGAACATGAGTCCTGAAAGTGGATCTCAGCTATCTCCTTACAATGCATGAGGAAAATACTGCACTCAGTTGCCCTTGCTGTCTCATGCAGTCCATGGTGAAGAGATGCCCAACATCACACCTGACAGTCTTTCCCCATGAAAAGGACACTCAGACACTTCAGCATGGGCTGCAGAAAAGAGAACTGCCCTTCACATTGATCACAGAGTGCCCTTTGACTGTTTTTTCACAGGTGTAGGGACAGGCCAGGGTTTTGGTACACACAAGGGCACAAGACAGAGGCAGGGACCCCTCTGCTCAGGGATGAGTGTCACTGATGTCTCTGCTGTGACCTTTAGCCCCAGATATGGGACCTCAGGTGAGGTTTGTGACTGGGAGCCACCCTGCAGTCCCTTGGGACACAAGTGCTGTGTGAAGGTGACAAGGCACTCCCTGCAGGGACAGCAGTGCACAGAGTCACAAAAAACCCCGCAGGTTTTGGTCTGTTCTCACTGAGTCTACTTTGGAGCTGCAAAACAACAACTGGAGTCCATCTAGAAACCACAGCTGGGTTGCAAACAATGTCCTTAAACAAACAACAGCAGCACCATCAAATCTGCTCTCCAAAAACACTTTCCTTGCGCTGGGTTAGTGCACAAGGGAGGCACAGCAAAGATATTAATGATTTTGGGCAACATGGTGCTCTTACAGTAATTGCTTTTACTGTTATCATGGAGACTTCGAAATTACTGCAGCAGATGTATTTTGTGGTGCACCCTGGTACAGTAGTGCTTCCATTTATTATTTATCTCTACTTGGCTCCCTTTCACATTTTTTGTGTGTTTTAATGTCTGTTTTATCTTGGTTTCAGAGAGCCTGTTCCTGATTTTGGAAGGCACCAGGTTTCTAATTTGACCTCAGGCCAGGTGCTCCCTTGGTATTAGCATTATAAATAAAAGCAGAATCAAAAAATCATGAAATAATTTAGTTTGGATGGGATCTCTGTTGGTTTTCTGAACCAATCTTCTGCTCAAAATTGGTCCAAATTTGAAGGTAGATTTCACTGTCATGGTAGATTAGGCTGCTTAGGGCTTTTCTCTGAGAATTGCTTTTAGAATATTTAATTGTGGGCATTTCACATCTTTTCTGGGCTACTGTTCCAGTGGTTAACCAAAATTCTTTACACCAAAAAGAAAAAAAAGAAAAATAATCCTAGTATTTAATCACTGTTGCCCTTGTAACAAAATATGAGTGTTGCATGGTGTTCCTCAGCTGTGCTATACTGAGAAAGGTCAGCTGCACATTTTCCATAGCCTCCTATTAGGGAACTAAAGGCAGAAATAAGAAACCCCCTCAACCTTCTCTTCCTAAGGCTGAGCAAACCTGGTTCACACCCCCTCTCCTAACATAACCTGTGCCTTGTTATTTTAATGGCCTTGTTCTGGGCTCACCCAAACATCCCAATGCCTCTTTTGTACCTGCAGCCTCAAACTGGGGATGTGTTTGGTAAGCATCACTCGGGCAACCCTGAACTCCCAATGTTTCCCATCAAAGTGGGTTCTGCCCAGAGTCCAGAGTGAAGCTGGAACTCAGAATTATAGGAAAGTATGAGAGGCTTTAGTAGCTGAGGAGGTCCAAAAGAATCTGTGTTAGAAACCAGCATGGCTTCTCTGTTTTTTCTCTCCTGAAACCAAAGGTCTCAGCACTGTGTGGGCTCCACAATGCAATTCAGGCTGCAGAAATTGGAGCTACTCTGCATTTGGGCAGTGAAGGAAAGGATCAGGTAAGTACCAGCTCACAGTGATTATTTATCTCCTTCTCCAGTGTTGACTTCAGAATTGTTTCAGCTTTTGTAAACCTACTGCCAGTTTGACACATTCCAAGGCTCTTCTTGTCCCCATAATCAGAGCAGGCTCAGACAAGCAGAGCTGTCTCCAGAAGCCAGAGTCATGCAGCAGCCACATTTAAAATGCAGCATGCAAAACACCGCGACACAAACACAGCTGAGCAGGATCCCGGGAGGAACAGGGCATCCAGAGGAGCTGAGAGCCACAAGGAGCTTTATCCCCATCCTCCTCTGGGGCACAGAGATTCCAAATGCCCTCAGCAGCCCATGGAACACCCTGGTGCTAGGTAGTCTCAAGGAAAACTAAAACAGCAGTCTTCAACAGATAGATACAAGTGGCTGAATGATGAAAGACTCAAGACCAGAAGAACTATCAGCATTGGGATACATTAGGCAGGCTCCTGGAGTTGTTCTGGTTTAGTTTTGCCTGAAAGGAGTTTGGTTTGCATGCCTCAACACCCCTCCAGTGTGAACTGGAATACACCAAGTGGGGGAGATGGGGCTGCTCACTTCAAAAGTGCTCTTCTGATCTGAGCTGCTCGTGCAGAAGCACTAAAGCCTATTTCCATTTCACCTCCAGTCCAAGGATATTAAACAAAGTAGATGTATCTTCCTGTTCTGTTAGGAATGGACATATTTATTTGTCAGCAAATAGCATGGAAAGGAAGAAAGTGTGCTTTGAGGCCTCATCAAATTTTTCTAATCAGATTTTAGTGTGTAATTTAAATCATGTTTTGCAGTAAGCAAGATGATGTAAAAGATGCCCAAATCCATTCCTTCCATTGTAGGAATACCTTTGCCTTTGGGATCAAGTGTAAAATGTGCCTTACCAATTTCACTTGGTAATTGGGGTCAACATCTGGGGTCTGTATATTGGCACAGTACATATTAAAATCACTATTCTTCACAAAGTGGTTTTTCCAAGCATAAAATATTATTATTCTATGATTCCACGATTTGTCTAAATTGCCCACTATTCATTAAGATGATGATCTCTAAATATTGCTAGGAGGTTGAATCGTGCTCCTGTTGTTGGAATTTATTGAGTATGACTCCAGTTTCCTCTGTGTGAAACACTGTAATAAAAGCATGAAGCAATGCATCAGAGCTGTGATATAAAGGACACACTTTTATGATCAGATACTGTACCTGTTGTATAGAATATCTGTTCAGAATAGATGTGACAGACTCCAGAGACAGTGAATCACTGAGCTCTGCACTTCTCCCACTCTCTCTGCTGGATGATCAGATACACCTGCATACACTTGTAAATATCTCTGACACCAACTCACTTCTCCTCAGGGACAGGGAGAAAAAAAGAGTGAGGACAAATGTCAGGGAACTGCAGTTATCACTAAGGAAGTACCAAGACGGAAAAAGTTGCTCTTATTTCCTTTCCAGAAATGGAGGAATACATTCACCACCAACAATTTGTGATTCCCTCAAATGTTTTCATTCAGCCAGACACAAAATAACATCCATGAATAACCCTCACTGAGCCATCAGGAGTTCACTGTGTTTGGCTGTTTCAGCTGCTTTGTGAAGCTCACGGGTCAGGCACTGCCTTTGTGCACCCTTAACTCTGCAAATCTCACCACCAGCAGTGCACATGGTGAGTTTCAGGATGCCTGCAGTTCATCTAAGATGATTATTGAATACACTGTAAATCCTGTCCACAGGGGTCAGTCCTACCTGGAAATGAACAGAAGCCCCTGGGCTTTGGCTGTGAGGGTCCCTGGCAGCTGCCCTGGGGTTTGTGACAGTCCCTGTGTGTCTGGCAGCTCTGGGGTACCCAGCAGCTGATATGGGGTTTGTGACAGTCCCTGTGTGTCTGGCAGCTCTGGGGTGCCCATGGCATTGCCACGTGTCCCACGTCACCTGACAGGGTAACCCCAAGTAGTGGCCTTAACACCAAAATGCCACTGATGTTCTTTCTCTGGGTGGATGCTGTGTTTGAGCCGGACAGAATTAAGTCTAGAATTCATATAAAGAAGAGAATGATTGTGTTTCACGAAGCTGAAAAAGCAATAATGCAAAGATGTCAAACTAGGAACAAGGTCCAAGTAAAAGCCTGCCTTTGAGCAGAGATTCTTTGGGCTTACCTGTTGGCCAGCTTCCTCTACTTTAATAGTTTTCTATTGCTATTGTGGAAGCTACTGAATGTATTGCACTGGTTTCTGTAGCTGTCACAGGAATGGCAAGGGTTTTTGCTCCTTGGGGATGATATTCATCCCTCTGTCTGTCTCTTAATGTACTAATACAGCTCCATTCATACTGTAGCTTGCAATCTTTAGTGTAGCTCCCCTTACTACATCCCTGGGAGGTAAGCAAGTCCTGGAAGGTGAGGAAGTGCTTTCCCCATTTTATAGGACAAGTGAGACAGGAAAGAAATGCAGGAAAGCTGAGGTTTTACAGCACATAAGCATCTATTGCTCATTTAGAAGAAAAATAAAACATCTGCAGAATCTTCTATGATTCTGTATCTTCTATGAGGCAGAAGAGGTGAACCCCAACACACCACCCTCAGCCTCCAGAGTGGGCTTCTCCTGGGAACCCCACAACACTTCCTCTCCAGACAGAGGGGAGTCCAGCCCTAAGGGGCAGTGATACCACTGGTTTTGCATTTCAGCTTGGCATGTCATCCACAACAAACCTGTAACACCAGGAATTCCTCCTACAGGGCTCAGTTACACATCACTTTCTTCTCCAAATAAATCAACACAGATTTTTTAGACAGGACTGCCTTCTCTAGCTAAAACATGATCATGAAGAAAATAACTACAAAGAAGAAAGGAGTCTAGGAAAAAATGTGGAAAAGCCACACAGAAATATTCAACAGTATCCAGTCCTCATGGCAACCTAACTAGGTTCATTCTGTTTTGCAAAAAGATATGGGTTTAATGTTCAGACAATCCATAGCTGTCTGGCTCAGAAGTATTTCCTTAGATTATTTATCCATGTATATCTTTCGATAAAAAAAATGTACTTGGCTACAAAAAAACTGGAAAATATAAGGATCAGTAAAAAATATTCTATATGCCTACTTCAGCAGCAGAACATGTGAGGCTTTAGAAAATAAAGCTTCCTGGGGAAGAATCAGACATTTTTCTCTCAAGTAGGGAAGTAATTTCAATAGACTGAAACATTCCATTTATCAGCACAAAGCCCTTTGTTTCAGTTCAGATTGTCTTGTGCAGCACTAATGATGACATCATGCAAAGAGAAAGCAGGAAGATAATAAAATAGATGAAGTGCAGGAATCCTGCATTCCAGATTTGCACTTTTTTTTGTGTGTTGGTTTAGGTTTTGTTTTGATCAAGGCATTAACAAATATTGGAGTGAGAGCATTTCCCACTCCATAGTAAAACCTTGATTTACAACAGCCTTGATTTACAACAGCCTTGACTTCAATGTTAGGAAAGAAGGGGTTTATCCTGCTTTGACAATTGTCTTATCATTTAAGTTTGCCCCTGAGGATGTAATTTTCAAATAAATTTAATTGCACCCAGAGCAGGATTGTACATTATATAAAACTCCTCCTAGGTTAGAGTTTCAAGTTTACATCTTTCTCAAAGAGCAGTTTTAAACTTCTCTCTTCTCCAGAATGCACCTCACTTTTGTGTTCTGTTGTATGAGATTGGTACTAACCTTTGAAGGCAGCAGTCAAAATCTATTTCAATTCGAAGTTAGGACCCAGCCTGGGTAAATGCTGCTGCTCAGGAAGTTTGTGAACTCTTGAATTTTTAACCCTGTTAAGGTGGTTCTATTTATCTTCATTCCTCCAACAGCTGGTGACTCCACTATTCCTTGTATTATAAGGAAACAGCATGGAGCAATTGTTTCCCCAGAGGCTTTGTGCTGTAAATAGGTAACAAGGGATAAAGAAATTATTTTCCACGGATTCCTAAGGGAACACTGATCTTTGTATTAAGCGACTTTACCAAATGACTAAAGGGGCAGGGGAAGGGCAGGAGGAAGTCACTTTTGTAAGACAAATTGAACAGATCTAACTTTGTACCTTAATTCCCATATCAATTATTCTTGAACACTTAAGCAATTACTTTGCTGCAGCACAGAACACCGAAACAGTGCATATTAATTGTGTATTAGATCATAACCAAAGAAAATGAACTTTAGGTGCTTGCTTTGCACTTGGGTCACTGCCTGTAGTTAAGGCTGCCTGGTAAATTTCAATAAAAGATCATTTTTCAGCTTTCAGAGGAAAAAAGTTCAGGATGCAATTTCTCTCACCCTTAGGCAGATTTTTTTTTCTTTTTTTTTTTTTGAGAAAGCTTTAGCTAAAAATAGTTATTACATTTCTGTGAACAAAGGGGAAGGGAAAAGTACTTTAATTTTGCCTCTAAGTAAAAAAAAAAATTTACATCTGACAAACTGCTATACCACAACAAGTGGGAATAGAGACTTGAAAATTAGGCTGGTTCCTCCACTGTCAAAAGCACACCTTTTATTTACCTGGAGACTATTGTTTTTTTTTTTTTTTAATTCAGTCAATATGTGCTCATAAAAGCCTTGTTAGAATTTGGAAGCTGAAATATTTGAAGGGTTCATCTGCCCTAAGCTTAGCCCAGTCTTTTAATCTGCCAGATAAATGCACAAGCAGTTCCACAGAGTAACTGAGTGCTGCTATCTCGGCTGTGATGGCTGAGTGGAATTTCCCTGCAATTTGTTTCAGCTCACAGCTGGATACTACTGAGGGACAAAGCTTAGAAAATCTGAGAAAAGAGATCTGTGTTCTTTACTACTGATGATCCCTGTGCTGTACAGAAGAAGAAGGAAACTTCAAGCACAGATGGGGAAGTAGGGATGTTGTGCAGGAAATTTATGAGAAAAAAAAAAAAAAAGAAAAGAAAAAAAAGGAAAGAGAAATAAGAAAAGCTGATATGTGGCTAGGACAGAAATTCACTCCTGTGTAAAACTGATATGGCTTTTCCTGATGTGTTCATGTGTTATGCACAACAGGACAGAGGAGGAACCCAAAGGCGTGTTATATCCAAATACTTGATTGCAATGTTAACAGTTGTTCAGTAGCTTGCTTGGCTTCATCTTCTTCAACACAAAAATAAACAAAGAATCTTCAAACAAAAATTCAGATGCTGACAATGTCTAAGAAAGTCTTATGTGTTTCGTTCTGAATACTAAATAGAGAGAAATAGATTCTCAGGATCAACTATTTACAGAACTATCTGGGGTGTTATTTCCAGCAGAAATGTAAATTCTGCAATTCAGCTTTGCCCTTAGCCAACTCATTACTTGTTCTTGCTGGACCAGTTGAATGGATGGCTCTTCTGAGATGTTCCATGGTAGGTTACACAGTGGGCACCAACCAACTGAAAACAGCTGTCTTAAATAACAATAATTCATAAAATCTCAGTGCCTGTGGTGCAGGATCAGCTGCAGCCCAAAGTGGTAAGAATCAGGGGATAGAATTGCAAATTGTGATTCAGTGGAGATAATAAACTACAAGGGAAAATCCAGAGTTACCTGAACCTCTTCAGTTGGTTTTAGTCCATGGGGATGTTACTGGTGCTGGTGGACTTTTCTGTCCCCAGAACTTGGCCACTTTCCTTTCCTTTTGCTTGTTTAAAATCCTAGACTTCCAATCTGCCCTTCTCCTAAAGAGATGATGCATGTAAAACTGCATTTTCTCCTTCTCAAGCCACCATAACATCTGTCCTTGGAAACAATGCTCACTGAAAGCACTCTGATTTGTCTTCCAGGAGGATGACATTTTTTCTCCTATTATTTGACCTGCTCTGCAGATGTGGAGTGAAATGCGTTATGGATGTTGACTTTTCCCTTCCGGTTCCATATTCAAAATTAAACATTTCTTCACACAGTCAGCACGAAATACGTGGCAAAAGGTGATTTTACACGATCAGATGCAGCTCATTCATGTTGGAGGGTAAAGCAGGCTGATGATGGAAATGTGGGTCGGTTGTTTTGAGGTAACACCACACTGGAGCTGAACCCCACAGATTGCCATCTAATTAACAGGCCCTCCCACCCAGAGCTGCTGAGATAAAATAGATGGCAGATTTTTGTTATTTTGGGCACACACTTCCCCACATGACACGGGTCTGTCAGCCAGCACGGTGTGTGCTCACACACAGTTTACACTGCTTGATCCACACCACCTCTCTACGTTTCCAAAACTAATTGTTTTTCCTTTACTGATGGCAACAATGTGGATGACTCTAGAGGAAGGATTTTATTAACCAGTTCTTGTTATTTTTCACGTGTTTAAAACAGCAGCTTGTGCAATGTGCTGTCAGAGGAGGGCACATCCCAGTTTGTCCCATCCTCATATTCAAAATTCCATGAGCCCATTCCACAGAGAACAAAACCTAGTGGAATAACAAGATTTTTTTGTCTTGTTGCTTTGCCCAGAGTTTTAAGATTCATGTCTCTACTTCCAAACACCCATTTTAACTATTTACTGCAGACACACACACACACAGCTGTGTGAAATTCCACAAAATTGTCTGGCAAAATCCAGCTATGGCTGTGTTGTAGCCAGCTGCTCCAGGCTAGATGTACATCCAAAGGGCACTGCTTTAAATTTCAAAGCCCTCATAGAGCTTTCCCTGAAACTGCTTTGTGCAGTCAACCAGCTACAGACCGAGGAAATGCTGTCAGCTGCTACTCACTGTAAATCCTCCTCTCAGCATCCTTTCTGCTCTTTGCTACTTCTAGACAACATTACACTCATTATACCCATCCATCCTAACATCTGAAAAACTAGCTTGAGTATCTCTTATGCTTCTGTCAGTTTGTGTGCATCACAAAGGACAGAAAACACCAGTGATGCAGAGCAGGAACAACAATGGATCAATCCTTTGATTGATCACAGTTTATCCTCCTATAAAGATAGACCAGAATCCTGATGGTCACCTTTCCACCTTGGCCTTTGTAGGTTAGACATTGGAGACTGGTCTCTTGCTGTCATTCCCAGCCAACCAAGCAGCAGCAGGACTGTGTGCCACATGACACTCTCTTCTTACCCTAACAGGAAAATTAAAATATATGATGGTTAAACAGATGTTAGATCTTTGATTTATGTGGATGAGGCTTGAGTTTATCTTCCCTTAAGGTCACCATACGAAATGCAGATCATTTTCAATTATGACAGCTTGTCATATCAACCATCTTTAAGAAAATGGCTCATTGCTCTAATTTCTGAAGCAGATTTCAAGGTGCATCATCTGCTGCTGCCTCCTCTATCCTCCTCCATGCTGTGCACTGTGATTCTGGGAGGATCACAGGGCTGTGTGAGCCAGTCTCTTGACTATTTAATGTCTGTAGTTTATATTTTTATTCTCTTGACTCCAACCCAAGAACAACTGGAAAGGATATATGCAGTTACTTGGATCTTCAGCAACATGGGAATTGTACATCAAGTATTCCTTGCTGTTTGTTGATCTGGCCACTGCTGCTGTGAAGTACCCTTGATTTTCACCCACTGGTGAAATTTGGTTTTCCCCTGATTGCTCAGATTATCCATTTTTGAGAACAAGGAGTTTCTGCTTTTTGAGAGCATGTTTGTAATTTCATGGCCGGAGCACCATGAGAACTGAGATGAGCTATCAGTAATGACAACACCTTTCCCATTCCTTACCTCCAGTTCCAGTCACATTATGCCATGCCTTGCTCTGGGGAGGGAATCCAGGAGTGTGATGGATCATTCCATCTCTTAGGTGAGCAAGCCTCTGCGGTGCATCACCTCCAAAGAGGGGAAAAAGATGCCCAGCACTGTCAATCCCAGGCCTGGGACCCTTCTTCTCAAGGACAAAAAGCTGTTTCATACATGGATGATAGATTTTTCCAGAGCTGCCTTTCAGCTGCTGTCATTCAAGATGAAGGTGGTCTAATACAAATGTGACCTCTGGTGCAGGGAATGAATTTTGTATCTGCAGCTTTCATGGCTCATCTGAACCCTCCAGCCAAGATCTTAGCTCAAAAGTAAGGTCTGGTTTCAAAGTCCCATCTACTGATTCATCCACACGCCTAACCAATTCTCTGGCTCATCTCAGGCATGTTTAGTCTTTTGTGCCTAGTTTTCACCTTTTACAGTTGTTAAATGTGTTAAAAACTTCTGGATGTGAAACCCACATCACTTCTTGGCTTGCATTCCCAGACCACAGTGTCTGCAACCAGACCCTGCAGCCTGAGGTTGTTGTTTGCTGTAACTCAGGATTTACCTAAAAGGTGCAAAGTCTCCAAATGCCAGGAGTGTGATGTTATTCCTGCCACACTCCTGTTCAGCCCCCAGCTGCACAACTGAGAGAAGCAGAGGACACTCTGGCAATGTGTTTACCCTGATGTGCCCAGCCAGCCTTAGCCCATCTGACAGGGAATTTCCACAAGGACAGGCACAGGGCTCTCTCCCAGCCGTGAGTGACATCTGCTTGCCAGCATCTCTCACTTGTTCAGGGCCTGTGGGCAGGGAATCAGGGTAGGCCAGCTTTCCTCAGTGCTTTCTGGAACCCTCCTTCTACAACCCATGGAATTATCAGTCTTGAACACTGAGGATCCAGTCACAAAGACAGCAGGACCCTTTTCTCTTGCATGTTTTCAGTGACTTTCCTGGCCAATTTTGTCTCAAATTACTTATTTCCATGGGTCTTTCTTGCAAGTTTAACTTGGCCAGAAAATGTATAATAGTATAAAATAATATAAAAGTATAATAGTATAAAATAGTATAAAAGTATAATTGTATAAAGTATAATAATCACCCTCCTAAAAGATTTAACAGAACTCAAGGGTATAAGGGATCTTGCTTATATATACATACATACATATATATATACAGAGAATATATAAACATACACATACCTCTTCTGTATTTTACAGGATTATTGCCTTTAACTAGTTTGTTTCAAAAATTTACTGGATTCATAAGAATATTCTCCTTACTGCCCATTTCTTCACCCATTTCTTCACCCAGTGGCAGTCCAGGTTTCACTTTGTCGTGGCTGGCCAGCTCCTTGTTCTTGCTGATGTTGGAGAAGGATAACTGATATCCCATAGGATAACTGAGATATCAGAAGTATGGATAACCATGAGTCTTCTGCCTGGCTATTCTGGTGCCCAGTCATGGAGTACATTCATTTTTCTGAGCTTTCTACTCGATGTTCCTCTGGCCCTCTGTCTTGCACTCCTTCATGTCACCCTCTTTCTAATGAGTTACTTACATTTTGGCACCTTTTGCTATGCAAAAACATGCAAACAAGCTTACACTGAGCAGATTAGTTATGGCTGACTTCCAAAAGAGATCAGAACATTTCAAGTCGTGGCATAACACTGTAAGCCCTGCACAAACATGAGACTTGAGCTTTTTGAATTGCACAAAACAAGATCTGGTCAGATAAACAAAGACAGAAAAAGTGAAAGACAGGCAGAGACCTAGGTGGCAATGTTTCCTTCTACAGAGGGAATTTTAAACAAGAGCATTTGACTAATGTTTCCAGAGATGAGACTGGTTGAATGCCAAAACACAGTTTTCATAACCTTTAAACCTGAACTGTGTAATTGTTACATGAATCAAAAGAAAAAAAAAAACAGTGACAGGTATGAACAAAGAAAACCTGTCAATCATGTGGAGAGGGGGAAGATTTATGCTGCAAGTAAGACAGCAAAAAGAGTTGGGGAAGTTAGAATGAAGAAAAAAAAATAATAACGTTGAAATTAAACTATTTCCCCAGGTTGAAAAGAAATTTCAGTTATAATTAAAAAGCCTACACGCATGTGACCTGCCGTCATCTAGAAACAATTATAACCCTGCAGTGGCTGAGAAAACAGATGCAGTCCCTCTGATATAGCTAAATTAAACCCAGCTCTTTCTCCCCCTTTGATAAGGCATCCCAAAGTGAGCCCCAGTACCCAGCCATCACACACCAATTAGTGAGACAAGGCACAGCCTCCCTGTACCAGGCAGCCAAGCGGGCACTCAGCTGCAGCCCATCTGCCCCTTCCAGCTCTGCAGGGCTTCAGCAGAGCCATGCACCAGTGCAACTGGGCTAAAGGGTCACATTTCATAGGGAGAAGTAATGTCTTTATATATCTTTATACAGCTGAAAACACTGAGCCGACTTCAGGCTCTTTAATCTTTCCCAAAGGCTTGCCTAACATCTTGTCCTTTTCCCTAGCTATGCCTGTTACCTTTATTAAAGATTTGGTCTATCCCCACAGCCTTAGCATCAGAGACAGGACAGTCTGAGTCCATTCACTCTTTGCTTAATCCATGGGCTAAAAGCAATTATTCTGCAATTTTAGGAACTGATATGACAGGAGGAAAAGAGCCAAACTGCCACTCCACATGCACTGCATTTCAAATGTAAATGTCTTGCTGAGCTCTGGCAATATTAAAATAGCCTCTTGGCTGTCAGAGGCTGCCCATAGGACTATCATTCTCCAGCACAGAGTGAAAGTGAAACGAGATAACCCTGTGATGGGAACTGGGGCCTGAAGCCCTTTCTCTTACACCATAAAGCTGCTGAAAAGATTAGTAATTGGAAACTGCTCTTAGAAGGTTCTTAATAGGATTCACCTCTGTAACCAGTATGGTAGCTTGTAGGGTTACCTCTGAGGTCATTAATTAGTCACTGCTTTAAATGAGCCTCTTTCTGTGTAACTTCATCCTCCTAAACTTTGTAACTTCAGTGCAGTCTCCATTTCAGGCATATGGTTTTCACTCAATGAGGCTGTTAGCGTGGTGATTCCCCCCTTGCCAACAGCAATCAAGAAGTAATAAAACAATTTGGAATCTTTATTCATGCGTTAGATTTTCCTGCCCAATTGATCTATTTACATCTTAAATGCAGATTATTAAAAAGCTGATGATTTTAGCACTATGTCAAATTTAGTGAAGAACACAGTGCGTTTACTTCTAAGGCTCATCTCTGCTTTTCTTTTTTTCCAGAGGCTTAGAAAGACAGAGTCTCTTAATGAACCTTTGTTAATATGCATATTCATATGATCTGATTGGCCCCTGCAGCAGCTTGGGAAAACCTGTGAAAAGGCAGCTGACAGAGTTAGCAAAAACCCCTGCTAATTGGAATTATTAATTGTTTATAGATGCACTTACCACAAAGAGAAGAAATAAAAGGCAGTGAGAGAAAACCCCTCAATTTTTCAGGCAAGACAGTCTAGCAAAATGGGAGTAAGAACATGTCCCTGTTAAATGGAATATGCTCAAGTTCTAATTATGTGTAATTTTTTTTTTAATATCAATCCTAGAGGTAAGATCCAAGTCTGTAACTTGGAGATCTGATGCTCTCTGCTCCAGGAGCTCTTCCTGCCACAGGTAGCAGAGCACCTGCAGAGGGTGCAGCCCATTTAGACACAACAGGCACAGGACTGATCCCATGGGTGTTTACTTTTGCCAGACCTGCCTTTAAGTGCTCTGCTGACTTGGCCAAGGGTCCTTGGAAAGGAGCTGGCACAGACCCAGGGCCAGCAGGGCAGCTGGGAACTGCACCCAGGGCTGCAAACCTCTTTCATGCAATTGCCCTTCCCTCCACTGTCAGCCCTTGCTACTCAAAGCACAGGATGATGAATTTCTAAATGAAGAAAGAAAAGCTGATGAAGAAATATACAGAAGAATTGTAGAAAGCTTGGGTGTTCACTTGTGGAGGAGGTGACTTAGGCTCCAGCTGGGCTTGGTCCAGAGGATAGACAGGAGATGCTCTGAGCTGCCACACTGGGATGAGATTCAGGACTGGGAGGAAGGCTCTGCCCCCTGGAAGGGATGCCTGAGGGAAGGATTGAGTGTTTTGCATTGCTTTTGAACTGGGGAACCCAAACTAGAGCTTGCTAAGGGCAATTTGCCAAGAGCCCGAGGGCTGCCCCCAATCTGTAAAGGCATTTGCATAAGTGGTTTTTGTTGTGATTTCTGGGGTCGAGGTTTGTTTCAAACTCCTGGAAACGCTCTTGGTATGTTCTCATGGTTTTATGCAGCAAACACTCTCAGCACAACTCACACATCTGACTCTGAGAGGGAAAAGCAGTGCACAAGAACCAACACTTCTCACCCAGTGTCTTGTGGCAGCCTGCTCTGGTTCAGCTCTCCTCAAGGAAAAAAGCCTTTGTGTACCCCAAAGTGGGATCTTCGGGGTCTCTAGCACTTGTTCTCATGGGGGATTTCTACTTACCACATGCTAGAAATAAAATGCAGCAGAGAGGGACCAGTCTGAAAGATTCCTGAGTGTGTGGAAGGAAATTTCCTCACACAGATGGTGGGGAGTCAACAAGGGAAGGTGCCCCCTTAGACCTGTTTGTGAACACAGCAAGGATTGTGGGTGATGTCGTGGTTGGAAGCCACCTCTGGCTTCCAAAGGTCATGAAATGATAATTTTTGGTTCTTGGAGAAGCAAGGACAGAGGGCAGCAGAAACAGCCTGTCTGAGATGAGAGCTTTGTCTTTAACTCAGGGAAAAAAATGAGGGTTTAAGACCTTTGGAGGAAGGGAAAAGCAACATAAGCACAAGGATGTTGTGAGGTTGTGCAGGAAGAAAGTTAGGCTTAAATCTTTAAATCCAACTTAAACCTAATCCGTTTACTGTCATAAAAGACAATAAAAATATTTCTACAAATACATTCACAGCAAAGAAAGACTAATGAGAATCTCCATCCTTTACAGATGTGGGGGGAAACCTAGTAAAAACATAAAAAAGGATGAGTAAGAGGCTGAGGTATTTATTAATGCCTTCTTTCCCCCTCTGTCTTTAATGGCAACACCAGAGCAGTTCCCCAGTGCTCAGTACTGGGGCCAGTCCTCATCAATAACTTCATCAATGACCTTGATGAAGGGATCAAATGCATCCTCACTCAGCTGGAAGGTGACACAGCACAGCCTGGAATGGTGCACCCTGGTCTCCAAATTCAGGGCAGAACTTGTGGGACCGAGGAGATGTTCAGATACCATGGCCAGGGAAGAGGTCACAGCCTGGCAGAGTCCAAGAGGCTTTTGGAAAATACTCTTGGGCACATGGTGTGAGTCTTGGGGATGGTGATGTGCAGGGCCAGGGGTTGGACTTGATGATCCTGGAAGGTTCCCTCCAATTCAGCTTATTCTGTGTTTTTGTGATTTCAGACGTTTTGGCTGTTTCTATGCCTGTACATTTTTAGTTCTTCTGTGCCTTAAAGGAAGAAGAACATTTCTCAGTATTTCCATGCTCCTTAGAAATGCCCCAGCATACAAATCAGCTGTTCTGGCTGTTTGCTGGAGATAGGATTTGTCTATTTCCCTTTATTTGTTTTATCTTCCAGAAGAGATGATTAGAAACTGCTTGTTGATTGAATGTTTAGCTGAACAGCTTTCTCCTCACTATGTAATACAAGGAGCAGTTCAGGAAAATTGCCTCATGAACTTTAAATACTGGGCAAAATATGATGTTATGTCTGCTGGATTCATTTGAGCACGATAAGCACACTGTAGGAAGCCCCATATCACTGAGATCTACTCGGGCTGTGCTGAAGTCAAAATAAGCCTTCATTTCCAGTTCCTTGCAGAAACTGGGCATTTGCAGTCCCTGCAAGGTAAAGGCAGTGGGACTGAGTGGGGAGGAAATAGGGCTGAGGAGAGTCATTACACTTTGTTCTCAGTTCTGCCATGGGTTTCTTCTATATTTGAAAAGCCCCCTGTAATCCTTGAAAATTGTCACCTCCCATAACATGCCTGGCAATAAAGCACCCATCCTCCCTACAGCTTCTGGTAAGGGCTATAAAGGACTTTCTGCATGGCCAGGACCCTTTCCTGCAAAGGATGAGTGAGGCAAAAGGACATTTCTGGGTGCATGGCAGGTGCTGCAGAGATGGGAACGAGGGGAAATGTGACCTGGCAAACTTCAGTGACAAACCACATCCTTGCCTCTCAGGCAGTACTGGAAATTCTCCCTCCCTTTAAGTTGCAGCCCAAAGCCACCGTGGTTTTATTTGTGTGTGGCCAGAGGAAGAGGTTTGAACAAGGCAAGGCTTCAGTGCACAAACCACCAAAGCTCAATAGCCACCCAAATAAAAAGTGGAAATGAGCAAATGAAAGAAAATCCACCACGGTGGATATTCCAATGTCATGTTTAAGGTCCTTTCATGCTTGAAGAAAAGCATGAGGATGAGTAATGGCAAGTAAATACTTGAGGCTGGCAAAACCAAGACCTTTTGTTTGTTTAGGAAATGAATTTCAAGGTCATCCTCCCTCCACTGCTTTTCCACAGTGATATGTCCAGGTTGCAAGCTGCCCCAGCTCTGACATGCAGGAGCCCTGGGGAGTTCCTGAGCTTGCCTCAGGAGAAGCTGGACCTGCAGGGAGTGTGGAGCATCACTGCCTCAGGAGAAGCTGGACCTGCAGGGAGCAGGGGGTGTGGAGCATCACTGCCTGAGGAGGAAGCTCCTGTGCCCCAGAGCAGCTCCCAGAGCATTGCCAGGTGCTTACAAGACCTCCAGCAGCAGATGAGCTCTCTGCTGAGCAGACCTGCACGTTGTGGGTCAAGAATTCGTGCCTTTCTGATGCCTGTGGAGGCTGGGAATGTTGCACACTCAAACCATGACTGAATTCCAGGCTCAAAGCTCTGCTGAAGTGACATCACCAAACAGTGCCAGCCGTAACTCTGGGGTTTATGCTGCAGGTGGTCATCCAGCTGGGAGCAGGTCTGAAAGTCCTGCTTTCATTTTGAGTTGGATAATCTTAGAGATAGTTTCAATGCAGCCTTGGGCTCAGCTGTTCTTATTTTAAACCATAACCTTTTCGTCTTTCCCAAATGGGATGCTTTGGTTGTTGTCGTTCTTGTGACTCAAAAGAAGCAGAACAAATCCACTGCATCCCACACAGCCCCAGGGGAAGGCACTGAGACCCTCCTCCTCATTCTGCAGACCCCCCCCTGCAGACTCTTCAGTCTGACAATGCTCCCTGGGTATATTCAAGGCCAGAAATATCAGAAATTAAATCTCTCTCCTTGCATCAGCAATCCCATAGAACTGCACAGCTAAAACTACTTTGGCTGCAGTTTCAGGAAGTCTGGGATGCAGACTGGGTCTAAAAAAGGATTCAAAGTCTGGCATGAGAACATACAGCTGAGGAAATGCATCCTTGACACATGCAGCTCCATTGTGTGCACATCTCTTCTAAAAGGCTGTTTTATAACTGTCTTGGAATGAAAGTGCTGGGACAGCCCAGAGATGGTCACCAGCAGCTCTAGAGGTCACAAAACTCATGTTCCTATACACTGGCACACGTAGGCAGTCTTTTTCTCTCCTCTCTGCTGGCACAAAACCGGTGTGCATGAAGCAAGGCATTGCAAATAGACAAAAATGACACCATAGCTGATAAGTCTGAAAATCTGGAACTAACATCATTTTGGATTATTTTGCCAGTGATTTTTTTTTTTTTTTTCCCAGTTGACTGCATTTTTCTAAAGACCAGATTCTGATGGGCCTGAGAGATCCTTGTGAGCTTCCATCATTGTGGGCTTTTTAACCCTTGGAAATCTGCCTTCATCACATTGTCATTGTCTAGGTGCTCCTCTCAGAGGAGTTATTCCATCTGAAAGGCAGGGTCCCAGCCCTTCTCCCAGCCTAGACTCACACAGCTGTGGGGCAGGTGGAATGGGGCTGTCTGGTGGTTGTAAGGGAAAGCACAGTTATTTCAGATGAATTCCATAAACCCATTCACAGCAATAAGCCTTCCTGTGCTAGCTAGACATATATTCAGCTTTAAAACTATGAGCAGGGATCACCTGTCTAGAGGTGGTTTAGAGTGTTTAAGAACCCATCTTAACTCAAGACAGAGGCTGATAAGGACAGGAACTCACTTTATTTAGCCTGTTGTTTTCACAGAGTGCAGTGATGCCTGTGACTCCTGAAAACTTGCCATGCCTTGTAGTTTAGTTCCTTAAAATAACTATTACCTCATGAGCTTACCTGCCAGCTCCCTTCCTTATCTGGTCTAGGGTCTCTTTTGCTCTTCACCTCCCTCTCTCTGAACTGGGAGCTGCCTGCCAGTCTTTCTCACTGATAAAAAAAACATCTTTATCTTCACTGGCAAACCTTGTTTTCCTAGACAAACTGGGGCCTACATCCCTACAGATAAGCCCATCTCTTGTTTACTGCTTCCCATATATTCCTTTCCTACAAGTGGTCTGGCTCTTCTGTGTCTGCCTGGCTTTTGGAACAGGATTTGGCCTTAACAGCACACATACTATTGGGCTTTAAATCCTACCAAGGATAACATTCCTTCTACAAGCCCAATATGCCATTAAGCACACAATTACAGGTTGTTTTCTTTGCAAATTAGCAATGCAACACCACGGTCTGTGTGTAAATCAGCAACGGATTTATTAGCCACCCACCTTGCCTTAGATTGTAATGACTCTGATCTCATTGTTGGAAGCCCAGGAGGATAAATCACAGATGTCTTGCAGGTTGTGACTTCAGTTTTTCACTGCATTTAGAGGGTGAAACAGATTTATGAATACTTCAGCAAGGCAGATTAAAAGCTGGAATTCATTGGCAGTAAGTGCTGGTCTGTTGTATAAGGCTGTAATGATCATGGGTATTGATTAGGGAGCTGCACAGTATCTGTATTCTTTCCTTTACGTTTTAGCAAAAATGTACAGTATATCTCTATAAATATACTACAATATCTTTCTCATGGTATTAATAATACATTAGATTCTGAGAATGAACATTTACTGCACTTTACTAGGTAAGTGGCTGCAGATTTTAAGTTTCTCAATTTGAGAGCAAGGATGGTTGACTCCTGGAAGAAAGAACATATGGTTTATTACAGCAAAGCATATCACTGTTGGTTGTTATTGGGAGGAATTTTCAACCCCTTTAAATTGTATGCTAGAGGAGCTGCTTTGAATTGCTCTCCCTGTTTAAAGAGAAACTGATTTCTGACTTATTATCTGGCATCCGTACATACAGTGTTAATCAAAAAGGCCACCAGTGAGAAAAGCTTGTTCCTACCCTTGAAATGCTTTAGTATACCCATTATTTCCTCTAATGTAGTCAAAACATTCTACAGTCCCCACAGTCTCAAATTCAAGTAAACACTCCTTCAGAAATAACTTCCTTGTCAAAAGTTTAAGTTGTCACCCAGTAAAGAGTCCAGTGAAGTCAATGAAAAGTGACAATGAGGGCCTCCATGATCAGATCTCTATCTGAGGGACAGCCAGGTGGGCTGGGAGCATCAATCCCTCCAAGAGCAACCATGGATGTTTCAGGGTCTCCTGCAAGCATGAGGCAGTGGGATGGCTCTGGCTTTCCTCTGTCTGAGTGATTTGAGTTCAGCACTGCTCCAGCAAACACAAGGAGCAGTGACTGCCAGCCTGTCACACTGTCCCAACGTGGCTGTTAAGGGATCTCTGCATTTACATTTACCTTGTGCTTCCAACTCTGCCTGGATCTTGCTGCCCTCTCAGTCCCAGCCTTAGAGTATAGATATTGATGGTGACTGGTGGATTGGTAAAGAAAATCACCTTATGGCTGGGAATGTTTCCAAAAACTTTTGACCAGAAAGAGATCCTTCATGAAAAAGTTGTATTTGCTTTGAAGTGGATTATTCAGTACCATAATTCTTTTCCTTTACCATCTCTGAACAAGAGAAGGGTAGGCACTATGGTGCAGCATGCTGAACACATCTGAAAAGTCTTCTCACACTCAGAGAGAGAAAAGGTTCACCATTACAATCCTAAATGATTAAATGATATTCTTCCCAAGTGGATAGGTGAGATTTTAACTACCCAAGAGATGGAAACCCTAATCCCAGTAAAAGGGAAAGGAAGTAGAGTGAGAAGATTCATGACTGTTAATAGTGCTTGTGTGGGCCATCATTCAGCTTTCATTGCTAGGGCTGAATCAACCTTGTGAAGCCATCTTTTGTTGCTAAATCAGTGTAACCTTTTCATGGCATTGTCACTGTCAGTGTGTTTGTGACATTTACATAGTGGCTATACCCCATTTTCAGTTTAATATTCTCCCCTCTTGTCACAGTGTCACTCAGGGTGTGGGAGGGTGGTGAGGTGAGTAGCCACATGCTCACCCACAGTATTGGGGTGATGAGAACAGGCTGGCAGTATTTTGTATAGCATTGAAATCCTGGCTGATGATCCCACTGACAAGGGGAAAAACAGCTCTGGGCTTGGACCCCAGTTCTGCAAATTCTTGTCACGGATGCAGAGAACAGGGCTGGTAAAACTCACTCAGTGAATCCCTCTGCCTCAAGGCAGGGATAATTGCATCTCAGTCATTCCTGGTAGCTGTTTGTCTCATCTACCCTTAAAGACATCCAGTGCTGGAGACTACACAATCTTGTCAGACAATCTGTTATGTGCCTCACAGTCCTTGCCACTGAAAACATTATATTATCTACTAGACATTTCACAGGGGATGGCTTCTTCCAGTCTTTATCTTTCATTGAGGACATGGGTCAGGGTTGAGAAGTTCATCCCAAAACCTTCATTCCCAAATATTCTATGTGCTCTGCATGCTGTTCTCCTGCACCTTGGTGAAGCTGAACATATGCTGCTCATTCTGTGAACTCTCACCTACATCACAGGAAGAGTAACAGCACACTCTGTTAGCAGAGCCCCTGGTCTCTTCCAAACACTGTACAAAGCCTTGAACAACTAGAAAAATTAGCAGGCTGGGATTACTGGATTACAGAGTCCCTTGCTAAGCATGGCAAACCAGGCTCCTCTGCGCTCCCCTGTGTCTGGCACCAGATTCCTTTTCCTCAGCATGGCAGTTCCACCTCACCACGAGGCTGCAGATGCTCTGCTGTTTTCTTCCTGCTCTGCACAAACCTTTTCTGCCACGAGATGTCTTTGACCTCACACAATTCTGCAGTTCTCCCATGTGAATCTACCTGACAGGTCTGCTGACTGTGTTTTAAGGTTTTGCTGGAAGAAAGCTGTGGTGTTGCATGATGCCTCTACTTCTCTCCTGAACTAAGGTTCAGGCTGATGCATGAATAGAGAGGTAAAACATGCTGGGTAATGTGGGCACAGCTGAGGGGAATTGAGAGGATGACAATGCTAAGAGCTGGTCCCTTGCTCAGTATGCAAAACGCTGCAAGCCATGCACAAACATTAAATTGTATCTGCAGTTGTGGACAGTTCAGCCTCTTTATCCCCAGCATGGTGAGGAACACCAGTTTTTCCTGCTGTAAGACATTGTTCCACATTTGTAAGTCAGTGACTGTTTGACCCTTCGGTTGTCAGAAGACAGGAAAATAGCCTTGGAAGCTTGACAAGACATAAATACCTTCCTCTTTGTCCAGAATTACCAGGATTATACGCAGGGTTGTGCAGGAAGGATTATCACATGAATGGCTCTGCATTTTGCTGGCTCCATGTGCAATTCTGTCATTTCTCTTCCTGGAATAGCACTGAAATTCTTACAAAAGTGTCAGCAGTTTAGAGGTCATAATAAGCAACTGAAAGGTAAAAATCATTTAAAGCCTGTTTCAAAATGCCATGGATGTCATATGACTCCAAAAATCCTCTTCTATTTTCATTTCCCAGCTGAGGGGAGGGGGTATTAAATTATGTAAATCAATCACAAATTGCTTAACCTTTCCATGAGTGCACTGTAACTGGGGAGGGTGAAATAAGCCCATTATCAGCAACAGAGCAGCAAGCCCTTTTGGGGAGCTCCAGTGCTGCTTACCCCCTCCAGTGCTGCTGTGGAAATTGCTGTTTGTGAACTTTGCCTCTCTCAGTTCAGCTCTTCTCATCCCAGGGCTAGAGCTGCACAAAACACCCAAAGTGTTTCAAAGACAGCAGTGTGGAAAGCACCATATTCCCAGCATTCTGTCACTGCATCTGCCTGGCTGTGCATTAGTAATAACTGATGACAGCCAATAAAATCAAATAAGTACATGTGCAAATGGTAATGGAGGAAAATAAAACTAAATAATGCTTTAGCAGGCCCTGATTACCTTGATCTTGGCTCGCTGTCACACTAGTCTGTCCTCATTGGGGAAAAGACATGAAGTTCTACAATCTCTTCAGCAGAAAAGGTATGCATGAAGGGGTTTTCATAGGTAATTATTTACAAATTCTCTGCAACCATGCTGCCTCTGTTGTTTTTATTAACCTAATAAAATATATTACCTGGAGAAAAGCTTGGTGCATATAGCAGTTAAATTTATATGTGTTATTCTAGTATGACAAATATTTTGTTATAGTTTGCTAGCAATTATTCAGAGTAACACAAACAGCTTGGTGTGATTGTAGCCCTGCGAATTGACATTTGAAATATTTATAAGTACAGCCATCCTGCCATATGGGCCCTCCTTGGAGTTATCAGTCACCGCATCCCGCTGCCTCTGCAGCTCCACATTTCAGAGGCGCCTGTTTCTGCAGCTGGAAGGAGCAGGGCTCTGGGCAGCAGGACATTCCCCATCCTCCAGGCATAGCTGTCAGCCCTGGCAGAGGGGATGGAGGCTGGTGGAGCATTTCCCTTGCTGAGCGTTCTGCAAACACCCGCGTAACGCCACGCGGTGGATACGGCACAATGGAGCCCTGCGGAAGTGAGTTCTAAATGCAAAAACACTCACCACTGATTGTTCACTTTTGAATGGTGATATCACAGACTGGGGAAACAGAGGGCTTCTCTCCTCAGCCTGCTGATTTGCGGGGTCTCTCCTCATCATGTAAAACGTGTGTGATGGCCCGGCTGGCAAAAGGAGGACGTGTCATGGTTTTTTTCCCCTAAAATGAGTCTTTCCTCTCTCTCATCAAATAGCTGGTATTTGTTCATAAACAAATGCTCATAAAACAAATTTGTTCCCAAAACAAAACCCTTTCAACAGAGACTCACATCTGTGCAAACCTCTCACTGCTCTGAGTGAAATTCCACTCAAAGGAATGATGACAGGGTATGTCCCGAGCACAACCAGGCACTGAAATATGCGTGCTGCATTCTTTCTTTGACCAATTAGTCGTATGTACAAAATCTTCTGCATCAAAGAATGAGGTGGAAATTCCTCCTGCTTAATTCATTAGAGTCTTGGTTTCAGTCTTGGGAATTTCAATCAAGTGTAAGGATCATTGGAAACTCAGGAGGGACAAAGAAAAAAAAAAAAAAGGGAAGAGCAAAGAAAACTATTTTCTACACACATAAAGAGTCTTGCTGTTTTAAAACCTTGTTAACTTAGCTGAGAGTGATATTTGGTGACTGGTGCATTTTGTGTGTGTAGAAAAATAAATCCCAGAGGATTCCCAGGCTTGGTGTATCTACAAAAGAGACAAAATAGGTAGGAAAGTAAATTTTTTGCTAGCTCTGGGGAATTGCTGCAGCCAAGCTGGGCAAACAGCTCAGAGAATTAAGCTCCCAAAAGTATATTTTCTCCCCTGAGTGCAAAGGACTTTACCAAGCAACTGACAACCTCAGGTCCCCTTTGTCTGTATGGTGTTCAAAAAAGCTCAGAAGAACAGGGATCAGTGAAAGAGACACAATTTCCTAAATGAGACAGTGAAGGTAGATGAAAAGTTCTTCTGTGTTTGATAACAAATACTCCTCAAGGTGAGAGACATAATGAAAGTCTGATCAAAATGTCTTCAGCCAGGGGGAGGAGACCTACCAGGAACCAGATCTTCTGTCCTTCTCTTTGCTCCCACTTTGCTGGTCACATTACACTCAGTGTTCAAAACACTCTGGGTGAAAAGCCTCCAGAAATTGTCCAAGAAGGGTCCCATTGGACCACAAAGGCCAGGAATATTTGCTTTTCAGAACTCATCTTGAGACGAATAATTCAGAAAAGCTTCTGTTGCTATCTGTGGCTTTGGCCTTTGCCCATATTGTGTTAAATACTTTTACAATTTCTCCATCTCTAATTAAATACACACCAGACTGAGGGCTGTGAAAGAAAGCAGAGAGGATCTTGTCTTCAGGGAAACTCTCCAGTCTCTCTGGGTAAGCTACAAATCGGAAAGGCCCTGAGCATGTCTCCTGAAACAGAGGAGACAAATGAGAAATATAGGCTTTGTTCAGAATAAAAAGCAGATGAGGCTCAAAGGCACTAAGGCACAAAAGGATTAGGACACAGCACAGCCTTTCATTTGTCATGTGCAGCTCAGCTGGGACCCAAACAGCACCTTCAATGCCTCCTGCTCTTCATCTTAAAGGAAAATCCAGAGACTCCCTCCAATTCATACATAAAATGATGTTGACAGAGAGTCATGTTTGGAGACATTGTGGCTTTTTGTTCCAGATAATTAATCCCCTTTGTACAGGCTGACTGTCACCAGAGAAAGGATAAATTGGGCCACAGTTCATCTTCCAGGCAAAAAGATCCACTACTTGGATAGGATGCTGGAGGGTTAAGGATAGATGGCAGGATGTGACAGGGAAAACAGGTAAAATCGTGTTGGGTCTGGCTAAGTTTCATCTGTAAATGGCTCTGCCGTACTGCTGTAAGTCTGAGAGGCTTGTTTGAGTTGAGAACCCCTTTTAAAATTCCCCCTTGCTTTCCCAAATGAGTGCACATGTCAGCCAGCCAGCAGCACCAGGGCTCTGCAAACACCAGGGGAACTCAATGGCTCAGACCCTAAGGCTGCTCATTCTACCCAGCTCTTGGACAATAAAGGCTTCTGGTGCTCATTTCACTGGCCAGCCAGTGTGTTCTGTTCTGGCTAAACAACAAAGCATCTTAGTAAAGGAGCATCCCAGGAGGTAATTTTTATAGAGGTGAATCAATCAACAACCTCTAGAAAGATTTTAACCTGGTATAAACCAGCCTTTGCCCTGATGACAAAAAAGCAATTTCTTCCATCTTGGTTCGCTGTGGATTGATCTCTTAGTCAGTTATATTTTCATATCATTCAACATGCACAGGAGTTTACAAAGCCTATATTTACTGATTGCTCCCCAGACCGTTTAGACAGAAATGTCTTGATTTTCACCTTGGTTCTCTGCTGCAAGACAGGAGCGCTCCCAAAGAAGCAGGTGAAATTCCAGTGGTGGAAAAGTGGTGGAAGCCAAAGCAGAATTGAGAATCAAGAAGTCTCATTGATCACTGCCCACAGTGATCTTTCAGCTACCCTTATCAAATATTAACAATAATGACTTATTTATATAGCACCAACTGAGAGCTAGGTGCAAGAGGATAGGCGTAAGTCCCAGAGAACTAACAAACTAAATAATAAATACATATCAATCTAGAATAATAAATAATAAATCCCATATTCCAGAGTCACTTCATTTATTTTTTTTCTTCAGAGCTGTTTGCCTTCACTTTCTGTGATCAGCAGGAGGGCTTGGTTGAAAAGATCAGATAAGAAATTAATCTCTTTGATGTTTACAAAGGCAATAGGGCTTTCGCACCTTTCTAAGTGCAATCCAGCTGCAGGTAAAGAATTCTGAAGCCTGTGGAAGTGCTAATTAAAGCCAGTAATAACATGATTCACCTTCAACCCTGCTCTGAAACGCCCAGTGGTTTTTTGCCAGGAGGAGTGTTGTATCTCCAGGGCACTACTTTTGAGGAGCTCTCTTGTTTCAGGGATCTGCAACGTAGCAACCACACAGGCTAGAAAGAGAGGAAGCCAAGTTGTTTAAATCAATCCTTGTCATAGGATCCCACTGTTTATTGATATCCTGAAGGTGAAAGGTTAATGCTTTACTCAGGAAACCACTCATCCTCCAAAATACTATTATTGTTTATCTTGCTGAAATCTATTTTTATATTTCCCAAGACATTTTTATTTAATTGCTGTTCCAGGTTGTCCTTACTGTTTTCATAGTATCACTGTACAGACTTAATCCTTTTCCAATCTGATACTGCAAGTTGTGATGGAAAATGCCAAGTGTCTGGTATTTTTTGAAATAGAAAGATTAGCAGAAAGAAAAATTATTAACTTGAGGCTACTTGTTTTATCCCAACATGAGTTATCAGGGGCTCCAATCAAGCAATGGGGTTGAAAGTAACAGCTCAACTAGAATAAACATTTGTCCCCAGGAATAATATGTCTTGTCACTTTAGTAGCTTGGAACATGTTCTCATTTATCCAGCCATTTTCTTGCCAGAGCAATTATAAATGGCCAGTTTGAAATGACGTCTCTTTCCATTGATTTTATTCTCAACTTTTTTTTTTTTTTTTTTAAAGTCTTTGTACCTTCTGGTTAATAAAAGAGCATGGAAGTGAAAGGTACATAAATCTGCAGCGTACACAAATAGCATTTCATGTGGACAGCTCAGCCTGTGAAATTCAGTGTGGAGGAACTTCAGGTGAAATATTAACTACCTAGACTGTAAATAACTACTAACATGCATGACAATACCAGTTACTGGATGGGTTGCTTTAGAACAGGTGGGTGTCTGTGACGCAGATCTAGAAATAATTGTCATCTTTTCCTTTTCTCAGCATTATGATCTCCCTCTCCTCAGGGCTGGCTACTGGAAATAGTTAATAAACTCCTGATCTGATGCAGGTTGGCAAATACTACATACCTACACTCATTAACCTGGAATTAATACAGTGAAAGGAATTAGAGAACTTGAAGAATATGCTTTCTTTGTTAGAATTGACATAAATCATGTCCATAAGGCCACAGAAAATACCAAGGTCCAACTATAAACACTGAGAAGTTATGGAGAGATATTCTTTGTATGGTCATTTTTATAACATTGTGAAAGGTGAAAAAAAATTGCTTCATTTTTCAATGCCTCCTGATTTCCCATGAATTAAAGTCATGTCTGCAAATGTCATTCTAAAATCAACTGGGAAAGCTCTTCCTAAATAAAACTGTTCATTTAACATGTTCTTAAGTTCCTTGCATCCTGAGTGGTGTTTCTTCCCCACGGTTCAGACTGGACCCAGGACCTGCTGCTTGACCTGGTCTGTCAGCTCTGTCATCCCATCAGGACAGCCAAGGGTGGCTTTGCCACAACAAAGTACATTCCCACAACCAGTCCCAGAGTCCTGCCAGACCTCCTGGGAAAACCTGAGCACTCTCCAATGTGTTTTGTCACAGAATTGTCTGGGAAAATCTTCCTCAGAGGTGGCCCTGCTGGCCTTTCCCTCTGGGAATCACAAGCTCAGCAGTACTTGGAGACTTCTAATGACTGCAGAGGGATTAAGCAGTTTGCTCTGTAACATTCTGGCAGCAGTGTCAGGCTCAGAAATAGAAGCTGCCATTTCGATCTTCCCCTTAGAAAATAAACCTTTTGTATTTTGATAGGATGCTCAGGATTGGATAAATTCTTGTCTATTTCCGTAAAGAAAAAAATTGTAATTTCTGCTGAGTCTCATGCCTCCAAACATGGGGTACAGCCAGAAACTCACAGCTCAGACCTCTTTTCATTTGGCACTTTCTTCTTCCTGAATCTGCCCACTCATGTCCTTTCCTCCTCCCCTTGCTGGGAATGCCACCCTCTGCCTGCAGGGATGCTGGTACTCACCTTCCTGCACACAGTAAATCCTCACAAAGCAATATATTAGCCTTCCAACAGTCACAGCAGGCAAGGATGTCTTCGGTTTGGGTGTAAAATTGTGGAAAGGAAGGAAAATAAATCAAATTCTATTTGCCAAAGGGCAAAATTTTGCCTTCAAATCACCGGCCCTGAACTGAAGATTTATGGAGGGCGGGAATGAAGTGCTATAATCCTTGAACCACATCCTGTTGGCCCCCAGGGTCCCAAAGGTGAGGGCCATTTTCTGGCCCTCCAAGCCTTTCACTGGCTGGCTTTGCTGACAGGTTTAAGCATCCCACAGAAGCCATGCAGGCAATGGTTCCTTGGACAACTACAGGCAAGTGCAGTCTTTTATAAGTTGTTCATTAATTTCCACTGCTGAGAGCTGGCCATTAGTTTTCCTTTCCTGCAATGTTGGCAATTAAACTTTGCCATTCCTATTTGCATCTTCACAGTGGTTCTCAGACACTTCCCACTGAGGGTGATTCTGTTGTGTGAGGCAGATCTCTGCTGCTGTGAATGCAAACCTTGGACACGACCCCCATCCAAGGCAGACCTGGGAAAAACAGCTGTTAAAATTAGAATTATTTTCCATACTGGCAACCTGCAAATCCTCTTGCTGCTCCTGCTTGCTCCCACAGGTTGTCCCATGTATTGCTCAGTTCAGTCAAAGCTCTTGCACCTCTTCCTCCTGCTCATCCTCACATCTGGATGTGTGCACACATGGCTCCAGGTGCCTTCCCAGGGAGCTGAGTGTCAATAAGGCCAGGTTTAGCACATGCTGCTGGACACCCTCCTGGCAGAAAAGGCCCTGCCAAAACCCACAGAGATCCTATCAAAGAGGGTGGAAGTTTGACCTTGTTTGAGGCTCGATTCTAGAGAGCTTGTTCCTTTTGATTCTCATTTAGTGGCTTTGCATTGGCAGAAAGAAATGCGGCATCGTTGATCCTCATTAGACACAAGCTTTGCTCTTTGTCCTCAGTGGGGTTTTAATCTCCAAAGCACTCATAGCATGGACAAGGAGGCAGAGACCCTGAGCTACATGCTTTGCCTGTGTTCTGGGAGTTTCTCATTTAAGCCTTTCCTTATAAAAAATCTCAATCACTTTCCACTTCCTCCCTCCATCCACGCTACTGATCTTTCTCATTTACTCCTAAACCTCTCCCTTGCATCACAACTTCTCATCATTTCTTTTTGAGAAAGCAGAGCGTTTCCATTTCCAAATGGTAGCTCCAAATGCTGGTTTCCAAATGTTGGATTATTTCAAGGAGGCAAACGTGTGCACACACTCTCTCATTAAAGAACTAAAAAGGTAACGATCAGCTCCTAAATGCCACGCACAGTTGCTATTCCAATTCAAGCACAGCGTGTAATACAAGAGGCTGTGGAAGGCTATAACATTATAGATGACACCCCATTGGTGATGGAGACAAATCAGATTATGCGTGAGTAGGTTATTGATTGTGCTTAGATTTCTTAATCTCTTAAATCAATGAAAGGATAGTAAATAACAGAGACAATGTGTGCTTGGACAGCCAAGCATCTTTTAATACTTGGGTTTTAATGAGCATTTTTTAATAGTCAGTAATATCCTAACTGGAAAGATGCTTAGCCAGCTGAAAGTATAGGTTACTATTTATTACCAAGATGCCTCAGTCTAGATTTCCTCTCTGTTTATACTAGACATCAATTCTGATTTACCTCTTGTTGAGTTAATGAAAACATGTTATGCAGTTTTATTAAAGAAAATAAAGTCTTCAATTGACTGCCTCTGAAACAGTACAACAAATTCTGAGGAGATTAGCATAAGGATTAAACATACAGATTTTGTTGCAGGAGTTGTTTTCATGAATACATTCTTAATTGATTGTAGCAAAACAAATACGCACTTTGCTAATGCATGCTGAGTCTCCAATTCAGCATTATTCTAATTAAGCCTTTTGAATGATGAATTTCAGTACAGCAGATGTTCTTGAGTATTCAGGTATATAAATACAACCAGTGTCAGCATCTGATAAGCCTACAATTTGTGAGTTTAAGCACATATGAAACTCGGCCAGTTGTCGAGAGCTGAAAATGGAAGGAATTTGCTAAACCACTGCTTGCACCTGTTCTGAATTATGATGTTGTTTCCTTCACACTAACCTCGGGGCAAAGAAGGAAGGAGTCTTGTGCACAGTGCCAGAACATGGGGAAGGAGGTGTGTTCACTCCACATTTGCAGTTTCCCATTAACCTGCTTTAGCAGCTGATCTTTGGAAAGAGGGAATTCCAGTATATTTTACATACTGAGTATTTTATTCAGCAGATCTCTCTACATAGCCACAAGCATTTAGTTACAGAATTGAAGGTAAATAAAAAAATACCAAATCCTGTGATGAAATGATTTTCACGTTAAAATTATGTCTCCTCACAAATAAATGTATCTTCTGTATGCTAGGCAGTCATTTGTCTTTCAAATAAAATCTGCTTTGACAGAGTGTCCGATGAACTTTAAAATGTTTGATATCACCTTGAACTTTAAATGAGACATAAATATTATTGGTCATCAAGGTTTTTGCGTGTGTTCTCATTAAATTTTCATATAGGCTTTTATTCAGTGGATACACTTCTGTGCATGGAGTTCTTGAGCTTTAGCTCCAGGGTGTTCACAGTCATCACCCTTTTGCTGTGAGAAACATGTTGATAAATGGACTTGGCTTTCTTTGGTAACTTAACATTTTTATTGCTCTCTGTCTTTAAAGGCATATAGGCAGAAAACCTCTCCCTGTTTGGAGCATGTCCAAGCTTCCATGGAAAAGCAGCAGAATCTTCCAGCTGTATGTGAGGGACTGAGGAAATGCAAGGGTGGAAAAGGAAACTCAAAAGATGCAAAGGTCTCCCATGGAATAATATCTGCTTTCAGAGAGCATTTCTCTATCCAGAGGACTTTTGGGCTCTGACACTTGTAGGTAAAGATGATTTCAAATCTCCAGCCAATGCAGACATTTGTGGGGCAGAAATATTCCTTAGAGCAGAGTCAAATATCACTCTGAAAGAATATGAGAGGGAAAATCAGGGAGGATGGTGTATCTGAGTCACTGTAGGAAGGCAGGATGTCAGACTGGAGTTGTGACTGGAGTTTAGGCTGAATTGGGTGTACTGGCTCACAGGTGTTTGGTCTGGCACTGAAAGTGTGACACCAGGAACTGCCAACCTTGGCTAAGGGTCATGAGGAGGAAAATCACCTCAGCTGTCCCCAGCACTGCCACATTCAACACCTTGCATTGCCCAGACAAATTTTTGTGAGCCAAATATTGCTCATGAGATATCACGAAGACCTAGTGTGAATTCTGGATACTGAGCCTATTATCTGCCCTGCTGTCCCTTTCTCTATCCATATCAGAGCCCCAGGCTCATGTGCAGGGAAACCTGATGGTGTGTTTGATCAAAAGGAACAGCTCTTCACACAGGTACTTTTCCATGATCCAGAATCCACACTGGCAAGGACTGAGACAGATGACTTAGTGCAGCCTGGTGAGAAGGTTTCCCAGCCTGGGCTCTGCTTCAGGGCTCACATCTGGCTCAGGCCAAGACAGGGAGACCATGGTTGGCATTTCCAGTGCACCAAAGCCATGAAGCCAAACGAGCCCCACAGCCCCCTCAGATGCACAGATTGATAAACACCTTCAATATTTCACTAGAAACACCTCAATGCCCTGTTTTATATTTATGTCCCCCTTCAGGATGAATTTCAGTCCAAGTTTTGTGTGTGCCTGAAAATCTTCCTTTTCAATATTCAGTATTCACATTCACATTTTTCTCCCTCCTTTTGTCCCTTTCATTCTCTTCCTGAGCTTTGCTGCCTCTGGAAGCCAAAGACACCCATCCATCACAGCTTGTTTGACGCGAAGGCAATTCACAGTCTCTCAGCTCCTGGCATGTGGACAAATGTGTTGGAGTAATACCTAACATTTAAATAATGATTCACCATTGCATATTATGAGAAATTGGCTGACAATTTCAAGGTAATGCCCTTCCAAATATATACATTATTCTTTACTACCATATAACTGTACATTCTCTTGGAGAATCTTAAATAAAGTTTACATTTTGCAATTAATTTAGTGAAATTCTGAGTTAAATTACTTGCTATAAAAATATTAAACATATTACAACTGTCTGTACATGGCCTTCTAAAGGAAAGGGAAGTTTAATTATTTTAGAAGAGAAATATAAACAGTGTCAAGATTTAACCACTGCTCAATTTAATGTAACTTCTGCCTAATTTTACAAATCATTATTTATACAGTTAACATACATAAAAAAATTATAAATGACCTCCATAAGATTGCTTTTGGTATAGTTAGTGCAGGCAATTAATACAGTAATGTCGCAAAAAAAACACGAGGGAAATCTGTAGATGCTTCCCAAACACAAAAATCATGTAAAGAGGAAGAGGAATAGAGGAAAAAAGGTGTAAAAAGGAACTTCATTGAGCAAAGTTTAGCCATGAAGTCAATTTTGCATCTCTCCTCCAAAGAGTGGGGAGAGAATTTGAAAGCAAGGCTTTGGGACAGTGTGGGGTGTGCAAGCAGAGAGACAGCAAGGTGAAGATTTCCTTCCTGCCATCACAAAGAGCAGCTCCAGGATGGAAGGAGGGCAGGAACCTGCCCCCAACCCAAATGCTGCACTCATGGTGGTGGAGCCTCCTGGGCACTGAGAGTCCTGGCCAAAACCCAGCCCAAGCATTGGTACTACAAAGAGTCCTGTAATGGGTGGTGGCAAGGGAGGAAGAACCAGAAACCATCAAATTTTCTTTCTGCCTGTGAAGTTTCCATCAGGAGCCATCTGGCAGCCCCAGAGAAGTGCAGGCAGTGCACAGGAAGGGCTGGTTCACAGATACAGAAACTATTGCTCTCTATTACCATATTCCAGTGGTTTCAATGTGGTCCATGGGCTGTTCCTAAGGGTAAAAGAAAGATAATTCAGAAAAACAAGGCTACTGGTAGCAGACATGCACATATTCTGAATATTGTTTCCCTTTACCGCAAGGATCCAGAAATTGAGCATGCAAAGGTTAAAAAAATCATTATTGTAGAAATAAGTCTTCAAGAGGGCTTCAAAGGCAGCTTGCCTGTGTCCAGAGGCTGTATGGGATGGACTGTAAAGGTTTTACCAGGCCATTGATAGGGCCAGATATATCCAAACAGCATGGAGGTAA
The DNA here is from genome assembly GCA_013398615.1 of Brachypodius melanocephalos. Lineage (NCBI taxonomy): Eukaryota > Metazoa > Chordata > Aves > Passeriformes > Pycnonotidae > Brachypodius > Brachypodius melanocephalos. The sequence goes on along the minus strand of VZSR01000520.1, from coordinate 41,246,188 downwards.
GCTGAGCCCTCCTGAAGTTAGTGGGAGGTCCAGCAAGAACACGTTCCCTCAAGCTTTGTTCTAAAATGCACATTAGATTTTCAAACAGAGGAAATTTTCAAGTATTTATTCCACTTAAAACCTGGGCCTCCGATGCCTCAGTGCTGTCTTCCCTTTCTTCCTTCCTGCTCACTTTTACTCTTCTTGTGCTGATTTACATCTGGAAGTGTGAGCTGAGATATTGGGAGGCACCCACTGCACAGTAATTACTTAATTCTTTCCCAGAAAGAAAGGAAGAAGGCAGGCAGGACTGGATGCAGATAACATTTCTAATATTTCATTGCAGCAGCACACTCAAGTGATCTGATCCCATCCTTATTGCCAACAAGAAATAGAGAAAAAGAAGGGGATAAACATGCTATACCTCCTTCAGAAGCATGATGTAAAATAAAAATTATCAGGAAAGGGTATTGAGCTAGCACAGGGGCTGCTTCAATACCACAGTGCTTCAAAGATGCTTGTTTGTCAGAGCCCTAGGTGGTACTTCTCTGTGTCTGCAGGATGAAACTCAGCCAATAAAACAACTGTGCAGCACTCTTTTCTTCCTTTATTAAAACATTCCTGGCAGATAATAGAAAATTTTCCCTTTAGATACTGCAGAGGGGTTTTACTGCACTAGAAAATAAAATAAAAGATGTTAATTCTTCTGTGAAATTATTGAGGGCATTTTATAAATAGTCTTTTGGAAGGCCAGCAGGATGAGTCCCCAAAACCTCCCTCAGCAATGTTATATGCAGATTCACCTCCAAGTCGTTTTCAAAAAAAGAATAAACTCCACACCCTTTAATTTAGAAAAGATTCTAACTATTTCCTCACGGTGGGGAAAAAAAAATCAAGGCTGTTCTTTGGCCTCTACTCTGCAGGTCTCTGCTATGTTGATTATTTTGCTGGCTGAAGGATCTGAGCAGACTTGCTGAGTTGTGTCAGGAGCCAGAGCACTGGAGAGGGATGGGGACAGGGAAAAGGAGGAGTGGGCAAACAGGGAGTTTGAAATCTTACCTTGAATCAATAAATGCTTTACCACTGGTTTTCATGGAGGCCAAAAGTGTCAGAAAGAGAAGTCATGAAGGTTTGAAGTCCAGGAATTTTTCAGTTCCTTATGGAGAAAAATCATGAAAGTCCCATGATTTCCCTACTTTCTCTCCTTTGCCTGATATTAAGTTCCCAGAACATGTATTGCTCCTCAGTTTTTCTTCATTACTGAAGGCAGAGGAGACTTGATTAAGTCACACTTGCAAGTGTGGATTAGTGAGATTCACCAGGGGTTTTCTTTATTTTACCAGGAATCCAGGCTGGGCACATGCTGGGCTGTGCCAATTAAGATCCAGCCACCCTTCTTAATGGCACCTGGCAATGAAATACCAGGATATGATGCCTTCAGTTCTATGTGTCCACATGAGAAAGAGCATTTCCTTTCAGAAAACTACCGTGCAAATCCCAAACCATCAACAGAAGGAATTTATGCACCAAAAAGCCTGTTAGCCTGGAAAACCACAGCTGCACGTGGTTGCTCTCTCTGTGCAAGCTTATATTTCAGCTCAGAGAGATGCACCATGATTTAGTGAGTTTCCTGGTCTCTGGGAAGACCAATATCCTTTCATACCCTAAGTTCAGGATCCTTTAATCATTGTAGTTTGTGAGTGCTTTGCATCACTCTATACAATAAGCCAGCTTAACATGACATTTTCTCTCCTGCCTCTCACACTTCCCGGCACTACAAAGTCTGACACAAAGCCCTGGGTGCAGCATGTTTGTGAGACTTGGAATCCAGCTCAGCTCTGCATTATACAATTAATCTCTCATGTCTCAAATAGCTCAGAGCAGAACCACAGATCCTCTTAACCCCTAAGCCTCCCCAATCCAGATCTTGACCAGTGTGCCAAGACTGTGAGTCGGATGAACCACGTATGAGGCACAGTCTGAGAAACCTAGTGGGTGTTGTTAAGGTTATTAGGAGTCCTTCAAATCATTTGAGAGCCAGAGACCATCTGGGTTCATGATATTGAATAAATCCTGCCAAAAAGGTGCCAGCTGGACATACTTGCTTTGGACTATTACTGTAATGATATTTTGTAACTGAGCATCTTATTCTTTTATTAGCTCCAGTAGTGACTTTTTTTTTGTGCTATTCCACATCGCATCGAGTTTCCATGGCGAGGTTTCACTTGTGAAGAGGCTGCCAGGATGAGTTCTGTGAGGAGCTGCTGGAAGTTTCTCCCAGATTGAGTGGAGCCAATGCCTGCCAGCTGCAAATGGACCCACTGCTGGCCAAGGCTGAGCCCATCAGGGAGGGTGGTAAAGGCCACTCACATCATGTATTTAAGAAGGCAGGGAAAAGCTGCACAAAACCAACAGAGCTTGGAGAGAGCGAGTATAAAACAGCCCTGCAGACCCCAAGGTCAGTGCAGAAGGAGGGGAGAAGGTGTTCCAGGCACAAAGACTCCCTTGCAGCCCCTGGGGAATGGGCAGACCATGCTGAGGCAGCACACAGAGGTCCAGGGTGGAGCAGATATCCACCTGCAGGCCCTCGAGGACTCAGTTCTGGAGCAGGTGAAGGCCCAGAGGTGTCTGTGACCTTGTGGGAAGCCTTCACTGAAGCAGGCTCCTGACAGGACCTGTGGCCCCACAGAGGGATGATCCCACTCTGGAGCAGATTTGCTGTCAGGGCTTGTGACCCTGCAGGGGTCCCCACTGGAGCAGAACCCTGTTCCTGAAGGATTGTACCCTGTGCAAAGGAACCTTCATAAAGAATTCCCTCTTCTTGAGAAGAACTCACCTGGGAGAAGTTCATGGAGGACTGTGTCCAGTGGGAGAGATTAATATTGGAGCAGTGGAGGAGTGTGAGAAGACCTCTCCTGTCAAGGAAATAGTAACAGAGACAAGATGTGGTGAACTGACCACAGCCCCCCTTCCCCACCCACTGGGAGAGAAGAGGCAGAGAAACAAGGAATAAAGTTTAGCCTGGGCACAAGGGATGGATAGGGGGATGTGTTTTAAGAATTAGCTTTTATTTCTCACTATCCTACTCTTAATTGATGGGTCATAAATTTATTTTTCCACAAGTTGTGTCTCTTTTGCCCTTGACCTTGTCCTGACCCATGACCCTTTCATTGTATTTTTTTAGCCCTGCCCAGCTGAGGAGGGGAGTGACAGAGCAGCTTTGGTGGGCACCTGCTGTCCTGCCAGGGCCAACCCACAACACCTATAATGATGAATACAACTGCCAAGTTTTAACATGCCCTCAGAAACAGTATCCTGAAAGCTTCCAAGATCATTGCTATAGAAAAAGTGTCTGAATTTTAGGATGTAAAAAAAAAAAAAAAACCAAAAAACAAAAAACAACAATAACAAATAAACCTTATCTGGCATGGTCTGTTTCTCAGCATTGGTCTTAAATGTGTTATGAAATGCTGATAGCAATGCAGTCTCTGTGTCTGGAGGGTGTGGGTTACAGTCCCATCTGCTCTGGATGTTCATGCCTTGGGTGTCTTGAAGAGAAAGGGATTGAAAGAGTTGACCCCTGTAGTCCCTTGCACTTTCACATTTTTTATTACAAAGTTGTTTCTAATCCATGTGTCCTGGAGGAGCCATTTGTTCCAGGAATGTTCTTCCTGAGGACACAATTATTTTCTGCCCAATCTTTTCCCTAGTTTGATATTGCTTTCTTATTTTTTTTTCCCATGAAATCTCCATGTGTGGAAAACCAGATTTTCTGTTTGATCTAGGTGCTTATACTTGCTCCCTCTGCAGCTGATTTGAAGGCTTTGACTTGTGTGGGCTGCTGATAAATGACCACGTAGGCTGGCGTTTCTAAAAAGGCAAAAATGTCTGACGTATAAAAACCCATCAGAGAGTGCACAGAGCAGGTCTGTGTGGGGATGTGCCTACTGGCATGGGAATTCAGCTTTGTCTGCACATGTAAGTGCAAGGATTTGCAGAGAGAAGGAATGCAGGAGCCTTTGGGGTACAACTGTGTTATTCTCATCTTCTGTTGCTACCAGTCTGGCCAAGACTTGAACTCAGGAAAGAGCAATGAAGGTTAAGAGGAGTGAAGCAACCCCTCTCCCACATTAAAATGACTTTGGCCTTAACTTGTCAAAGTTGTATAATTTGTATGGCCACATCACCAGCCAAGTCACAAACAGACCTTCCAAGCTATGAGCTCAGCCCACAAATCACACTCATTAAGCCTTCAAATTTTTTCAGAGTACAAAAAGGGGAACTTTTTAAACTTCATTTATGCCCATGTATGAAATCTCTGCAATTCAGTCATTGTTCCAAAAGTTCTCAGGCAGATTACAGATGCTGGTGCCTTTGCTATCCTAAATGAATCACTGAGGATAAAATCTTTATTAAGCTTATACAATCTTGGCTCTAAAGTAGCAGTGCTGTGTGTGTAAAATCAAGGTCTCAGAAAGCAGCAGCAGTGTTTCACTGGGTCTTGCATGATCCAGGCAGAAAGGGTGATCACGATGCCAATAATGTACTTCAGCAATGGCAAAATAAAGGGGAGTCAAAGGAGTTTTAATCTTTAGGACAGCACATGGCACTATCTCTGCCAGTCAAAACCATTAAAAATTCAATGTTTTATTAAACAGGTTTCTGCAGGGGAAAATGCTGTGCCGCTAATTTGGAATGAAATATTAGCACAGTGCAAGCAAGCTTAGTGTAAGTTTACGTTTCCAAATTCTCACTTGCCTAGTAGGAAAGGTTACTTAAAGGATGATAAGTCTAAAGACTGATTAGGTGTGTAATCATGGTGTTATTATGCTAATGACGGATTTGTTTGTTGTCGTGTTATCAACAAAAGATTAAGCAAATTCCTACATGAAAGCTCGAGGTGAAACAGTCGGCTAGAGAAGGGCAGCAAATCTGTGCATTATCATCACTTCTTTGTGGAGTAATTACTGCTGTACGGGGTGCTTTTCTCTCAGTTCTCACAGGTGGCAAACCCGCAGAGTTTGCTGAGCAATTTTGCTTGCAGTCGTGTTGCTTCTTGGGCTGGCTTGGTTTCCGAAATCTGCGTATTTCGGTGGAGCATCCACTGATGGAGCAGACGTGAACATCATCTTTTCACTCAGAAAGGCATCTTTGGGTAAAGAAACAGCCCGTGGCTATGTAAACTTCTTAATACTTCAAGCCTGAAAGCTGTCCCGGGTGCGGTCCTCTGGTGCTGGATTCGATTGAGCTCTATGCCCGGGCACATTCTGAACTCATCCTGCCTGCGAGAATCTCTGCTGTGCCATGGGCACTGCCCCTGCCAGCAGCCTGGGCTCACACCTGAGCATGGAAATGAGCTGGGTGGCCAGAGGGTCCTTGCAATGAATTTTCTCTGCCGTGTCAGCATGTGGCCGATAACTCAATCGTGTCTGTGCATCAGAACGCTCCGGGCCGGGCAGAAATGCGGATTGCATTCTGATGGAAATGCCCGGCTCAGCCTCTGGCTGCGGCTGGTGCGCTGAGTCTTGCAAACACTGATGGTTTGTGCCTGTTCCATCCTGATATGATCCGCTGGGATTCCTCAGGAGTTTGAGATATTTCTTTTTTTTTTTTTTTTTCCTTCTTTTTTTTTTTTTTCTTTTTTTTTTTTCTTTTTTTCCTCTCAAATTCTTTCTAAACCTATTTGTTTGAAACCTTCACCTTCTATTTTGCATATTCCTTGCAGGATACTTCCAGCAGAGTTCTGGCTAAACATACCTGAGCTGGATGACTCTGCAATGACATAACTTGTTATGACAGCAATGAGTTTGGGGTGGGGCTTGTTCAGTTGCCACTATGGCTCCCCTAAAGAACTGAAGGGAGATTTGGACTCTTTGGCCCTGTAAACTCTTTCAGCTTTCTTGAAATCCATACAGTGACAAATTTTCCAAGATCTGAATCTGATCCTCTGTGCTTACAGGCCAGGCAGCAAAACAACATCCCACATGAGAGTGTCTGGAGCTGGTCATGGATATTTGAGAGTCGTGTCACTGTAATGGAGTTTCCCTTTAGAAATATTTCACCATTTCACTCCGGAAAAGCAAAGAAGAAACCCATTTGGCTTAACATTAATTTTTCAATGTAGGCATATTTTAGAATATTTGAGGTCTTCATAATAAAATTTATTTCAACTTCAAAGTGTATTCTATTTTTCTTTGCAAAAATATCTTGGTCTGTAATTTTTTTTTTTTTTCCTAGAAGAGACACTAAAGCACTTGTGAGGCAAATACCAAGTAAAGCAAATACCAAAATTACAGCTGGCCTCTGACAGAATTCTAGCTCAATACATACCAAAGACCTCATTTGTTTGTCATGACATGAAAGAGAAACAGATCTATACAGAGATCACAAACACTGAAATAATCATGAGGCCAATTATGTTACCTCAGTGGGACATAAATGTTTCTAACTTTAAGCATGCTATCTAAGGGCTTTGCTGACTAGGCAAACCGAGCAACTTGATGGATATCTGCAAGCTCTAAATGAAGTAACAAGATACTGTAAAGTGTAAAGGCATCACTGAGACCCACTGAAACCTGTGAGTTATCACTGGGGCAGCAGTGCCAGACACAGTATGTTTTATTTTTCCATGTCAATAACAGTAAAACTTGAGGGTCTCACAGCTTAATGAGCACTATATTGACCAAAAATGGGATTTAGCACAGAGTTATTTTAAGAGTCAGCTTAACTTTCAGTCTTTTTCCAGTTCACAACTGCATTCTTATTTTGAGATTCTTGTTAGCCCAAGCTGGACATGGTTTGAGTAGATTTTGCTGGATTTAATGTAAAATCAGCCATCAGTTTTGCCCCCTATAGGAATACCAGACGTGAATTCTGGCTGCCAAACTTGGAGGTTGGACAGAGTGATTGCAAGGTTGGCTCTTCCACCAGGGCAAACCAGTCCCAAACCTCTGGGGAAAATTTGAAGAACAGTGCCAAGTGCAACGCAGCTTTTAGTCACCATAATTGTATTTATAAAGCTACCAGGCCACCTGCTCAAGTGCTCGAGCTGCTGCTCAGCCGATTTAAAACCCAGTAGCCAGGTCATAAAATATGTATTAGAAGAACCAGACAACGTGTTAACTGGTGGCACGGAGGGGGAGCGAGCCTCACCCTTGAGCAAACACCAAACCTACAGATTGCCCCAAATGTGGCATCCTTGCTGTCTTAGGGCAGGGGATGGGGGATCAAAGGGTGAGTTGGAGGTGCTGGTGAGCGGGGCTGGAGCTCTCTCTGGGATGGTGCCTGGCAGGAGCTGCCAGCCCCGGGCGATGCTGCAGGGATGCTCCGCAGCGTGAAAGGTCTCCCGACACCCCCGACCCCTCTACAAACAGCATCGCAGGATGTATGTGCCGCTCTGTCGCAGAAATGGTAACATCTGATCTTTCCCCCAGTCACCATAGTTACCTTTTCATCTGAAGGAAGGAAATTGTGCTGCGCGGATTTATTTTTTTGTCCCCAAAGGAAACTCGATCGAGACGAAGATTGAGACTGATTCCATTCTGAATCAAACACGTCTTTTCCGTGCTTCATTAACAGCTTTTCTTTGTATATTTAAATAACTGAAAACTTTAACAGTTGTCCAGGTACAGTGAGGTCTGGATGTGTTTTCACTAGGTGCCTTAAGTGCAGGGACAGTTTGTTCACCAATCTTTTCATAAGTAATTAAATGACTGTTTTACCAGAAAAGAGTATCTTAATATCCCCAGATCTACTGTAAGGTCAGAAGCAATAATACCCCTTTGCAGACTGAGCATTGGCCATGCACTTTATTTATTGCAAACATTGATCAGTATAGAAAATCTGAAAATAAATTTTAAAAACACTTAGAACATTAAAAAAATCATAAATGGTTAGTTGCTTAAGTTTTCTTACTTGCTGGGAGCACTAATTCTGAAAAAAATAGAATTCTTGGAAGAGATTAGCTCTGCTCTGCTTTTGAAGCAAGTGAGGATATTGAGAAGGGAAAAGGATATAAAGAATTAAATACAATTAGGAAAGTTCATTATTCATGGTAATAAATGGGAATCTTCCTGTCCAAAGATAAATACTTCGCATTCATGGAAAGGAAAGGAACTTATAGGAACAACAGAGCTTATCACAGAAAACATGAAAAACATGCTATAAAAGTGACGCTCACATGGAAGAGGCTTGCTCTAGGGCAGAGTGTGTGACTCAGTGAGCCAGTCTCTGGCACTGTCCTGTGCCCTTTGCTTTGGTAAACCCAGCAAGAGCCACCATGAATTTTTCTTACCTCAGGACTCCTCTGGAAGCAGAAGGATGAAACCAGACCCTCTGTCCCCATACCACACCTGTCTTCCTCTGGTAGGAGGGAATCAGAGGATTGAAAAGCATCAAATCTGGGCTGGCAACATAATTCCTGGGATTCAGCTGAGCCAGGCATCATTTACAGTGCCCCTGAAGCTTCTCTCATACATGTGACCAACTCCCTCAAAACCTTGTTTGTCACCTTAGTTTCAAGCCTTTCTGTGTTATGCCACTAAACCAGCCCCAGAAAAAGGCACAGTTCTTTTGGGGGTAGGGGGAATGATTAGCATTTTCCATAAGAGAAAATAAAAAGGAAAGTATTTTTGTTTTCTACTCAGAAGCATTTTGTTCTGTGGTAGCACCGCAGGCTTGCCCAGGAGACCACAAGGGAGGGATCACAAAATTCAGTGCAGTAACAGCAAAGAGTCACTCCA
>VZSR01000520.1:41196892-41230836 GCA_013398615.1 Brachypodius melanocephalos | reverse complement strand
TTTGAAAAATGTCACCTGAAGGATTGTTTTGTTTGCTGATTTTCAGAAGTATGGAAACGTTGCTGAAGGCAGCTCCCTTCACGGCAGATGAAGCTCTCATTTGGCAGGGATGCTGAGCAACACCAACAAAGCTGGGCAGTTTGCAGTAGAGGTACCTGCACACAAGATACCAGAGCTGATCAGGTCACTCTGGGTTCAATGGACTATTGAAGGCTACAGGTATTGAGGAGTGTTTGATCCAAGTACACTTTAATTCCCTCTTCAAAGAGCAAGGAAAGTTGTTTGTTGTCTGAATAAAGACTGTTTCAGAGGTGAGATACATTCAGTCCAAATTCAGGATCCAAGCTCTCTAAAAGTCTGATCTGTAAGCAGAAGCCAAGCTTGAAGTGTGGGAGGAATCTCACCCAAGTACCTGGAATAACTCTTCCTTAAATCTAGGTCTCTTCCAAACCATCCAGAAGGAAAGCTTTGATATTTAAGTCCAAGAGGCTGAGCAGCATCCTGAGACCTCCATTCTCCTTGGCCCCACCGGAGCCACCAAGCCACTTCTTCAAGGTCTCAGCAGCACTTCTTTGGGGCTGAATATTCACTGGTTCCTGTGAATATTCTGTTGGTCTCTCCAGACCCTTAGGCTGAGATTGGTACAAGACCTGGTTACCTGGCTAGATTTGTGCCTATCATGATTCATACACCAGGCATCATTCCTTTTCCATTCTGTAAGGCATATGACATTGCTGATATGTTATTATGAAATGTGATTCTGAAACTGCAAGGGTTTTTTTGTTAGAGGATTGCTTACTATATTCCAATTACCATAATATACACAGTCCCCTTACTAGACTTCCACAGTTGCAAGTTACTGAATAATTTCAGTTAATGTGCTTCATTTGCTTCAGAATTATTTTATGATCCAGTTGAATGTTTTAATGATATTATGAAGTCCTTGTGACAATTCAAATAGCTAGTCACAGAATGGATTAAACAAGACCATGCTCAGTGCCTAAAGAAAATAATTGTTTAAGGAACGAGTTCCTACACGCAGTGATGAGCACTGAAAATTGAAGTGAATGGATGGTGTTACCATGTTATTTTCAGTAGGATTATTCTGGTTTATATCTGTTGAGGCATTTCACCAAAACAAGTTAATAAATGTGATCAATGGCACTGCATAAGAATAAAGGGACAGTTTTTGCTCCCACTGCTGCTTAGTCCTTTCACAGTCTCTTGTGATAAGGTTTGTTTTAGAAGGTTCCAAACTCTTGAGAGAAGAGGAATGTCAAATTCTCACCAGGTGTAAATCAGCACAGCTCTGCTAAAGACCACAGAAGGCTCCACGCCCAGAAAACCTGACCAGTTATGTTAAGCAAGACTGATGGTTTTAATATTCCTCTTCTTGAAGTGAGGTTTATGGCTACTTTGTGATATAAAGTATAAATTGAAGTTTTCTCAGCTGCATGCCAGGAATCTCATGCAATGACAGTGCTGTCGAGCTGCACTATTGTCTTTTACTGCATACATCAGGCAAGGGATTGCTGTAAGTAATTTGTTTTGGAAGGGTGGCAACCCTAATGGGGCATGCTTGATAGTGTTCAAAGGTTCTGATTAGGCACAGTACACAGAGATGTTCTTTTAACTTGAATCTCCAAAGAAAAAGACTTAATTTTAAACAAATCACTTTTCTCACAGCTTCATCAATTTGGTTTCTTTGAAACTCAGCAGTAAGATGTATCAAAGGAACAGATTGTTTGCCCAAAGCCTATCAGAAAATGCTTTTTGCCTGAACTGAACATACCAAATCTATTTTCACAACTCATTTAGAAATGATCCTGTAAGGACTATTATTGCTATAATGGTTTGTGAGGTTGGAGCCCTAAGACAGCAGCAAGGTGCCTCTGTGCAGCTGAGATGATACAAGCATGTCCTGGACAGCTCTTCCTCAAGGACTAAGGGGGGAGGAAGGCTCTGGCTCTCAGTGCTGGAGAGGGGAGCCCTGGCTGCTCCCTGCTGGCTGGGACAGAATGGTGAGAATCTGCTGGAGCTGATCCGCTTTTCCGTGATGCCATTGACTTTCTGTCAACTACAGCATCCCCTCTCCCTCACCCCCCACAATAATCCAGAAATTCACAGTCACCCAGAGCTTCACCTGAGCAAATAAAAGCACTGAGATGGCTTCTTGTCTGGTTTCACAGCATGGACAAAGCATTAGAGGACATTATCTGTACCAGATCGAAATAAGGGGGACCTTTCTGCTGTTAAATCTGTCATTAATCTCCCCAATACTTCCCACTCCCAGAGAGCCAAATCTGGAGACACGACAGTTGGAAATAGCTTTAAAAGGATATTATCACATTGATTTACAAAAGAGAGAGCTTTTAGCAAGAATATTGTCCTTTCAGTGTGATCAGGCTCCGTCTTTAATGTTTATTCATTTGGCTGCTGCACGGGGGAATGCAAATCAGAGAAATGCAGGAGCTGTACAGGAGTGTGCAAAATGAATACCACACAGCATCCCAGGCTTCATCCCTTCCTAGTCCAGCTTCTGAGGCACCGAGCTTTGTGTGCCGAGGATCCAGGGAAGAAAAAGCACCATAGCAGAGTTATAATATCCCCTTGTCAGGGAGAACATGAAATTCATGTGATTTCCTGGGATTTGTGTCTGAGCCACTGCTGTACATATGTTTGGTTGTGAGAGAATCTGGCAAAATAATTTATTTATAGTCACTTTGAGGGGCTTCTGCAGGGCAATGCCCCTGACCTTTCTGTTGCTTCTTTTTGAGGCATCGATACTTGTAGGGAAATCTCTGCACCTTCAAAGCTCTAGTCTGTTGTTAGAGGTGTCTTAAACATTTTTTTGATAAATAAAGTGGAGAAGCAGCTTTAGGAAAGAGCCAAGATTAAGCATTTACAAGCTGGGAATTCAGTCATCTAGAACTTCCTTGTGCAATTGCTCATCCAGAAAGAGCTGAAAACTGCACCACAGCTGGGAAATTCTTCTCTGTAAGCATCAGCTGGCTTAAAACGAGACCTCTGGTCAGTGGAAGGGCATCAGTGCCACAGGAGGTGTTTGCTCCCACCTCAGTTTATTGAGGTTTATTGAGGCAGGTTGGATGTATCATCCTCTCGAGGCAGGTCAGCCTAGGTGAGGCAGGTCCCTCCCAAAACGAAGGCTCCAAAAACAGTTCTCTGGCACTGCATTTCACAGGTGTGTGTATTTAGCAGAGTGTAAAGAAGATTCATTGCTCTGTCAGCCTCCACTGCTATTAACTTCCATCTGTCAGTTCAGGTTACAGAATAACTGAACAAGATCTAAAAACAGACATTACCTGCAAAATGATGGAGCCCTTGGCTATTAAACCAAGCATAGCAGTGGTTGTATGGTCAAGTGGATACCTGAGTAAACAGGTAATTGTTATGCATTAAAGTATGTGGCCATTTTTTTTTTATTTTTAGCACACTAGTGCAAAATATTTAAACCAGTTGATCAGACCCAGTAGGGAAATTATATTTTCAAGAGGAATTTTAAGGAATAAGAAGAGTCTCTGTTCTGTCTGGAAAGAGCTACGTGCAACCTGTGGTTGGTGAATTTATCCTCACTCCATGCCAGGTGAGAGAGATGCACCAAGTGCCATATGCTCCTCTCCACTCCCCCTCCTTGGACCCACAGGACCCACAGTAGGGGTGACTGAGGTGGTGTCTGCCCCTGCCAGTTTTGTGTTTGTTGGACATTTCCTCTTACCCAAGGGATGCTCTGCTCTGTGTTTGCGGATGCAGTTCATTCCACTCCACATAATTGGGTGGCAGATCTGAGCTGAAAACCAAAGTCAAAGCTTATGGTGGTTTTACCTGGGGGTAAAAAAAAAAATAACATAAATACATATTTTGTTACAAGGTCAAAAGACTGTTTAAGGTATTGAAACAAAGCACCACAGGCACAATGGTCTATGAAGTCAAAGCTGGTCAGTGAAAGACCTTGGGGTACCAAAATACTGATGCTGGTTCTGAGTTCATTCAATATTTTCGTTACTCAAGTGAAATAAGAAAGTAGAGGATGTGTTAATTAAACTTGAAATTGGACACTTCACTGGGAGGTGTCAGAAATACCAAAGAGGACCAAAATAAAAGGGCTTGAAGAAGCTGAAGAAGGACGAAACAGGATTTAGCTAAGAAAAAGCATGTGCTAATGGCTGAAAGAAAAAGTAATAAAATCTAAAAGGAATTATGCCAAAGTAGGTGTATTATTATGGTGCTAGAGAGCTCTGCATCTCTAACCTCAGAGTGTAGCTTAGATCAAGTGGAAAATTGCCATTTGAGAGAGCTAATTGAGTTGGGCTCTACATACAAATGGTTTTACCTTAATTTCATAAATTAGAGAAGAACCTATTTCAAAACGAGCAAAAGCATGTCTCAGATGCCAGCTTCCTTTTTAAAGGTAAGCTAGTTTAAAAATGAGATTTACGTAAGTAGAATGACTCTAAAATACGTGTGGGGCTCTTTTCAAATTACCTGATGGCTAAAATGCTGCCTTACATGGCTGGAGAGTTTATCTTTATTCCCCTATCTGTCACTGAATTTTTAAGGAGGGAACACACTGCAGTACAGTGGAGCTTCTCAGCCTTTTATTTTTTAAATACCACTAAAACTCATTAATGGTATTTAAAAAATACCCATTCCTTAAAAAATGCTGATGGTGGGGCTGATAATCCCACTCCTCAAGGCTTGACCCTTCACTTGTTGAGATGGTGCAAAGGCATCAATGTGAGTACTTCACTGAACTCAGGGGGAATTTTCACCAGGTATGTAACTTCTACACAATACTTTAGGTGTCTGTGTGTGTGTGAATGTGCTATGGCAAATGTACTGTGAATTTCGCTCCCTTAGATTCGTAAGACAAGCCTTTGAGTTACTCTTACTCTGTGTTAAGATTTGTGTTGTAGTAAATACTATAAGAATAATACAGCCTGTTTAAATCAGGCTATCAAGTAAGTGCTGTTACTTTAAGAGCTGTTAAAACCTTTAGGCCTGAATTTTTAGTCAGGTCTGGGGCTAAGTTTAGCAAGGGAGTCCACTCCTTGTAAGTCCTTGTGACCCAACAGGAGGATCTCCCTTATTGCTTTTTATCTTTACCTTTTCCTATCCTTACCCTTTTTCATTCCCAGCCCACATGTAGATCACTTTTGTTTGATATTTGTTTTAGATTGATGATGGATTTTAGTCCAATGTGCTTTTCTCCAGTGTGCTTTAACCATCTAGTAAGCAGTGGAGTGAACCTTGCCAATGAACTCTGTTGCACTTTCACCATAATATCAGACCTGCTTTTGTGATACCTTTGCTGGGCATTCTTTGAGTGACCTAAACCATTCATTTTTACAAATTCTAAACCATATGGAAACTATTATGTGAATTCCAAAATTCCATCAATAAGGAATTGTTGCATTACAGCGCTGTGAAATTACTGAAACAGCTCATAGCAACCTAAAAATTTTACCAAGCTTCCATACGCAGAGAAGACTGTGTTTATGAAGCATGCAGGTGTATGGGAAACTCTTTAGGAAGCGCACAAATTGTAGCAGGGTGTTATTTGCATTTTTTAAAGAAACAAACAAACAAAAACACAAAAGAAAACAACAACAACAAATGTCACCAAGGCTACTGTCCATCTTTTAATTCAGTATTTGCTTATATTTGTGTATGAAAGGCATCCTCCCTCTAAGAACTCCCTTCCTACTGCTTTGAAGAGGGGCAAGCAAAAATTTCACAAAGATTGTTTTTCTTGAAGAAATATTTTGCCCAAAAATAATGAGATCCAAACTCACACAGTTATTTTCTAAGGATGTCACATTCAAATGCTGACCATTGTGGTAATGCTCAGCCAGCCTCAAGATGATCAGAGCTGAACAGTTCTCCTATTAATCAGAAAATCTCTTTAGGTTCAGTTGCCACTCAACAAGTGTTGGGTTTAACCCAATATCAAAGTTAATATACATTACAGTTATGGCTTTTTGCACTCCATCAAAGGCATAAGGAGAAGTGTGCCACTATTCAAAAAGTCATTTCTATCTTGTCCCAGATCCAGTCCTGCCATCTGCTATTAACTGTGTACAAAAGTGAGGAGTTCCTTTGCATTCCAAGGCCTGTTTTCTAACCCAGAAATTATGTCAAATGGTTGTCACTCAAGACACAGAAGCATCTCCATTTGCAAGGGCTCTGAATTTGTCTCTGCCACAATTTCTGGTTACTTTGGGATTGGTATAATAGTTACATAAATTTTTTTAGGGGTGCTACATGGAACAGCTCCTCCTCAGTGAGGACACGAGTGTTTGCTGCCTGTGGGTGCTCTAAGGAGCTGGCAGCTTAAAAAGGTGTCAGAGGGTGAACATGCAGACTCTGCACTACCAAAACCTTCAGAAAACAGTATTTCCTTTCCTCTTCTGGTGTAATCTGCACCTGATGGGGGCTGCCCTCCATGGGTTATCATGTTTCCAACCTCAGGCAGGTCACAAGGGCAATGTCCTGTATTCTGACATCCCACTGGAGTCAAGGATTTAGTGCTCACAAATATCTGAATACATTTACATACATTTGTATGGGTTGGGTTTTTTTGCTTTTGATTTCATGATGAATGGCTTCTGCATTCAGGATCTTTCATCAATAAGATCTTTCCTTCTGTGAAATTTCTCCAAGCAACAAATCTCCTGTCTGCATCCATGCAGTTTTAGTGCATGGCAGTGTGGTTACTCAGTGTGGAATCGACTTCTTTCTAGCTTGATTGATAGATTGATAGATTGACAAAGCTTTGTGTTTCCAAGACAATCCCAGTCATTTCTAGTTGCTCTCTTTATAATAATTCTATACCACTCTGCAGAGCAGACTTGGAAACCTCTTGTGTAAGGTGAATCTTTCTAATCTTGCCTTCTCCATAAAACTATGAACCCATGCCCTTCAAGCATTGGAGCCAAATCAAAATGACTTCAGATCTAGAAGTAAAGATCCAGAAAAAACCATTTAGCAGCTTCATTCTTGCATTTATAGAGTAAGTGTCTCAGGGGTAACGTTCTGTCATCCCTTTTTACACATGACAAATTTTAATGATTATATTGCTGGGATGGTTGTACTGTAAGATGTCATTAAACTCCTACCAGGTTTCCTGTTTGAAAACTGCCTTGTTAGGTCTATTTAACTCACAGCACATTTAACTATTAACAGGACACAATCAGCATCTTGATGTACAGTTTGGGGAAGAGAGAAAGAAAAAAAAAGTCTTGCATCTTGTGGTTCAAGGGTGTTTTCCTCCTTTTGTCCTGATGATCACTGAGATTTTGTCCATGGTAAATGTAAAATGGGTGTGAGTTGTGCATGCCTGTATTTGCACACATGCACATGCAATGGCTTTGACACAGCCACGAGGGGCACTGAATAAAGCAAGCAATTCATATTCTGAGGCTGGTCTTGCTGGCTTTTATCACAGCTTTCATATCAGCACTGCTAGCTTCAGCCCACTTGTAAGACTCTCATTAATCTTAATTCATCCTCCATCTACCTTAAAATGTGCCTTGAAGTAATTTTTTCCCAGCCCTTTTAAACCATGCTCAGTCTCCCAGGCTAAAGACAAATTTATCAACCTTGTGCAGCAATGTCCAGTGTCCAGGAATATTTCAGCCTTTTGAGAAAATCTCTCCAGGTCCTTCACATGGCTTCTTCTTCAGCCTTGTGTTTCTAGCATTCCCCCCAAACCCAAGGATTGTTTCATTAATTACCAGCATTGCCACCACTGCAATATAAATCTCCAGACATGAGGGCTAAGTACAATTGTTTTAGAAAAGATGACTTGTCTTTGCACAGACTGTGTCACTTCCTCATCCATCACCCTCAAGTGATCACAACTGAATTACTCCCCACCACTGCCACTCATTTTTCAGGCCTCTTGCTAATTCATGGGGGCTTGTTAAAATGCTGCAAGCAAAGGTGCCCTTCTGATCTTTCCAAACATCCACTAAATGGTTTGAATTTATTCATTGGACTGAGCTCATCCTGGATCATGTCTCTTTTTTGTGTCTGTCTCATTGACTTTTAAATTTCCATTAAGGCTGCAGTGTCTTTTTGTTTGAAGCCAGATTTGTTGAGGAAAGTTACTGCTTTGAAGGGAAAGGGATGTAAAAAATCTACACAAAATTGCCACAGCAGAAACAAAACATGGCAAACAAGCAATTAGCCTTGCACAGAGCCATCAGCATCTTGGACTAGCAGGAGCTTGAATTTGGTCATAGAATGATTTGGGGAGCTGCTGACTCCCCTTGAAAGCAAAGAGGATTCTAGAGAAAGGGTTCCAAGAACAAGACCTGCCACTTTAACTTGACCTGCGTTTTAAATTCAACCCGAACAGCATCTTCAGATGAATGACAAAAATAAACCCATAGCTCATGATGATGTGTCACAAAGTTCCCACCTGACAACACCTGATTAGTTCAGGCTTCCAAGCCCTCTTGCATTCCTGTTTCTCATATATTGAATTTCAGGCTTGCCAGACTGAGAGGAGTCGGAGGAGGAAATGAAGAGGTCTCAGAAGTCAATAGAGGTTAGGGCAAATGCCAGCTGATGGAAGGACTGACACAGAACCTGCCTCCACCATTGTGAGGATGAGATTTTCAAAGCCAGTGATATAAAGCCAACAGGGACAGGAACAAGCTCCTCCTTTGCCTGACCTTGTCACACTCCCCTGTCATGGCAATGTTGGGAGATATAATGTTTAATCATCTGTCCCAGAAATACAAGCAAGGGAGAAAATTCAGATGTTCTGCTGGGGGAAAAAAAGTTTTCTCATCTTCAGCATTGTTCTGACAGGCCTCCCTCAGCTTGTGGGAGCTGCTTGGAAATTATAATCACCTGCCTGGCAATCAAGGGCCATAAGCAACAAGGGCAGGAGGCAGAAAACAGCACCTGAATCCCCCAGGCCAATACCCTTATTTTTCAATATAGTTGATGTTTCGGGCATTTTGCTGCTCTTTCAAAGTAAAATAAAAGAAAATTAAACAAAACCTGATTCTCAACAGCATTTGTTAATGGCTAAGGGAAGAGTATTTATAGCAAGTACTTGCATGCCATAGTGCCAGCCAAATGCCTTAAGTGTCTGACAAACACTTCTAATTAAGCAGACCAGTTAAAATTGGGGGTTTAGGGTCCAATTTGTGAGCTGAACCAAAATTGCTGGGGTGTGAGCATTGCAACTGTCCTTAAATCCCACCGCACCATCCCTGGGTTAAGATGTGTCAGGGTGTGCTGTGTTGTGGTACCCAGCCCCTCCAGACAATCCCAGCCATGGACTGCAGAGCCTTTGCAGGGATCTTCTGGCATTTGCCCTCCAGGAAGCAGATCCACGTGGCTCTGAACAGGGTCCCATCTTTCTGAGGCACACAGTTGGAGATGAAAGGGTTACAGCAATGACCCTGTGAAAGAGGGAGTAGCTTCTTTTCACCACCATGTGAGATGCAAGCCCCAGGTGGGAATAAAGGAGGAAAGCTGTGTATACCAATGCACTGTGGTGTATTTTGAAAACTTGTCATTGTTGAGCACCCCTCAACAAGAATTCTTGTCCTCAATGAAGTTGTAAACCGGCAGGTCCTGAAAACCCGGTGTCAAGATTTCTCTTCAAATGAAAACTTTCAAAGCCTATTGCCTTTTATAAATAAGAATAAGGTCTGCTAAGACCAACTCCAGAACACTGAACATTGACTAAACACCAAACCCTTCTCAGGAATGGCAGTGACTTGGAAACAATCTAATAATTAAACCAGTGACATTTCAAATGTGAGAAGCCAGAGTGATTTTCCATTTTCAAATGTGTCCCTCTTTAATTCAATATTTATTTAGGTGACAGTCCTCTGAGTTAAACAAGATGATTCCTTTAGGATCCTTTGTCTTCTCCAGGGTAAAAAAGTCAAGACCTGCTCTAACCTCTTTGAACATTCATGGAGTGTTTATAATATGCAAACACACCTTTATTCCATTATTTGGCACTAACAGTGTTTCTACAGCTCATGATTTCCTGCATGAAATAATGCTTAATTAGTGCTGAATTACAAGGGAATTGCTGTGGAACTACATAAGCCATCCTTGCAAATCCCCTAATTAATTCAATGTGATTGCTGCAATTGCATTGAATTCTAAATGGATTCATAATGATTAGAAACCTGAGGCATACCTGCCTCTTATTGATCAGTGTGTGACAACAGGATTTCTTTATAGAGAGATCACGTGGACAGTATGTTGATACCAGTACCTGAAGATTTTTAGTGCCTCTTGGGAGGAAGCTGACAAATGTGGTATTTAAATCCAGGGCTACAGTGATAAATGAATCAAATCTCATCAGTTTTCCCCAGTCCTTCTGGGGCTGCAAAGTTACTCACCCTGCTGAGTGCACAAATGAATTGAATTTAGGTTTTGGTGCTGAAGACTATAAATCCAGGTGATCCTGAATTTAATCAGAGAGACACAACACCTGGGTTCTCAGCTCAGGTACAGGGCATATGTTTACAAGGCTGTATTTCCAGGAGTCTCATCCATCTGCCATAGAAAGTTTCTCCCTGGTTTTGCTGGATGTTGGGTAAGACCCTAAGTTCACAAAGTTGCTCTGTAAACATGACTTTATCCCTGAGATGGGAACAACCCTGCATTTCAGCATTGCCACCCTAAACTGGAATGTGGGGAACTGGAATGGGGGTGTGTGCATCCCCACACCACGCAGCCCCAGCTCTCAGCTCTGCACTGGGGTGTTCTACAAGGCTGGTGGTGTGTGGAGAAGCATCACCAATCCCACAGTTTGGACATCTGCCTTCAGTGTAAGCTGGGAAGGAATTTGGCCTGCTGTTTCAATATTCTCATTCTTTATCTGTCCAGTCGTGTTTATGATCTTGGAGGAAGCATGTTGGGACTCAGCTCTACCTTCTTCCACTTGCAGGTTTTTAGCTTCCCATTTCTAAAATTCCTGTTATCACAGTCTCCCATGCATTGAGTCATGCACTCCTGGAAGCCAATGCCAAAAGCACTGCTGATTTCAGTAGGAGCACTTTCAGGCACATTTGGTGGGTTACTTTTTTTTTTTTTAAATTTATTTTTTTATTTTATTTTTATTTTTTATTTTTCTTTTTCCTTTTTTTTCCTTTTTCCTTTTTTTTTTCCTGCCTGTCTTGTAACAGATCCTCCCAGTTTGTAGTATCCTTCAGACTCTGACATTTGGAACAGGTTAGGCTGACACAGACATTCCAATTTTATACCCCCTGTGTAAGATTTATTCCCACAGACTTATATTGGTCAGTGTTCAAATTATCAGTGGTTCCAGGCAGTCTGCTTCCTTGGGCTATGCTGGCATAAATCTACTGACTTTGGGGGAGTTGCTTTTGATTTCCACTGATAAATACAAGAAAGGACTCAGCACTCTCCACCTAAAAGGCTTAGATTAGATTCCTCCTGGCCCCATTAATATTGCCACTGGTATTCTTCGTGTATTTCTTTCTCTGTGTACATCAGTAAGTGCTTTCTCCCCACCTTTAAAATTCCTTTAACTATTAAGATAACTGAAACTCCTTTCCTTAGAAAGTTCCTAACTGATCTCTCAGTCTGAGACACACTTGAATGCACCTTGGTAAAAACTCTCTATTTCTGAATTGTGTCAAATGCTGGACTTAGAGAGAACAGTCTGGGTCACTGGGTCTCATTCCTCACAATTTCAGTAAAACATGTAAGGGATGCTTAGTCCAGATTGGCCTCAGAACATCCCCCCACAGCAGATCCCAGTCCAAGAGAAGGCTCTCTATTTAAAAAGGAACACAGGATCATTAAGGAACCTCTTATTTCCAAAAAGTAAAATCTACTTGAATCAGAGGACACAGCAAGATGCATACTGTGCTTACAAGGCACTGTACTTTAGTGGAGCAGAGCTGAAGGAATTGGGGGGATTTTAACACAGCTGAGTCCAACCACCAGCGTGTGCTGATGTGGTGACAGCCTCAGAGGCAGAGCAGACATGGCTGCATGGTCATGGATCACAGGGACGGTAGGAAAGAATGGGTACAAAGTTCCTACCCCTCCTCTGTCACCCTTACATGAGGTATTTACAATAGGATCTCAAGCAAAGAAAACCTCCCCACATGTCCTGGCTGTAAAGTTGGAACTGGGCCTCGAGTTTCAGTGCTGTAGGACTATCTCAGTTTGTAATCCACGCTCCCAGCTCTGGGCTCTGTTTGCACAGGTTGGCCTTGGCAAGATGCAGATGGCAATATTCCTGCCTTCAAATGGGAACTTGCATCTGACTCGCAATTGTGAGAACCAGCAGCTGGGTGAAGAACCCTTCCCATTCACTTAAACCAGGTCAAGAAGCAGACATGTGCTGTGTGTCCCCACAGGCAAAGTTTGAGGCAATGATACTCCCATGTAACTTCTGGAGGAGTCGATCTATTCCTAAGCCTCATTAAAATCGTTTGCTTCCAACATGTTCTGGTTTGCACTAAGTATTCGGTACTTTAAAACTAATAACCTGGTGGAATATCCTTCCCACAAGATATTCCACTCTCCTCCCAAGAGATGCAATCTGAGGCTGGGAGTAGGCAGCATTTAGTGCCTCCTGAGCTTTAGTGCCTTGCTCCAGCAGGGATGCAGACAAGGTCCTGCCATCACGCACATCCCAGAGATGAGCGTGTGAGCACATCACAAACTCCACACACGTTTTACACAACGCTCTGTCACTCTCTTGCCCTCTGCTGCTCCCTCCCTGACAGCACCGAATGTCTGACCCTTCCCAAATGGCCCTGCACATTTGACCCTCCCGTGAGAGGTGGGAAAGGCTGAAAATGCCACTCCAATCCCTGGCTGTGCAGTGGTGGAGCACAGTGAGTCTCAGCAGTGGCAGGCAGGGACTTTGAGTTAATGCAGCCACATTAACCAGTCAGGCAAGGAAGCAGAGACATTTCCTGAGGTGGGAAATATATTGAAATGCTAATAGACCCCGGCAGGTATTGCTGGTCCTTTGGGGAAAGATACCTAGGAGGAACTTCTTAATTGTATGTTCACCAGATCCTTTCAACAGATCAAAAGGGAGTACTGATATCAGCAAATAAACTTTGATTTCTGCCTTTCACTGCTGGTACTAATTGGAAGGAAATTCCCTGGCCTGTGGAACAACACTTAATTTAAAAACATTGGAAATGTTAATTGAATAAGGGGGCAGGGTTGATTACAAGCATGACCTCATGTCTAAAATGTTAATGAGGGCTCTTGACACGTGAACAACAAAAGGTCATGATAGTATAAACAATGAGATGAGAAAGAACCACCAGCTAGAGCCTGACAGTGACATACGAGCCTCATGTGAGAAAGAGCTTTGGGCAGAGAGGAAACTGCCAGCTTCAGAGCTGAGACAGATACAACACAATCTAAAACAGAAGACCCATTTTCTGTACTCCTGTACTGCCACTCACCTTTATTAGAGTTTCAGGGCTACAATTCAGGCAGGGTTTTAGCCTAAGTGCTTCGTTTTTTGTTCATCAAGGACCATTGGGTCCTTTCCTGTGCAACCTTGGACCTGATTTACTGGGCAATGTACAGATCAGAGAAGATTACCACATGATGAGGAGTTAGGGAGGCTGACAGATAACCCTTGGATAACTGTCTGGGAGGGGCATGCAGAGAGATGCCATCTTTTCCTGGTAAGAAAAGGTCATTCCCTTGCCTTCAGCAAGGAGAATCACATAATTAGGTCAATAGCTGGATTTGTGCTGTTGGGAGAAGAAGACTTGGGGGTATATCTCATCTCCTTGACAGAATGGAGTTTGTGTCTTTTATACAGACATGCAGCTGGAGAAAATCAGAAGAGCAGGCAAAATACAGAATCACAGAATATCCTGAGTTAGAAGGAAGCCACGAGGATCATTGAGTCCCACTCCTCGTCCTGCACAGGACACTCCCAAGAATAATCTCCTGCACAGAACCTGTTTACAAACTGGTGAATTTGTATCCTTTTAGATTTTGTTTTGTCTCTCCTTAGATATTTCTGTTAAACTATTTAGAGAACATGTATATAAAGCAATAGAGCAATATATAAAAAAGATCATGTGGGAATATGCTTTTGGGACTTTTGGCTCAGAAGATGGTTCCAAGATCAGGCAAGGACTGTATCTTAAATTTCAAGATTAGCTGTAATTTTTTTGTTGTTATTGGAACACGTATAAATAACAGTAGAAACCCAAACAGAGTCAAAGTAGAGAAAAGGATATAACTTATAACTCAGCATTATTCCACCTGGAGAGTCTGTCTGTGACATGACAAGTTTGTATGAATCCAATATCCCTGGATTTCCCAGCCCCATTTTCAGTACTGAAGCAACAATCCAGTGTCGTGAGAGGAAGGTTCTCTAAGTGGAGAAATGATGTGTGGATGTGCTTTGAGAATTTGTGTTTGGTTAGTAATTTCCCACACAGATTATGTTTGCAAACTGCTGAACCTCTACTGAGTATATATTCCCTCTAGACTTTCACTCTGCCTCTCTTCTGAAGTCTCTGTTATTATATTCTCAATCTTGTTTGTAGTCCTCAGACTCTATTTACAAATTCTTCCAGCCTTCTTCCTCCTTTATTCCCAAACCCTATTAATATCTGACCTAGAGTGCATTTAAGTCTCACTTTTTCCTTTATACACGTAACCATCACTGACTTTCAATCTGGTGGCTATGCAAGAAAGCTTTCTTATCTGCCTTGCTCTTCTTTATGCAGTCAAACTACTTCTCCTGATAATTCTGATTTACTGTTGTATTAAGTTAAAAATGATTTGTTCTTTTTTTTTTGTCTCTATTCTGATGATCCATGGTCCTCCATTGCAAGCCCTCTCTTATTTCTTGCCAGATTACTATGCATATAGAATTAATTTCACTTAATACACTGTATCCCCCTGATTCTTTTTTCAGAAAGAGAGAGGAAGGAGTGAGGAAAACTGGAAGGAACTTGATTAAATGTGACATCAGATACACTTAGAGTAATCAGCCTATAAAGCTTAGTACAAATGTCCTCGTTCTTTCTTAGCTTCCTTAGAATAGGGTATGTCATTGGGGCATATTGTTTTAAGAGGGAAGAAGAAAAAAAGGTATTTTGCTTCTGCAACTCCTATGGAATCCCAGAGAACTCAACACTTTCCCAGTGCAGAACACCTGAAGGACAGTGTTGCTCAGGGTGGCTCATGACTCATTCTCAAGCTGACCCATGCTGGTTTATACTTGGCCCCCAAAGCTGCAGCAGGCAGCCAAAGTGACGTCACATCTGAGGCCTTAAACGTGTTTATTGTCAGCAGGAAATCTGTCACTCACTTGTCAGAGCTGCAGAATGGATTAACCAAGGTCTTGAATTATTTTTGTCTCTGAGATTACTCACTGCTTTGTAAAAGACTGAGTGGGGAATAACACTAAAAGTTAGAATAATCCAGCCTTTTCCAGAATATTTCATGGAGTAGGAGCATTTGCAAATAACTGCAACCACCAGAAAAAAACCAAACCGTTATGAGTTTGGGGAAGTCCCAAATATATTCGTTTGCCCTCATGGTCTGCATCATCTTCACACTTCTTTGTTCTGGTTTTCCTTTCAGTGCTTTCCAGGATCTCTGTGCTGACATGCCCTGTGGCAGGGAAGGGGGAGGATTTCTGAAGAGCCTGTGTAGTCATTATGGGCTTGCTCTTGAGCAGCACTGTCTTCAAAGGGTAGTGACATTATTGGAGTAACACTGCAAAAGTAGCAAAGATCCCGAATGGCAATCAGAAGCTTTTTGCTTTGTTTAAATAAATTGCTTTGGCTTAATGTCACCATAAACATTCAAGTATCTTCCTTCAAAGAAGTAAGTTCTGTTAGGAAATTAGCCCAGGTGCCAATCACATCACCTTTCTTGTTCACATGGTTATGCTTGGGTTCATCTTTACTTTTTACCAGTCTGGTGATTTGCCATTGGTTGGATCCTACGAGATCACCTTATGATTTCATTGCAGTTCAGCACAGGACTCCATCCTATACACCACAAACTGTTCCCACCTTACCTGCATTTTAATGGCTCTTCCAGTTCCATGGCTTGGACTCTGCAGTCCTTCCCACCAGGCATGAGCACGTTGTGACCTCAATTTGAGAGGAAACAAAAGACTTTTCCACGACTGAAGCACCAGATAAGGTTTTACAAATGGAAAAGTGAGCCACAGAGCACCATCTCTGTTTAAAAAAAGAAAAGGAAACAGCCAGCTGTCCCACCCCTTCTGACACTGTCAGACATTGCTTTGCAGGATTCACCTTCTTCCAGAAGTCATGATTTACATTTATCACTCAGTCTCTTCAGATGAAGTGGTTAAAAAAAGCAGCTGATACATTGCAGAGAATGTTCTCAGCAGCTGTCAGGCAGGTTTTCTGTATAGCTGAGCACTTCTTCATACACAACCACTATATTATAGCCACCCCAAACTCACTGGTTGCCTGTTTCTAGACACAAATGAACGTGAATCTTATTCCTCCTGCAGTTTTTGCCACTGACTCAGTGCACAGGCTGAGCACAGAGGGAGCAGCATTCTGCTGTTGGTGGCAGTTTTGGAGGCTGTACTTACAACTGAACAGATTTGATGACTTGTATGGATATTTACATTCACAGCAAGTCCAAAGATATTCCCAGGAGGAGCAATAGTTAACTCCAGTGTCCTTGACAAGCACGAGCAACAGCATGTTTGTGGCAGGGTAAATTTCTCCCTGTGGCATTCTCTGCCTCCAGTCCTCCCATGTTGTGTAGTCTGGCTTGTTCACTATTAAAGTGGAGTCAGGCAGGAAATTCAGAACTTCTTCAGATTTTTATTATTTTTCCTCTTTGTTAACTGAAATATTTGTAAATTTTCTGTGGAAAACAAAAGAACGAAAAAAGACCTGTCACAATGCTTTGTTCTTATTGACATTCTGGGTTTTAATCAAATTTAGTTTCTCACTTCTAGAAAGGAGGTTGTACCAAGGTTGGGGCAGTCTCTTCTCTACAGTAACACGGCAGGAAACGGCTTCAAGTTTTGCTTTGGGAGGTTTGGATAGGATGTGAGGAACAGTTTTTTCATGGAAAAGGTGATCAAGCACTGGAACAGGCTGCCCAGGGAAGTGGTGGATTCACCATTCCAGGTATTCAAAAGATGTGTAGATGTGGAACTTAGGGATATGGTTTAGTGCTGACCTTAGCAATGCTGGGTTAGTGATTGGACTTCATGACCTCAAGGTTCTTTTCCCACCTAAGTAATTCTATGATTCTTTTGACAAGTAAGATCATGTGCTCCTGAAAACTTTTCAGAAGGAAAATTTCATCAAATCTTGCACGTGCCTATGAGAAGAACCTTCAGCCAGTTTGCATTTTCATCAGAGGTACCCTTCAACAAGAAATAAAATGATGCTCCATTGTGTTTTTTAGAGCTTGTACACCAATTGTACAGATTTTGGATTTATGATGTTTTCAAAAATCTAAAGTACCATTCTTTCATGATTTCTAGGTGACAAATTCAGGGGCTCCTCCACTTGCTTGTCAGCTGTAGTAAATCAGTTGCTATGAATGAATCGCATTTTATGTGTTCCAAGTGCTAACATCCAACCAAATGTCAATGCAAGAGTTAAATTTCTACTCTAGACAGGCTTTTTCCCTCTTAGATTTCAAGAAAAAAAAATTCAATTTCAGACTAGGCAAAGGTCAGTTGGCTTAAGTTTTTGTCAAAGTACAAGACAAGACTGGATAATGATCACTGGATTTGAGTGAATGTGAGCTGGCTTCTCTCACTGCTGACAATTGCTCCATTACTTTGGCTTTGGATTTGCAATTCTTTGCTAAAGAAAGAGTGAAGAAACCCCCAGGCCTCCATTGCTCACTCTTCCAAGCCAGCACCGAAAGCAAAACTTCAAAGCTTTATAAGGCTGGTATTAGTTATGAAGATAATTGATAATCATGAATATTACAGAAGTGCCTGTGGGATGACTCTGACGTGGCCTCACACTGCTGTGGAGCAGCAGATGGCCACAGCCCTGGAAAGTCTGTAGCCTGGGCTGGCATCAGGAAACCACATTGTTATTCCAAGATTTCTTTAGAGATGTGTCTCTGTGTTAAGATGTAAATCAATCATTGCAGAAGCTGCTTCTGAACCAAGAGTACAGCACAGACAACCACAAGTACATCCAGATTTTTTGAGGTAAAATTGAAGCTTTGTGGGGAAACATTTGTTTCTTGAGACAAGGCAGATTAACAAAGATTTCTGGGCTTGATGAACTTTGGTCAAGCCCAGTGCCAGGGTCCTGGCAGCCCATCCTTGTGTAACCATTACAGAATGGAGAATCAAAGGCTGCACATTGCCTGCTCCTTGCTGCCTGCTGATGGATCACAGTCACATCAGAGACATGGGTGATCTCTCTGAAGCTGCCTTTATCCATCCTGCTTTGGTGCTTCAAGGCTCATGAGCGATTTTTATTTGGTGTTTTTTAACTTCAATCTGCTTCTAAATGCAAGGAGAAAGCATTGGTTTTTTACTCACCTTAGCCATGAACTTTGGTGAAAAGTTGAGGTAGCAGATACTTCTCGTTGATCCTGATGCAAAAAACAAGCCTCTACAAATGGCAACACATCAGACAATGTTTATTCACCATCCTGAAACAAAATGGACATGAGCATATGCTGTCATTCTTCTTAAAGAAATATATTCTTATTAAAGAACCTAGGACAAAAAATCCACAATTCTATAGGCATTTGCAATTCACATCTAGAGCCAGATCCAGTGGTTGGACTCTGAGTCATCTGTAATTTATCCATAGTAGCCTGAAGCAATTTGTTTCATTTGAAATACACAAGGATGTTTTTCTCTGGCTGTAACAGAGGTGAGGTACCTGAGTCAGAATAAAGATTATCCAGGCCAGGAAAAAGGAGGAGTAGTGACAGGAGGGGACTGAAGATGAACAGGACTGTGCTATCTCTCCTGGTTTGTTTACAAGTCTTTCTATCTCTCATCAGTGCCTGAAGCCAGAGAAGCACCCAGCTCTTTAAAGTGTGGATTGAGTTACTCCTGTTGTTGATGTTCGATGTGGATCATTTAATTCATTCTGCAGAAAATGTGAAAATCATGTGGCTGCAGCAAGTTAGCCCAGAAGCAAGATGTCTTGAGAGCTTAGTTTTCTCTCTTTTATTAGGAAGCACTGGAACACATCCCAGTGGATACATCAGTGGCCCCACTAACATTTCTGGCAGAAAAGGAGTAACTGGTGCTTCATGCTGCAGGGGTTTCAGATGGTATATTCAGCAGTTCCAGATGAGACACAGATGACACCCTGTCTGTGAAAGTGCTTAGAGACACTCAGCGCCAAGTAAAAATAAATGCTTATCACTATTTTTATGTACAGTTTAAGAAATGTAACCATTCTGTCTAGAGATGAGCTTTACAGCTGGTATTGCCCAATGTGGCTTGAATGACTTAAGGAAATATATCAAAGTCCTCCTGTCATAACAGTTCCATCTCTCCTCCTCCAAAGCAGCTAAATATCTATTCAAAACAAGGAATTTGAATCATATTCACAAAAAAGCATGTTTTTTCATCAGGAAAAAAAGAGAGACTTTAACTATTTCCTCTCCTTCATTTAGATGCCACAGGATTTGTGCTCCTGATTCATCTGTCCAAAGACCTTCAGTGCAGCAATGGAGTGTCCAGGGTCACTTCTGCAGCAAATGGATGACAGGAGATGGGGCTAATCGGGAAGGTAAAGCCCTTCTAATGGCTATTGCAAGGAACAGGACATGGGTCTAGTCAGTGCAGGACAACAAGAAATCATTTTAGCCTGTGCTAAAGTTATTTCCTTTTGGCAAAGGAGGTGAATAAAGATATGTCACCCTGACCCTCAATGGGGAATTCAATACTCTCAGCACAGTATCATATCACACACAGTACACAATTTTCCAAATTTCAGGTAGGCTCTCATTCAGATTTGTTTTTCTGTCTCAATGCAAAGGTCAATCTGAGCTACAGAGGTTGTGCAGTTTTCACCTCCACGTGCACTTGGTCCAGCATATTGTCAATATTGGCTGTCTAGCAAAATGTGCTGCCCAGCATCGGGGGGAAAAAAGTAGGGTTCCAGCACTGACATAAGTTCCCAGATGCTAAAAAACAGTATGAAAATCCTTGTTTTGTACCCTGGATTCCATTTTCTGGTGGAAAATCACATTAAAATATCATTTTTGTGGAATATGGAAAATTCCACCTGCTGTACATGTGTTGTGTTATTGAGGAAGAGGGGAAGAGGGAAAGAGGGAAATCCCTGGTACTGTTTACAGAGACAGACAGCTTGTTTGTTCAGCCTTGGCTAGAGCTGGCCAACCAACCCTAAAATAAAACTGCATGCGAAATGCTTGCGGGAACCGGAATGATTTACTGTCAAAAATATCCGCTCATTCAACGGGTTCAGCTAAACCCTCCAAATGCAGCATGCAGTTTGATTAATGGGAAGACCTGGAGAGCTATGCCTCAGCTGGGATTCAGGATATTGCTTATCACTTATTTTTGGTGGATGGGAAGGATGGGATGCCTCTTCCATAGAAGGAGGAGGCTGAGCACCCTCTTTGGTTATTCCATGGCAGAACACCCCAGGGCAGGGTCATTCCTGGTGTGACACTGAGTACTCTGTGAAATCTGCTGCCTTCAACAAGCTCAATAACTTTATACCTGGGGAAGGTAGAGAGCAACATTAATTTGATTTTACAGCTAGCCAAGGCTCTGCCATCAAGGTATAGGAACTGACAACCAGGGCACATGAACGCTCACGGACTCTGGAGTCACTCACCTAAGGTTTCATCTCACAAAACATTTCGCTTCTGATCTATGACTGTCACATCTAACACTCCTAAGAAGGAGTTTTTTCTCACCTTGAATTTTTAAATCTCTCCTTCTCTCACTTGTTTTATTATCCTTTTCATGCTCCTCTCATCCATTCAAAAACTTTTAGCTGTAAATGTCCTTCAGTGACCCTCTTCACTTGGCCACATGCCTTCCATTTGGTCTTTCAGGATCCCATGGAAGGGAGCGAGGCTATTTGACCTTTTTATTTATTTGCTTATCATTTTTTGAGGAAAAGCAAAACAAAACAAACATAGTCTCAAGGTGTTAGACAATTTTCCAGTTTAAATTCTGATGTAACCTCAATATGCTGCAGAGGTCAGGATCAGAGTCAGACACTCCAGAAATTCTCAATACTCTGGTCCAGCATTCATATTCTGGCCTTTATAAATAAACATATCTTCAAGAAAAAAAGCCAAGGTTGATTTGGGAGCATTATTTGCCAGGTTTGGAAAGATAAAGTCTAGAAAATTCAGCTTGCTCCACCCCTGAACATAAGGACAATCCTGCTGGGAGAATGTAAAGCTGCTTTACATTTACTCCTTAGAAATTTCACCTTTGTGAGGGGGACGGAAGAGAATATGAATCTCTGAAGTATTGCAGTTTAGGATTTTTTTTTTTTCTTTCTGCCTGACCTAGTGAAAAAGCCTCCAGTGAATTTTTCCCTTGCTGCTTCTCTGTTGGAATCAGCCAGTGGAGCAATTTTACACAGACTCCCCTTACAAACGGCAGAATGTCTTGCAGCATTAACACACAATTCATTAAAAGGTTTTCTGCCCTGTATTTAGCATGCAGAAAGGGTGCACCTCAGCAATTGTAGAGACTCAGGCAACAGGAAGGCTACACATGAACTACCCACCCAAAACACCACAGGTTTATCTTCTCAGTTTCTGGCAACTCAGAAAGAACCAGCCCCTGGCATGCCTGTCCCTATACCACAGCTGAGTTCAAAGGGTGTGATGTCTCATATTTTGGGGGCTAGAGCCATTTTTTTTTTTATTATGGGGTATTTGCATTAGCTGGGATTTTCATCAGCAGCCAGGCAAGAGCAGAGCAGGTCCCCTGAGCAACCGCCAAAACAGCACTAACTCAAAAACTTTGTCATTTTTATTTTTCCTGTGTTTCCCTCTGTGTTCCTGTGTTTAAATCTTGCCAAAGACCCTTTCCTAGGCTCTTAATGGGCTTCTGGCCTGGTGTGAAGCCCAACCACTGCCAAGAACTCACTGCTCAGGGAGGTAGAGTCAGCTCCTGGGCAGATGCAGGTTGCTCTGTGCCCCAAGACAGCAAGTTTTGATTATGCCAGGCTTGTTGCTAAGGAGGAACATTGGATGTGCTGGTGTGG
Source organism: Brachypodius melanocephalos (assembly GCA_013398615.1). Lineage (NCBI taxonomy): Eukaryota > Metazoa > Chordata > Aves > Passeriformes > Pycnonotidae > Brachypodius > Brachypodius melanocephalos. Next base: position 41,208,601 of record VZSR01000520.1, on the reverse strand, counting down.
AGGCTATTCTGGGAGGCAAAGGGATGTCCAGCCACTTCATGTTCATCTCCTGTTCATAAAAGTAATCTCTCTTTTTGGCATTTCCCATCACCAAAGCATCTCTTTGAGCAGAAAAAAACTCAGTTTTGCCTCCATCCCTGAACAGTTCAGGTCAAGTTTTGCCCTCGGGCCACAAACAGGATCAAGTCAGGCACCTCCTGAAGCTGAATTGCTGGCCAAGGCACTATCTGGCAGTCATTGTCCCAGCACTGATTGCAGCCAGCCTGATTAATTCTGAGCAATTCTGTGTGTACACAGCAAGTCAGTCAGCTGTAGTTGAAGAAGGACATCATTGTGTCATCCCTTTCAAGGTGCAGCTACAAAATCAGCTGGTGCTGGGTCATTGGTCACCAACAGCAGCAGTAGGCAGAGAGGTCTGATTTGTACACACAGTCCACACACATTCAATGAACTGTATGTTTCTTATTATCTGCTAGCAGCTGAAAACTCATTGCTACCATATCTGTCTCTGAGAGAGCATTGTAATAGCTCCAGTGCCAAGCTCCAGCCAAGATGCAGGAAAGGACAAAGAAGCTGGGCTCCAAATATTTCTCTCATGGAAACTACTTTGTCAGGATTGTGAAACAATCAGCCTTTCCAACTGGAAGTCAGAATGCTGGATTTTTCTTCATAAGCGAAGATGCTGGATATTTAGAAAGGTTAAAGAGGTGATGGGCAGTGTAAATGTTTCTCTGCAATTTCACACAAAGAACTTACGGCTGCAATTATTTCACCGTAAGAGCTGAATGGCAGAACAACACTGTGTTGGTTTTCTCCTTGACTCTGCCATGAAGTGTCGTGTGAGGTGCAAATAGTTGAGATCTGACTTTGTGCTCCTCATTCTGCTGAAAGTCCAACAGAAACAATCCAACAGAACACTGCCATAGCTAAAAATTTTGGGTTGAATTTCGAAAGCTTGAGCTTGCTGCTGCTACTGATTGTGCAGCATTAACTCTGCAGTTCTCCCTGTGAGGAAGGTAAGCACTGAGACCTCGGTTTCACAGGAGTGAAAGAATGACAGAAAGCAAATTTCTCTGTGGTGTCCATTGGCATAGGTAAGATGTTTGCTGTGACAAGTACTGGTGCAAGCCAGGTCTCAAAATCCTTACTAAACCCCCCATCAAGCCCATCCTTGGCAGATCTATCTGGAAAGGAAAAATGCAGAAACACTACAAACCCTCATGCAAATCCCATTCTGGTAAGAGTGGGCACTATTAGGATTATGTCTTCCACAGCAGGGGTTAATATAAAAGCACACATCAGAGACATCTTTTCAAATTAGCATTCCATTCCTAAGTGCCCCTTAGCTCACTACATCACAGAACAGAGATGACATTTCTGTCCTTGTAAATGTGCTGCACTCTTCCAATCAGGATGTGTTGTGTTGATGTTACTGGCTGCTAATACAGCCTGGCCTGTTGTAGCAATCCCATTTGGAATATCTTGCCATCTCTGTCGCCAGCCTAGAGCCTTTTAAACAGAGCTGCATTGATAAGGAAGGACTATTGCTAAATGTATCAAACACAACATGTAGCAGAGATTAGAAACAGCTTTTAATTGGACAGCGCACTGTCCACACGTACAGACAAAATTCTGGGTTGTGTTGACTTAAAATCTCACTCATCCCACATCCTCTGTAGCAGCAAGAGTAATGTAGCAGATTCATTCCTTTACCACCCCTCACACTTCAGTGCAGCATTTCCTTCACCCTGCTAGGTTTTGGAGCAGTAGAGGAAAGCACACAAGTGACACAGGTTACCTGGGACCCTACTCATGCAAATACCAGAAGAAAATGGTTTTCAGTGTCTCAGTTATCCCAGGTGTGTGCATGAGTGAATCAACCATTTGTATAAGAAAGGAATCACTCGCTGTGTTCAGACCCAAGGAAGATTTCAGTGGCTGGCACTAGCATCTAGGAACAGCTTGGGATCTGGGATGGTGCAGGATGAGGTGAGGTGAGGCATTAGCTGGATTTTTATGAAGATTAGTGGGCCTATATTGGAGTATTTGGGATTTTGCTCATCAGCTGTAGTTACAGCTCCAGCACTGCACCAAAGCCCAGGCACCAGGTGAGGGATGCTGCAAACAAGGAGCTGCTTGGGAAAGCTGTGGGGACACATCTGCTGCATCTAAGCACGTTTCACCATCTGGAGTCAGACAAGGAGGCTTACAGCTTTCAGATATGTAAATGCATCAAATTGTTGTTGTTTCAGGTGATTATGAGTCTCTTGAACAACCTGTCTGAACTTGTTCAGCTCTCTGAGGCTGGATAGGAAGTGCTACCTATCAGTAATTGATGGGAAAATCCATTGATGGCTATTAAATGCAAATAAAGAGCTGACTCTCCCCTCTGCTAGCACACAACTAGGAGTGCTGCAGACAGCCCCTCACACTCTCTCTAAATAACATCTTCTACCACCATTGCCTGTATTGTCAATCTGACACTCAGCCCTAAGGAAACCTCCCCAGAAAAGGCAGACCTAGGAGGGGAAAAAAAGGGAAGCCAAATGATGTCAGAAGACAAAAAAATAAATGCAGGGAAAAGGTGTATGAGCCACAGATCTGAAAAATAAAACTAGAAACCCTGCAGGATACACAGATCAGTGTGACCCCAATATTTCTCCCCTCCCTGCTCATTTGCAAGGAGCTGGTGGACACTGACCAGACACTGGGCCTGGTGGAGCTTTGTCTGGACTTTCCATAGCCTTTCTTGTACTCCTTTTAGAAAGCAAAGGGATGTACAAATCAGAAAAACTCAAATGTTAGGCTCGGCTGATTTCCCATCAGCATCATTAATACCAAATAATAATACCAGGTCAACAGGAAAGTCTGAGATTCACTTCAAATTTATAATGAACTCTCTACAGCAACTGGTCTTCAGTGCTCTGACCTTTTCCTCCCTCTCTGTTCTCCAGACAGTAAGATAGTATAGATGTCAGTGGGTAAGAGGGCTGAAATAGAACTCAAAATGCAACAATAAAAAAGGAAAAATATAGATCATGCAGAAAAAGTTTTTTTTATATTGAAATGAAAGAAAATACTACATACAAAGCCAAAGAAGTTTGGTACCACCAACTTCTAATAAAAATTCCCACATCATTGCTGCACGTGTGCCCTCTGCAGCACTCCAGTGTGGCAACAAACAAAATAAACATAAATAGTGACTGCAGCAGTCTTTTTGAAATCTGTCAGAGGTACCCAGGAGACCAGGAACTTTAGGGTACAAGTCTAAACTGGTGCAAGTGCATCTCATAGTCAAAGATACACACAGGCTTTAGTGTGGCTTCCTGTTGCAGAAACTTGACTGTCTCAGGTCCCCTGTGATTGCCTTAGAAACACCCACCAGCAGCTTGCAGTGCTGACAGGGAATTTGAGCTTGTGTACTGACATTTCTGAAGGCTGGAAGGGAATAGAATAGTAAATGTTTGGCCATTCTGACATGAAGTTACTTGCCAGAGAGGTAGTATTACATCAGCTCAAACCCTCTGGAAAGTCTTACCAGTTCAGAACCTCCTTCAGTTCAACCTAAATGTGCCCCATGGGGGAATTAAAAGCCTTGGTATACTCAGATTTTCAAATTGGCTCCATGTGTATTCAAAACTTTGGATTTAGAGCCTGCTATATGGTTTTGATGAAGCAGCCCTGAAATCAGTGAGACAGTACAGGAAGTTATTTGGGTTTGAATTGAATTTCTATGACGAAATACAAAAAAACCCCAAAACCCTACAGTTTATTGTTGCTCAGAAATGTATCTTGGTTAAAAGATACATTTGCTTTCCCATCTTAAATTGTCCAGAAAGATCCTAGGGTGAGACCATAAGCTGGGTCACTGGAGCAATATTTTATGAACATTTTGCAACAGTGCAGGAAGATCATTTCCTCACTGAAGTAAGAAGAAGAGGGAGAGCTGTCTCATCCACTGTTGAAGGGGACTCAAAAGATCTGCACTGCACTAAGGATTATCTTTTGGGAAGTTACTGCAGTTCTTTTATAGTGTAAGAAAAACGTCCTTTCTATAGGTGCCTTAATAACCCAACTTGGAGACAGCACTAAGTGCATCACAGCACAGAAAGTGTCTGAACAAGAAGTCAGTAGCTCTGATCCTCCCACAGTGCAGTTTCCAGCAACACACTGGGCTGCTGCTTAGCACTGGCTCACAGTGTTATTTAAGAACTGACCCCAATGCCTGTGTTTGCTCACTTTGTCAGAACAGAGATTTATGGTGCATGTTCTTCCACTGGAGTGAGAGAGTCAAGACTTCCCCACAGAAAATAACTTTCCCTGGAGGGTTTTGAATCCAAGTACATCCTGACCTTACTCCCTGTCTGACAAAAATACTGCTCGTGGTGCTTTGTTTCTATGACATGTCTTGAGAAATGCTGTTATAAACTCAACATTTTAGGCAGTGTGAATTGCTAAGCATCCTAACTTTTTTTATTATAGCAACTGAAAGAGTTCTTCTCTGTACTCCACATGTCTTCTTCCACAAATAGCCAGAATCCTGAAAACTGCTGTATTTTTCATCAACAGAGGAATCTTTTTTTTGTCCAAGCTTGCACCTGACATTTGGTCACTGGGTCTTTATGGAGGGTTACCCCACTCAGCTGCATTAGTGGAGTAAATACGTAATACTTTGCTGGCCCAGAAGGTCTGTACCTGTGTTACAAGATGCACAAAAGAAGGTTTTTGCCTTTAGCAGACTGCCATGAATATACGGCAACTAATTTTCTTTAATTTATATTTTCTGGATGGTAACTTTTCATCCATCATTGTTGCAGGTTTTTTTCCTAAATTCACAGTCTTCTGTTTAAAGTATAGCACTTTTCCAGACCCTCCCTTATTGTAAACATATTTCTAAGAACATTCAAGGGAAGATTGAGCTTTCTCTGAGTAAATGTCAGGGCCAAGAACAGTTTCATTTGGGGGAGCCCTGATCTGACTGCTCATGGAAGACCCCCAGCAGGGAAAAGAGATGATCTCCAAGCCTTCCAGCCCAAGGCATTCTATGATTCTATGGCAATTCCTGTGCATGCCATGAGACAACAACAAAGTACTAAAATAATGTCCATTCATATCTCCTTTGCTTAGGTGTAATGTATTGGCAGAGGTTCTTCATTCTGGTGAGTACTGGTAAAAATTCCACCTTTAGTGTCAAAATACCCTCTGACCGCAGCAGGGCCAGAATTTCCTGACTCTACTTGCTTGGGACATGAACTGTACACCTTTGTTGGGAGTGAAAATTTCAACAGAGTTGCAGGCACAGTACTACACCTGGGGTAAAGGTACAAAGAATTTCCTTTCCATAGATTATTCTAGCAAGCTTTGTAAATAGTTCATAAGTCTGGAAGTGCTGAGTGGGCTTCCTCTTTTCAGCAATCAAGCCTCAGGTCACCAGACTCAGGTTAGTCTTACACTGTAAAGGAGAAAACATCCTTAACCACCAGCACGGACTTACTAAATCAATGATAAAGCTACTTCTTGGCAGTGTACAGACCCCTTTTCCACACTAGGAATGAGTGCTACATCTTCCACAATCTCCTTCATTTCCAGGCTAAGTTCTGCCTTGTTTCTCATCAGGATAAACCTCACATGATTCCAGCAAAGACAACGAAGCAATTCCAGATTCACCGAGATGCCATGGAGAGCAGATTCTGATCCTCTTTTTTTCACAGCTGAGGCAAATGAGGCCAGAGACAATTTCTTCATCATGGAAGGGAAACTGGAGTCTAATACTTGCTGATTTCTAAACACTTGGCCTCCTCCTGAAGCAGCAAATAGAGGGAGGCTGTGTGAGAACGATATAAAGTGAGCCAATAACTCCCTTCTTGATGGAGTCATCAGTTCATACTGCACAGCCTAGCTGAGCCCCCTCCCACCTGGGACTCATTTTTTTATTGATATGAAGTGTTGAAAGACAAAACCACAATAAGAGGCTGCAGAGAACATCAATAAGGGGCAGAGAACAAACTAGGAAGTACACGTTTAAAATTTTAAGTGGAAGGGAGGGGGAAATAAGAAGCCTGCCCTGGAAAAGTGTGTAAAAGGAAAATTGCACTAGAAAAATAGAGATAGTAGATAAAGGAGAGAAAAAACTCTTAAAAGCAAATGAAGAGACTGATGAAAGAAAATCAGAAGTTGTAAAAACTCTATTTGGGCCTATTTTGCCTGCTGCATATTTCTTTTGAACAGTGAGTATGTGAGGCAATCCATTTTCTTAAGCAAAGAAGGAAATCATCCCACTGCAATCTAGATAATTTCCCACTCCATTTGATGACATAATGCACTAAAAGCAAACTGCTCTAAATCATCTAGGATAACCTACCAGCCTCGCTTTTCAGCAGAAAAGAATAAACTTTGCTCTAAGCAGTTTCACCCTCAGAGTCAATGCCTCTCACAGCCTCCAGTGGGTATTCTGTACACACTGCACTCCTCCCATGTGGAGGGGCTGAGTAAGTCCTTCTCACAGGTGTAATTGTCCCAACAGGGCTCTGCCTATGCACACCACAGAGCAGATTCTCCTTTCCAGAGGCCCCCTCAAGACTGTTTTGGTCATAATGGGCATAAGCAAACACAAGGAAACAGAGATTTTATTAAATTCTCTAGCTGTGCTAAGCGATGGATTTTAACATCATTCTGTCCTTTTCCTGCAGTAGCAAGTTGCTGTTGTAGGGTTTTTCCCTCTCCTTTACAGAATGCTAAATCCAGCCAGAAAGCTGTTGTGAAAAAAATACCCAAGGGAAGTGTGATGGAGAGTTTTTCTTCACTGATTTCTCTTCTAACATTGTTTCCTTCCTTCCTCCCCTCTCCACCCTGCAGACTGGATCCTCAGCCTATTGATATAAAAAGGAAAAGCCCACACTGACCTCATGTGGCTCTGGATTTCGCTCCCATTCCCGGGCCATTTGTTTTTATAAGTGAGTGAACAGCAGCACTGAAAAATCCCGTCAGCAGAGCTCCGAAGGTGCCATCCACTGCCCTAACGGCTGGTGTGAGTTTTCAGTGGAACTGCATTGTTTGAACCCAAGATAATATTTTACCTTCAACACACCACCATTGTGAATTCATCTGACATTCAGTGTGCAGTAATAACAACGAATTTGCTGGATATTGAATGTCACACACCTTCGCTAGTACGGCATTTCATTGTAATGCACGGCAGCATTCGTTTAACAGCACCCGGGTTTTTCCAGAATCCTCCCTTTACATTTCACACACACACACACACCCTCCTTTCTCCAGGAGAACAATAAATACTCCTAAGCATTGCCTAAGAAAAATAAAATCATACTTTGCTTTTGAAGAGAAATATGATCTATATGCAGGCCTCCAGCGAGCTGAACGCCAATGCTTCCTGGGACAGTGTGAGCGTGAATATGTGCACAGAAAAAAGGATGGCCTGCAATATTCATTAGGGTTTGTTTCATTTTGTTCTGTTTGGCTTTTTGGTTGCTTGGTTTGGTTTGTTGTTTTTTTAACTTAATTGATTCCAGAGTGCAAAAGTAACCTTGTTCTTTGGAACAAAAGGTGTGAAATCCATGGCCAAACCCCGCCTCTGTCTCCTGAGCCGGTTATCCATAGGAGCTGAACAGGACACACTGCAAGAGTGTGGTGAGCTGGGCTGCATCCTACTGCTGGTACAGTGAGGGGCAGGGACTGAGGGAGGAGTGGGCTTGCCAAGGGCCACAGCCAGAGGAGGCATGGTTTTCATCCAGCATTAGGGACAGCCAGTGACAGGGAGTGCCTACAGCTGCCTTAGACCTCTGATCAAGCCACCACCTTTGTGAAGAGGGTGTCATCCTTGAAGTATCTGTGCCAGAGTTCACCCCATCACTTCAGCTGGGCTGATCAGTTGGATATTTCGGTCTGGAGAAATTCAAAATCGTGCAGACATCTGGTTTTTATAGTGAGGATGTTCCCATGCAAGTGCTGGGCTGGATGAGTGAAACCATGCTACTTATCTGCTGATTTTGTGTGGTGGTCTGCCAGGCACCAGCTGGTCTCATTTCTACACATTGGTGCTAAAGCCTTCTCATCCATTGTCACAAGGTTCCAAGGATGGCAGCCTGGCACCTCAATCCCTCAGAAGACAAAAGAAGTTGGGTACAGAATGGGTTACTTGACTGCCTGCTGGTTTTACAAGTTATGCAGAAAAAGGAAAAAAAGGGAAAAAAGAAAACAAGAAACAAAAAGAAAAAAAAAATTTAAAAAATGAAAAAGAAAAAAGAAACAAGGAAAAAGAAAAAAAAAAGAGAAAAAATGAGAAAAAAAGAAAAAAAAATAAAAAAGAAAAAAGAGAGAAATGACACAGAAGTAATTTGTTATTGCAGAAGTAATAGTCATGTAAATGCATTTTATTCCAAGCTGCTTTTGTACAAATTTCTTGGGTATGCAGTGTCTGTAAATGTCCTTGTAGAAATCCAGGTAAACATCCTTTGATTAGGCAAGCTGTTTTCAAAGTTGCTGTTGTTTGTTGTCATTTTAAGAGGAAAAGAGTACTATTTTTGATAATAAAGTAAAAATTGACATCAGCTGAACTGTTAATAATGTAAAGCCCTTTAAGACTTTTGTCTGGCTTTGATTATTTGATTATATGGGAGGACTTTGATTATTGCCCAGTGTTTTGCTGAACTCTGAATCTCAGATAAATCTATTGTTTCTATAAATGGTCCTTGAGCAAGGCTTGGAAAAATACAGTGACAAAATATGAGAAGGCTTGATTGAGAAAGATCCCTTGATGGGCATGTGGAAGTCCCAGGAATACGAGTAGCCTGCAGTTAGTATGTTTTAATGTGGTTTTCTGTAACATGAGTGTGCCAGTCTGGTCTTTATTTAAAAGCTCTTGGAGCTGCAATTTTTGAAGCTGTCTCTTCAGCTTTGTGTTTGCTTGCTTGTATTCTGGTTTTCATCGGAGAGCACAGAGGCAGTTTCCAAGGCAAGGTGCCCTTCAGTGTGAAATACAGAATATATTAAACACTGAAATGAGTAAGGCAGCAACTGTAACTATTGCAGCTAATGCTACATCACACAGGCTTGCACAGAAAAGAGTTGAATCTACACAATTATTTGCAATGAATTTGCTACAGAAGACCAATCAGCATTTTGAATGAAAGAGAACCTAGGGGAAAAATTGCTCATCTCAGCTAAAATAATGAAGGCAATGATCAGTGGGATAAGGCAAAATGGGAGGCAAAAGCTGCTTGTTAAATATGTTAAATACTTCAAAGCTGTACAATAGAAAAGAACAGCATCATAAGTGTGACACTGTTATGTCATCTGTCATGGATGTTTTATCTTATCCAGACAACGACTTTTTTCCCCCTTTACTTCCTAGGGCCAATATTTTATCCTCAATCCTGTTGTGGGCTTTCAGGCAGCTGACTACATAGGGTGGTTTTGGAGAAGGTTGGGTTAAGAATAAGAAAGTCTGAAATCTTATTTTCTTGTACCTAATAACTGATGTGATATTTGTAAATCCAGATCTCAAACCACACAATGGCCAAGGAAAAAATTCGACATAATTAGATCCTTTTGATGAAATGCTGCAGACAAAAGGTCTCTTTGTGGGAGGATGAAATGGGCTTGCCTCAGGTATTTGTGGGCCACTTATTGAAGACATTGATTGATAATTTACCCATCTCTGCATTGCTTTTTGTAGTGCAAATCCACCAGTATGTTCAGATATATAAACAGATAAAAGACAAGTGGAAGAGACCATGCTCAATCCAAGCAGACAAGGGTTTTAACGAAGAATTGCAAACAGGTAAGTGATTCCAGACAACACACAAAAGGAGAAGGTTTAGATCAAACTACCTGAATAAGCACTGACTTGAAAGGGTTCAAAGCAAAGCACAGGGGTGTCCCAGGAGGATTTTTGTGTTTTACCTGTCAATTCATACAACTCCCTGTTAGATCAAATCAAGTATTTCTCTTGTAGAGTCCATGCAGTGATAAAGCACAGGCAGTTTTTGATGTGTCAGCGTGTCAGTGGAGACACACCGCACACGTGACGTGGGACTCACGATGAGCTTTGGTTTCAGGAGCTTCTCTTCTTGGGCAGCAGAGAAACAGCAGCAGAACTGCTCACTGAACTACCTGGCTGATAAAACCACCAGCTTTGAACCAAGCCACTTCAAAGGACAAGCAAGAGGAGTGCAAAACCAAAGACACAGTTCACAATCATTCCTCAGCTGTGTGTAACCCTCCTCTTCCCAAAAGCACTTAATAGAGCAAGAGCAGGGGCTGTTTCATGCACTGCTAAAGTTACTACTTAACAGCTCATGGCAACTCTGCCCAAGAGCTTCAGATCAGAAAAGAAGGCCAGCCCACCCAATTGGAAGTGTGAGGCAGTCAAACAGGCAGTGATCTTTCAGTATGCAATGCAAAGAGGATTCCTGTCCTTACTCTCTCATGAAAAGTGCAGTTTAATGCTTTATGAGCACTGGTTAGAAAGACTTGAGTTTTTCATGTTTGCTGGTAGCAATCCCAGAAAGTCAAGCCTGGGTTAACTCCATGCCCAATTTTATGTTAGAGGAAAGATTAGCCATATCACTTCTAGCAATTTAGAAGTCTTACGGACCCTGAACTTTTAGTTAGGAGATATGACATTATAACAACTTCAAGTGAGGCAGCTTCTCCTTATAATCAGATGGAATCTGATCATTAATCTATAGCATTCATCTCTATTTACTTCCTCTTTTAATAAAAAATATGAATGCCATACATATTCCATACAGATATCTTCATCAGCTGCCTGAACATACAAGCTCAGAGATTTTTCATTTTCCTCAGACATTATACTATGCTGTGACACTTTAAATCCACAATTAAGCTCTATTTGTTTCCTAGAAAGAAAATCCATCATGAGCTATGTGTCATCATTTCAGCACCTTACCCTGTGTCCCTTAACATGACTCTTGCTCTAGTAATCTGCATTTTGTAGAGGTGTATTTGGCCACATGCAACTTCCAACTTCAGGATGTGTTGAGAGAATCAAAACACTTGTGAGGGGAGATGTGACATTTCTGTTGAGCCCTTCACATAAGCTGGAAAAAAATTAAAGACTCAAGCCAGATTGAAAGGAGATAAATGAAAGCACGAGTTTGTGTTACTGAGATGTTTGATTATTTTCCTGGACTTTGTCCTGTACAATTAAACAAGATATTTAGGGACATGCCTAAATTAAAATATCTCTAGCTTAACCTCATTTCCTCCCAGAGAGTTTATTTCTACAATCTTGCTTGTGCACACTTCCCTTTGTTCCCTTCCTCACTGTTTCTTTTCCTTTCAGGAGCCTTATTTCAAAAAAAAAGTTGCAGTGTGCTCACCCAACCTGTGCTTCAGCCCCTGAAGCAGACTGGAAAGTTTTAAATTGCTTTCAGAGAGTAAAGTTTGATTAAGTGCTGTGACATCACCCTAGCATTAATGTCCAATCCCAAATTAAATCTTTGGCGGTTTTGATTTTGTATGTGCATGTTTTCTTTCAGCAGCTAATGACAAGTCTTGGAATATCTGAAACATTTCTCCACTCCAGCCACAACTCATAAATAACTATTCAGCATTGGACCCAGTTTTGCTACATCCATAGCCAAATTTGGTACCTCCTAAGTGTTATTGCTGATAAAGTTATCTATTTACTGCTGGACTCAAAAGATTTGACCCACTCAAAATCTC
>VZSR01000520.1:41176122-41196792 GCA_013398615.1 Brachypodius melanocephalos | reverse complement strand
AAAAAAATTTAAAAAACCCAGCACCTCACTTGCAATACTGATATCTCCTACCATACGTACAACTTGATTTAAAGTCTAATAAAACAGACTGCCTTTCACTCCTTATCCTATTTTGCAGAGCATTTTTCAGTTATTTATTTTCAGTTCAGATTGTTGTATTATTTTTGCCTTCAAGCCTCATGTTGTAAGACGAGGAAAAGCAGAGGAATTCAATTTGGCTTCTTCACCATCATTTCAGTTTCCTGTAATTTATATGCCCAGGTTTACTCAAAATGGAGCAGTTTGCTGCACAAAAGCAACAGATTTTAACCATCCAGCTCCTTCTGCTTGTAAGATCACACACAATGTGGAGGATTTTGCTATTAAGAGGCATTTGTAGAAAAATGCAACAACACTGGATATGTTCCACTGTGCTCTGACTCAGTGATTGCTCCAACCTGCACAGAGACTGACACCAGACTCCCTCACCCCAGGCCTGTGCCAAATGGCACTTCTACCCCAGCTTTCTTGTCACCACTGTTCTTGGTCTTTTCCTGTCTTTCCACCCACAAAGCCTCCCCCCAAAATCAAGGCACAGCACAAATGCCTGAAGGCAAGTGGAGTAAACACCTCCCGGGAAAGGACAACAGCCAGAAGCTGGAGCTGTCTCTGTGCTTCATCCACTGCCCATGACTGATATGGTACAGAGCAAATCCATGCCAGGCAACAGGTTAATAACTAAATATGGACAAGTACAAGTTTCTTTAGGCATAGCTGTGGAGATTAGGGAACGGGAAATCATCCTTGACTTTTTAATTATTTTCTTTGATAAGAAGACTCCTATCCTATCTGAACATCATGTATTTTTACATTTCAGACTGATGACTTCATTCCTTTCTGCACAAAGCAGGTCCTTGGCAGTAAGAGCTGGCAATATGAACAGAAAACCTAGAGAAAGAGGAAGTAGATTTCTCCGTGTCACTAGTGAAGATCTAGGGAAAAAAATGGGAACCCAAAACTATATATTGTCTTATCAGTGTCATAAAAACTGAAAACCACTCGGTAACTGGGAAAAAAATGGGGATAAAAGGGGGGAACAACAGTAAAAGTGAGTGACAGTTTGTCAGTTGTGTGTACAAATGCTGAGGCAGGGAACAGCTCCCATCACCTACCGCAAGCTATCACAGAACATTCGATATTCTGCTCCAAGTAATTTTTTTTTGTCAGCAGCTGTCCAGTCACCGTGAAAAATTCTCAATTTTATACCAAGCATTTTATCAGTCCAATATTACAGTACATTCTTTCTGAGCTTAATAGCATCAGCAAAATAAAGGATGCAAATAATGTCCCTGATCTAGAAACAGCAGCAGCCAGATAGATCACTGTCCCTTTCCATTTAAACTGAACATTTATGTGTTGAATTTTAAATATCATCTTCCTATCACTTTTCAATAAATTCATTTCTTTCTCTAACCCAAAATGTCTTGAGCTGTGACCGCACAATTACTGCTGTTACAAGGACGATCTTATTTCCAACCACAGATTATTTATTTAAGGATGGCTCAATAATGTCACACAAACTTCAGCTGGCCAAAGAAGTCAACGTTTTGCCAAGAGCTAATAACGCTGACAATATTCTGTTTCCTAGCTGACCTCTATTTATCATTGTGTACTAGTTAAGACTTAAGCTGAAAGTTTGCCCAGGGACGAGCTCTTAAAAAACCACTAGAACCACAGATCTTGCACAACACTAAAATCAGAAAGAAGATTTAGGTGAGAATGTAATTATTCTAACCCTACCTTGGGGTAATTGCAGAGAGCAGGATATACAAATAATGTCATCTACATTAATTCCGATGTCACAGCTATTCTACCAACCAGAAATTTTCAATAGACTTAAAAGAGAAATTTTGAGGAGACTTAACACCAGGTCTTCAGGAAACACGAGCACTGAAGTGATCTGAAAGCCACCACCAAGAGCATATCCAGCCCTTGAGCATAACAACTGGCTGAGCTATTTGAAACATTTCCTCTCATTTCCATTTGTTTGCTCCTCCTCTGCCGTTTGTGTATTGCTTGTTACAGTACTGGTATTGAGGTCAGAATGATCATAACTTCCCCTGTCATTGCTTTTTCTCCCTTTAACTTCACCTAATCAAAATAAAGCAGCAAGGATCAGGAAATAAAAACACCATTGAAAAATGGTACCTAACCTGGAAGGCTCTTTTCCTGCTGTTCTGTCCCTAGGAATGTGGAGGAAGGCAGCAAAGTTATCCAGGAGAGCATTGCCAGTGGAGACAAGAGTCCATCAATGGAGCTGCAGGGGAAGATGAGGAAGAGGATCTTGGCAGGTGATGTCGGCACAGTCCTGAGGTCTGGCGTGAGGACAGAATTCACTGAGTGGTGACTGGGCCAGGCTGAAACACAAAGGTTACAATGCAGTGACTCTGAGCTCAGGGAGGGCTTCCTTTTCAGTGTGATTAGGGCATTAATAGCAATTATAACCATTGTGCTATTCCTGAGGATTCCACAAAGGATGATGCTCACTCATTTTATGGTTCCCCTGCCAGAAAATCTTCAGGGCATCAAAAGAAATGGGAAGTTACTGGGTGAAGTCATGTCTGGCAAGAGGGTAGGAAGCAGGCTGGCACCTTTGCAGACTTGCAGGAGGCTCTGTGAACATCCCTAGGTAAAACAAGGCAATAGTCTTGTTAAGGCTAACAAGCCTCTGTCACTTCATTTTCACTTCTGTGCTGCACAAAGGAGCTCCTTCCAAAAAGCCTTCTGATGAAATCACTTGTCCACTGGCAAGTACAACCTTTTCTTCCTAAAGGAAAACATGGCCACAATCTTGGTTGACATAAATTGACATCAAGAGATGCTATTGAAGGAATTTGTATCAGACATGATGTTGCTCATTGTACAATCGTACTCTTTTATGGTGCAGGTTGCAAATGAATTCATGGCTCCTGCAAACCAATCCATAAAAAGCAGCTCCCCTTTGTGGGCTGGTACTCAGGTGTGATTCTGGGATCTGAGTCAAAGCCAAGCACTGGCTTTGGTGGAAGTTCTTACAGAGAGGAGATAACAATTGTGTTTCTATGTTGATAAAAGCATTGTGGAATGTTTCAGTATTGGAATCCCTGTCACAATAATAAATATGTGGTTTGAATAAATTCAAAGAGATAATTTCCATAGAACCTAATAAAATCTTACATAGTTTACAAAATAAAACCCAGGTTAGCTGGAGACAGAAAAATTCACTTTGGCTATATTTCCAAGTGATTCCATTTAGCAGGATTAAAATTGCTGCATTGGAATTATTCAAATGGAATTTTTTTGGCTTTGCAACAAAGTTGCCTTATCTTTATTTAACTTCACTGTTTTATCATCTGTGTCCTGTTTTCTGCTTCATTGAAAATTCTGTTCACACCTAATCAGATAACACTAAATTCTGGATTGAAGGTTAATCCAACAAAAGCTTATGTGTGGGGGACTCCATGTGCTGGGCATCATTAAGATTTTTTTCAGCATTCACATGACATTTTATAGTTGGAAGAGACTGTACAATTTTGCTTTTCAGTGTGAAAAATCCCCCTCAGTATTGTCAGCTACGTACAGCATCTGACAAAGGTTTTTTTATTTGAAATAATGAGTTTACAACATGTTCCACCAAAAAGATGCTTGTCTAAAATGAGGAGAAAAGTTTTCAAAAAGGCAGTCAGTCACAATTAGAAACCAGATGTTCAATGCCACAAAAGAAGAATTCAGTCCAGTCTTGCACATTTAGAGACTTTTAAACTTGAAATATATTCTTCCAGATACTTGTCCCATAAAATACATCCCCATGGAATATCACTGAATTGCACACACTTGAATAATTTATTTAATTAGTCACACGGGAAGTTCATTTCTAAAAATGAGTGCTTTCTTTTCCAGCTATACAAAGGAAGCCATAAATGTTTATGTGTGGAAATTAGAAATCTACTTTTTCATTGAGGATATTCTTTAAATTTCACTGCAGCTTTTACTACAGCAAACTTCTAGAGCTGCTTGACTCTCTCACACATCCTGCAGCATTCCCAAGCCCAGTGTCACCAGGAGTGCAGGACACTGAAACTTCATTTCAAATCCCATATTCCGTATCTAGTTCACATGGTTTGAGGAAATTCAGAGCAAATGAAACATATAATGACTTAATCTAAAAACTAATGAAGTCAATGGGAAAAAAATTAACTAGGGAGCCACTGGGTAGATTTTAGAATCTCACTCTGTTTTTCCTGAGCCAGACCTGATCAGAATTTCTCTCTTTCATGCCCATACCTCATTGTCAGCAGTCTGCAAATAAGATAGTTCTCCATTAACTTCTCCTGTCTTAACATAAACCACATACCCCAACTCAGCCACTCAGGGTTTCTTCTACACAGGAGAGAAGGACATCCTATTCCAAAAGAGACGACACAGATTATTAGGGGAAAAAACCCCTCTTTTCTGGGCATGTGTCTCTTTTCTGGAAAGTTCTTTAGACATCAAACTTTCCAATAGCTATTTTGAAAAGAAGATTTCACCCAGGTCAGACTAGTCCCTACAGCAAGAAACCTTGATTATTTTAGCTGCTCAGAGGAAAGAAAAAAGAATAGAAGAGAAAAAAATGATCAAAATGCAGTAAAACGTGGGTAGAAAAGAAAGAAAATATGGTCTTTTTGCTAAGGAAGGAGCAAGTCCCACAGTAAGACATATTTTAATGGGAGGTTCCAAGTGTTGTGTGCAGCTCTAGCTGGAAGAACCCAGCACTGGGTGCCTGCCTTCTCTTGCCTGCAGAGTTGTGAATTTCCTGAAGTAAACACATTTGAAAGACATCTCATACAGTAAAAGTTTTGAAGTTGTTTTCCTTCCCTTAGACTACTTCTAACAGCCCACAGATTGAGGTTTGATATAATAAAACATAAACCTGGTTGCTACATAATTAACTCAAAATTTAATGAGCAATAAAAGTACCATTATGCTCTTGTAATGCATTAAGCTTATACTCCTGTTAATCCATTTAAAAGGGCTCTCTAGGTGTTCACTTGGCAAATAACAAAATAAGGCAAGTCAGAAATTATGCTTATTAAATGTAAATGTGTATCTTTAGCAATTGATACCTAACGTCATAGGAAAAACTTGCCAAACTTAATTAAATGAATAAATGTGATTATGCACTTAATATCTCCTTAATTACAAGGCTTAATTATCTTTTACATGCCATGCTGTCAGCTCAATGGCTGCCTGTTACCTCACCAAAACAGCAGCAGTGAGCACCAAGGCTTGTCTGTGCTGGGCTCCTGCTGTAGTTGGAATTCTCTGCAATGCGTCACGATCTTAAACTTCCCATAGAGTTAATTCTTCTTTAACCAGTTGCCAGTCTTATTATGGCAGCATGCATATTTTAAAAATAAATTCCACTATCTAATGGGACAATAAATAATAGTTTAATTTCTATAATGTAGACTATACCATGAGGTCTTTCAGCTTTTGGAGTTATTTGTTACTGGATTGTATTTCCATGTAGTGGAGGAACAGGAACATTACAGGAATTTTACAGGAATTCTTCATCCACTTTAAATCATGGATAATGAACAAGCCTGTCCCTCTGGGGGGTGTTACAAGTGTCTCCTTTCAGCAGGAAGACACACTTCAGCTCTAGATCCTGCTCTTTAAGGCCACTGTGACCTCAGTGTCCCTTGAGAGTCCCAGGCTGCAGGACTCCACAGCAGGACTGTAGGAGTGGCAAGCTCTCCCTGCAAGATGCCAGAGATGTCACAGCCAGCCAGGCTCCAAGCCAGCCTCACCCAGGGCCAAGGTGTGAGCTGGCACGAGCAGCTCCAGAGACCATGGCCCATTAGGTGAGACCTACAGAAATGCACAACAGCTTCCTCCTTTCCTGAAAGGGCAAATGAAATATTGCAAGAGCACACGCTCTGCCATGTTAACATCAGAAAACAGCAGCAGACCAAAACCCAAAATCAATTCATAAAAATCTTATTTTACTGCCTCTAAAAAGAAATTACACTGAAAGAAACATCTCACCTTGTTGTAGGTACATCAGCTACAGCTCAAGAGAAGGCTTGACCTAAGATGAGTGTTTTATTTACATTTTTCAATGTTTTGTGTTTCAGTGTTTTATGTTCCCCAAATATAAAGTACAAATAACCTATGATGTAAACAGGATTTTTAGAGAATGCATTTCCAGATAGCCAGACCTGGTCTGCCCTACTCTCACACTGTCCTGCCCCAACAGAACTTACTCAATGGGAATTTATCAGTGGTGCTCACTTCCTAAGTAACCAGAGCAGGGTCTTTCATTTTAATCATTATTGTGTTTCTCCATTCCATCTTTATCAGTATCTTTTATCCAAATCAAATGCTGAACTATAAATGAAGCTTTCCAACCTCCTCTAAACAAACTACTTCAATAAAGTCTTTTCCATATTTCCAAATGGATGGTTTTAATAAATGTCACTCTTCTTTTGTGCAAAATTTTGCACTTTTCATTCCTTGATTTAGGACAAAAGTAATGCCAAAATATTTGTTTCTTCTGTAAAAGCAATTCCAAGTTTTGACCAGTTCTATAAACTAGGCTAGCCTTCAATTCCATTTTAAATGCAGAATAGGTGAAGGGCACAGAGAATTTGAAGTGCACTTTGAAAGACAATTTTGCAATATTTTAATCTCATCATCACTGTGACTCATGGTACAGCAAGGACAGCACTGAACTTTTAAAATATATCCAGAAAAGCTGTTGTGCTTTAAAAAAAAAAAAAACAAACAAAAAAAACCCAAAAAAAACCAAACCCACCCACATCTTCTCAGCATATTTTACAAGTGTTTGAGAACCATCAAAATCCTTTCCTGATCGCATTTTAATATGACTACTGAAAATTATTTATTGCCTTTCTTCTCTGTTTTTCCAGGAACCTTTAGAAATTCTCCTCCTACTAAGCTGGCTGTTTTATCTTACATTAAAAGCAAAAGAATCAAAATGCAAAACAGAGAAGGTTGCCTATTTATTGAACTACAGTGCATCAGAGATTTGCAGAATAGTTAAAAAAGGCCAAAAGCATTAGCAACCAATGCAGGCTCCTTTCAGGAGATTCTTTTTGAAATGCTTTTTTCATTAAAGAGAAAAGAAAGTTTTCAAAGTGTCTCATGAGTGATATTATGCAGCAGCGTTTAGGGATTCTTTCCTTAAACCAGGAACTTGTACAGTGTGCTTTTACACAGCTAAGTTGTGCATTTGCATTCTAAAAAATTTCTTCTTAAAGAAGAATCCTTGAAAAACTGCCATAAAATATAAATAAAAGCTATCAAGACTGATCACAATTTACACTGGACATTTTATATCACTTTATAGTATATAAGGGACCTACCAGCAAAGTTAAAATACATTTGCGCTCAGTTCAAGTGTTTTAAATGCGAATGTTATGTATTGATTTTTAGGAATGTTGAAGTCAGGTTGTGTGTGAAGGCTACTGACATTGTATTCAAAACACCCTGTGGGCACAGCCTGTTAGGTCAATGCATCCTCACTGTTATTTAGCTGCTGCATCACTGAAAGGAGATTTAGCCAGGTTGTAATTCTGGACAGAATTTGACTCCCAGAAGTGTAGCGGTGCAAGGATTTTTCCTTTGTTACGTACAAATTAGTTTCTCCCTAAATCTCTTTTATCCAGTGTAGCAGTGCATTTTTTTAGTTTATCAGTTTCATATAGGCATTTAGTCCAAGCCTTTAGCTGGGTGATCGGTTCCTGTCCTTGTTCATGGGTGATGGGTGGTTCTATATTGTGTTGTCATAGTTACCCCAATGTCTTCCCTCGCCTCTATAGAATGTTCTTAACTATCCCTGCCAAGTCCCTTTGTATCCCTGATACCTGGCCTCTTCACCATTTGCAGCCTACATCCTGGTAACTGGGAAATTCCAGGAAGGCCATTGTCCAGCATATAGATTCTGGATTCCCCTCCTCCTTTCATTCATTAGGTTATATTTCAGGTACCCCCTTTGGTTTCTGGGTCACTCCCCAATGTCCCCAGTTGGTCCCAAATCTGTATCTCCCCTTTTCCTGGCCCCACTTGGAAAGGTAATGTTGGAGCCCGGGAGAGTCACTTTTGCCATGACACCCTGGGTGGAATAAACCATCTTCTACCCCTGCAGAAGTCTTCCTTTCTTTTTACTCCTCATCACCACGCGTTTGCCTGAGGTTCAGACCCACCAGGAAAGACACAAGGATTGTATCACTGTAAGCAAGGTCAGTACCAAAAGCTAGACGGAGGTAAACCACACCCTGCAACAATCCAGTTCTTATCCAGCTCTTATGTGCCCCAGTTCATACCCTAATGGTTCATTTCATGTACCCCTCTGTATTTTCCCTCCTCCCCCGTGGCATGTGCCCTCACCTGCCCCCGTCTGTCAAAGTGTTTACCCAAACCCTGCCCACACCTGCCCCTCTCAATCATTTGTACCCCTGCCCCTGGGGCCTGTCCATCACCACGGGGCCTCTCCCTGCATCCGGAAAGTTCCAGGGAAAGCCTCGGGTGGTTGGTCAGAATCCCAGGGGGTTCCCTCCTTCACCCAGGGATTGGGTCCCTGGGATGCCTCTCACTCCAAAAGCAATTCCCCTATTCTCCCTTGTTGGTTCTTTCCTCCCCGATGCCTTTCCCTTAAAACCCCCTGCCCTGCCCCTGTTCGAGGTTCCTCGCCTCTGCTCCCAATAAAGCTCCTTTATCAGGAGCCCTCCTTTATGAGGGCTGCTCTGTCCCTCCTTCCCGCCGACCCTTGAGGCAAGGCTCGGGACGTTCCAGGGCTCTGGGGGGTTGTGTTGTGCCCCCTCCGGAACCCCTTCCATTGGAGCTCCCGCTGCACGCCGCTGGGCTGTGAGTGGGCATGCAGTGCACCACGACACAGAAGGAGGAGATGAGTCAATTGAAACTAAATCCCGATGATTTAAATGGCGTTAATTTCTGAAAACTGCTCAAGATGGTGAAAGCTTTGGCTTGGGGATCCTACTATGTGTGAAGGAAAATACATGACAGCTTCTCTGCTAACTTTTCTCGGGTACTTAATACTTACCACATTGAAATCCCTTTTCTGTTATTCTGTATATATAGAGCTCTTCAGCTGAGGTCCTTGTCATGCATTTTTGTTCTACCTTTGGGTGTTGACATGCTGTGCTCTGCAAGGAAATATAAACTGAGAGAAAAACTTGTATTTCACTTCTGTCTCAGCTGGATTCAATGAGGTTTCACTACAAGGAAAAGCTGGCTAAGGGTAAAATCAAGCATGGCCTTTGGGTCTCTGCAAGGTACCCCCTGCAGCCTGTGCCATGGACAAGGATGCAGGGATGGATAAGGAGAAGGACAGCACCACAAATGGTGCTGGGACCCCTTCCCCAAATGCCTTCACTGGTCAGGGAAATACAGTTGTGGTTCCTCATCTCCATGGATTGTACTGCCAGCATCCAGCCACGGATCCACAGCCAAGGGGCATTTGTTTTACAGAAAGATTTTAGTATGTGGTTTGGATTCATAGGTCCTGATAAATCTACCCCAGCATATATCCTCAGTGCCCCAGGCACTTAAGGTCCCCCTGCTCCCCCTTGGTTCTCTCAAACACCCTGGAGTTACTTCTGCCACACACAAGTGTACCCAAACCAGTGCACGAAAAAGAAATAAAATTTCATGTCAATGAGCACAGGATTTATAAAGTGACTTGACTTTTGAGTTATAAAAAGGGTGTAGAGTTATCTCTGTCCTATCTTCTACTTTCCTTCTCAGATTTATGCATTATGTCTTCTCCTTATTTAGAGCTGCAAAGAAGTCTTTGTGAACCCCAGAAAATGGCTTGTGCTGCACTGTTTTCCATATCATGTCCCCAAGACCTCAGAATCCCTTTCACAAGATTTATAGATGGTAGCTAAGAAAAGCAGACTCAAGAGGTTAAATTTACTTTATCTATGAAACAATTATTCACAAGCTGAAGCAAAGCTGATGCTCTCTGGTGTGCTAGCTATGAATATTGTGATTGGGAGTAGAAGGATGTTCAGGAGATGACTGGGGTCTCAGGGAATAGGAGTTTAATTCTAAATTCATCTGCAAGTGAATCAACCTAGTGCCTCAGCTTACCATTCAAAAAATGAAAATGGCACCGCTTCCCCAAATGACATTCAGAAGATAATTTCACCAGTGCTATGAAATGCTCATGTATAGCTTAATGAAAATCCTAAAACAGAAACATATCCCCAAGCTATGACCAATAAAAAAAAAAAAAAAAAAACCAAATAAAACACCCCCAACACCCCCCAAAAAAACTAAACAAAAAAAAAACCCTAAACAAAACAAACAAACAAAAAACATAATTAGGAAAAAGTTCATCTACTTGGAAATTAACTCTGATTTTATTTTTTACACGACCCATCTATTCAAAACAGATGAACCCACTATGGAAAGAGAACTGTATCAGGTGAAATTTTAATCAAGCTGTCAAACTTCATTCTAATTCTCAGGCAGTCTACATGGAGGACAGAAAGGCAGAGGAACATTAAAACTGTTTCTCTTAAAGAGATGGAGCGACAGAGAGCAACAAGCTGTGCTGATATATTAATTATCTATTTATAATATGCAATCTTTTCAACTTCTGTCATGTTAAAATCAACAAAGAATTTAGCTGAAGACAGCCATAAAATGAACTGATTAGAGCTAGTGAATAGCAGCGATGAAAGAGCAAACACACACAGCTATGCAAATGTGAAATGGAACATGACAGAGAGCACAGCCAGGCCAGAGCAGCCAGTAATTGCTGGGCTCTGCAGCTCTCCAGCCAAAACGCCCCTGTGATCATCCCTTTGTTCTGTAACTGGCACTTTTTTGGCAAACAGGAGGGAAAAAGCTGAGAGTGAACTCGTGATAGAAAGCTGCTGCAAATGTGTGGAGTGCCAGAGCACTTATTCACAGAGCTGAGCCTTCAGAGTACCACCATGCCCAGCCCACTCCTCCCAGAAACTGGGAGGAATCATGTCCAATAACCTCATGCCCTTCTGATTCCACTGGAAATCCTCCATGAAGGCAATGCTGATGCAGCCCACTGGATTTAATATGGGAATATCCCTTACTCCTGTTAAACTGCTTGGGGTCAGGACCAAGTCTGAAAGCTCTCTGGGTAGCAAATAAGAGAGACCATTTAATGCATAGATTTGCATGCACAGCTGCTTAAAGGTGCACATTAGCAGTTTCATGAAAGTCCACAGCAGACTTAGGGCAGGGGGGCGAGTCACTTTGGAAAACAAAATGCCTGAAGCCAAAAGAGAAGCTTCAAAAATATTGATCTCCTCTTTGTTTTCTGACATTTCTCAAGCATTACAACTACACCTGGAACAGCACTTACCATCACTTAGTTCAACAAAAAATAGAAACTGGCCTTCCTGTGCAAGACTGAGATGTTGTCAGTGAGGGATCCCCTTCCTTCACCATCCCCTCTTGCCTGTTTCCTGCCCTGGGTCCATATCTGGCCCCCCAGGTCCATATTCCCCATTTGTCATGATCCCCTCACCCTTCTGTGCTCAGTATTAAGCATCTACACAGCATGGGAACTGAAGGGAGCATAATGAAACACAGGTTTGACACCACAACACTGCACATCCCTAAATGAGCCCCATGCAATTAAAAATTGTTACTGCCTCACTAACCTATTGTCTAGAGCTTGGCCCAGCATAAATTAACAGTGATTTGCAACTTGGATAAGTAAACATTAAATGTGTGTCAGGGTCTCTCAGAACCATAGAATCATCATTTAGGATGGACAAGACCCTCAAAATCATCAGGTCCAACCATGAACCCAGCACTGCCATATCTACCACCAAACCCTGTCTCTCATTGCCATCTCTACACATCTCTTAATCATCTCCAGGGAAGGTGACTTCAACACTTCCCTAGGCAGCCTGTTCCAATGCTTGACAACTCTATAAGTGAAGATATTTTTTTGTAATATCAAATCTATTTCATTTCTTCTGGTTTTATCACTTTCTGGGATAAAATTCTGACCCTCAAATGACTGCCACCCCCTTTCAGGGAGTTTTAGAGAGCAATAAATTCCCCCCAGTCTCCTTTTCTCCAAAATAAACACCCCCACCTGCTCCAGACCCTTCACCAGCTCTGTTCCCTTCCCTGGACACACTTCAGCACCTCAAAATTCTTTCTGAACTGAGGGGCCCAGAACTGAGGTGTGTCCTCACCACTGTTGAGAACAGGAGGAAGATCAGGTTGCAAACCATGGGCTCCTGAATGTATTTATAGCTCCTTGGAGTTCACTCTTCTTCAGTGCATGACTTTCCATTCATTTATTGTGAGGTGTCCATTATACAATGTAGTTATGATA
The DNA here is from genome assembly GCA_013398615.1 of Brachypodius melanocephalos. Classification (NCBI taxonomy): domain Eukaryota; kingdom Metazoa; phylum Chordata; class Aves; order Passeriformes; family Pycnonotidae; genus Brachypodius; species Brachypodius melanocephalos. The sequence continues at coordinate 41,184,407 of VZSR01000520.1, read as the reverse complement.
CTGTTCTGTACTCTGTTCAGTATGCACATTTTGGAATATATTTATTTAAGATTTCACGATTAGCTCAGGGTTTGCTTATCTTTCACCTCTTTTATTTTCCACTGGCTCCAGCGTAGTCAGACTCTCCTGACCATGCTAAGCTTTTGGAACATCAGCTAAGCCACTGCAATGGGGTCAGCCTCATGCTCAAAGCTCAGCTTCACTCAAAGAAATTAGTAACAGATTTAACTCTGTATAGTCAAAAGTAGGGAATTACTTCAGTATAACTCATTTTTCCTCCAGCATAAATCTGAGCACGTACCCCATGCTTTGGTAGATGGGAAATTCTAGAGGTTTGTTCAGCAGGGGGAGGTTACTAGTTTCTGGGATGAAGGGAACCCTTTAAGGTTTGGGGGAAAATATTTCCAAATTGAAAGGATAAATTACCAATCTTTTGATATTCAGAAATCTCTGGGATTTTTTTTTAGCTTTGAGACAAAAAGTTCTACAGGACAAGGCTAGAGAGTTCTATTCCTTTGGGACATCCTGAATAAAAGCAGGAGTTGTGTGTTTCTGCTGCTATATTTTGCACTCCATCTGGTAGAGTCAGATATCAAATCCAGATTGTCTTTGATTTCAGTGGGAGAAAGTAAGAAGAAAATAGCCTTTGGCAGAGAAATCAGATCTCTAACTTCTTAAATATTTTCCAGGCACATAAAGCACAGAATTTCACATCTCCTAGAGAAGGGATGTGCACTGAGATTTTCTATATCCCAGATAGATGCTGTAATCTCTGCCTTACAGACAAATGATGGGTGATCAGAAACTGTTTTTAGGGTGATACTTCTTAAATTTTTTTTAAGTACACTTAATTTTTTAATATTTTTTGTGAATAAATATGGCAAAAAAAAGTCGTAATATCATGAGCAAATTCTAGTGAGATATATATTTCAGACCCTTGAGAATTCATATAGTTATTTTTCCAAATGTTGTGAAAGCACTACAATATATTATCTGGACTTGCTGCTATGTAAATACATATGTATAAGCTTGTTTGGTTTTGTTTGGTTTCTTTTTTCTAAACAAATTCCTTTATCCATGTGGAGAATGGAAAGGAATTCTGTGTTCCTTTGCCATAACCTGAAAGAATAAATCGATTTCTAGTTTCCCCTATTTCAGGAAATAAGTATCTATTTCACAAAAAATTATTTCTTTTCCACCCTAAACTTATGTTTTGCCAGCATTTCTACTCTAGACAGATGAAAACAGGGCTCATGTTGCTGCCAGAGGCATCTGCTAGAGGGCTACACTTGGGGTGCAGAACTCAGCTGTTCTGGAATGACAGATTATTACACCAACCCAGTGGACAACCTGTAACTGCCTTGCTTTATTTCAGCTGGAAATTTTTACATCACAATCCTGTCTTCCTATTAGTCTGTTACAAATAACCCCTCGTTACACAAACATCAGATTAAGATAATGTGAAAGAAACTGATCAATAACTCTCTGCCTAACTCATTCGGTTCAAACTCTATTCTCCCAAATCTTTCCAGACACTGCAAGCCACTCTAACCAGTATCTGCTGAGAACAGCCTTTTACCAAGCTTGACTGATCTGACCATTTTATTTTAAAGTGCTCACCTACAAGTCAGCTCACCTCACACAGAGGGGCCCAGTATGACCTGAGAGTTAATCTTGCATTAGCAGATGTCCACTGATGGTGCTGGCCAGAGGAGGAAGACTGAAATATGGCACAATCACACCAGACTGTCAGTGTGGCTCTGAATGTCTGGGGCCAAGGTGGCTGAAGGACTCTCGTGTTCAGCCTGTGTACAAACTCATGCACTTTCCTGCATCCTTCACATGCTCCTCTTTAACTTTCTTCCTTAGGGGAGCATTTTTCCAGCGCATGGCTTGCAGATGCTTTTCCACTTCCAAACTCCTTCCATGTGTAGGGTTTTGGTTTTTCTCAGTATTGACATCTCCATGCTCTCATGGCTGGCCATACAAGATTTGCAACATGGGATCAGATGAATTGCCTGTCTTATCAGCATCCTGATTCCTGAAGAGATGAGGTGGGCAGTAACTCAGTAATTTCAGAGGAGAAGGGCTGTGTGTTTTGTTCCTTGGGGTGGAAAGTAGGGGAGCTGCAAACCTTCTCTCATCCTGATAGTGCCTGAAAAACTTGATTCATGTGGATCACATTGATTTTTATCTGATGACAGGTTTTGGTTTCATACAAACATACATTGTTCCTGTGGGGGGTTTTGTTTATTTGTTTGGGTTTTAGTTTGGTTTGAGTTTTGTTTTGTTTTTAATTTGACTTTAACAAAATGAAAACCCGGAAAAGGGGCAAACAGACATGTTCTTGAAGATCTGAAAGCTCTTTGAACTAATTTGGCTGACTTTGCACGTTAACAAGGCTCAGCTGTGAAGGCAATATCAAGTAAACAGAAAGCAGTAATATCTTGAATGACTATCTAGAGGGCAAGTGCTTTGCACCAAGGTAAACCTAACATCTACCAAATTCTTTAAATTCATAAATTTCTCCATCTTAATATGAGTATCTGAATCTCAAAGGCCTTCCCCTGGCTTTTAGACCTTCTTGAGTTTCACATTTGTTTAAAAGCTACTTTCCTGAATAGACTTTCTGCTTCTCATTTTGTTACAAAAAATGAGAATAGGCATAGACCTTTGAGGAATGAGTAAACTGTTATTAGATGTAAGTGGAAAACAAATAGGTTTTTGTAATAACTGCTTATAAGGAGCAGATTACCTAAGTATGTAATAGGAGATGAAATTAAAGATAACAAGATTGTTTGAGTGCAAGTGACTTCAAAACTGACATCTGAAGAAAAGGAATCTTCATCAACCTACATGATAACCAAATCACACCTTCATTGCTTCATTTTCAAGGCTTACCAGCCTAATAAATCACAAGGGGAAGGTTACAGATTGCAGAATTACCATGTTACTCCACATTATTTTTGGCCATTTCTCAATGCTAACTCAACCTGGGAGTTAGCATTTTATGGGATTCCAGTGTGTGACTTTTACTCCTGTTAAAAGGCTTAGGGACACAAGATGTGTGGTGGATTGACCTGGGCTGGATGCCAGGGGCCCTCCAAAGCTGCTCTATCAGTCCCCTGCTCAATGGGACAGGAGAGAGAAAATACAATAAAAGCTCATGAATTGAGGTAAGGGTGGGGAGAGATAACTCATCATTTACCATCATGGGCAAAACAGACTCCACTTGGAGAAAATAGTTGAATTAATTACTACTAAAGATCAGAGTAGGATTATGGAAAGTAAAAGCAATCCTAAAAAACACTTTCCACTACCCCTCCCTCCTTCCCCAGTGTTAACTTTATTTCTAGCTCTCTACCTCCCTCCTGCCATTCCCTGTTCTGGGCAAGTGGAGGCAGGGAGAAAGGAATGGGGGTTATGGTCTCTTCATCACATGTTCTTTCTGGTGCTGTTCCCTCCTCAGGGTGAGGAATCCTCCCTCCCCCTGTGCAGTAGGATGTTCTGCCTAGAATGAAACTCACACAGCACCCTATTTGCAAGGCTGAGAGAGGGTGTGTCAGGCTGGTTTGGTGCTGAATTATGCCAAAAACAGCCTGACCCATTAACCCCAAACTTAAACACCCTGATAGTGAGGTAAAGATGTGGCAGATATGGTAAAATATCCTTATCTAAAAATGCCCAAATGACAGAGCTGACCTGGAGACATATGACTGACAATCATGATAAAATCATGATAAAAGTCCAGTCCCACAGTCCCACTTTCAAATCTGGCCCTTCTAATACATCCCTTCTTGGAGTGTGCATGAAGATTCCTGCCCTGGGTGGAGATTCCCCTCTTCACCATCTCTGATCACATCAGCCTCAGCCAGCAGCAGCTCCTGGAGCTGCCTGGCATAGACTCTGCTGGACATGGGGAATATTCCAGCACCTTCTCACAGAAGCCACCCCTGCAGCCCCTTCACTACCAGTACCTGAAACAGAATTTGTGTTTTGACACCAAATTCAGATTTCAGGGGGAAAAAAAAATCTCCTCTAAGCAGTCAGAAACCACACATTGTTACCTGCATAATGCAGTTTTCATAAAGAAGATGGGGGTGCACCTTCTGCTCAAATTTACCTTGAGATAGGTGTGTTGAGAGACAGTCTAAAATCCCTTTAGTATACAAGACTGGTTAAGGTACTCACACAGGAAAAGGGAGATGAACATTTTAAACTCATATTTTAACTCTCCCATCTCATCTTTTGACAAGAAGGATGCCTCCAGCACCAGAGTGGTCATGGCAAAGAATATAATTTCTCCAGTTCAAGCAAACAGTAGGGACAGAATATGATTTCTCCAGTTCAAGCAAACAATAGGGACAGAAGTAAGCTTATTTTGTACTTTTGTGTTTAGGAAAAATGAATTTAAAAAACCTAAACAGTTTTCTTGTTTCAGTTTCCCAGCTGAGTATCTTGAACAGACTCCTTCCTCTTTGTTCTCAAAGGCAGGAAAGGCTTTCCAAGATAAAAGTGACTAAACATTGGCACTGGCACCGTGCTCCAGGTCATGAACACAGGAGGATGATCTGGAGATCATGGAGTCAGCCCATGCCCTGCAGGGTCTGCCCAGGTAGGTGTCCCCCAGCTCCTCAGGAGTGCAAGTCGTGAGTGACTGGCACACACTGCCTGCCTTCAGCTGTGAGAGAGTGAGATAACCCAGATCTGAACGTACCCTGCAGGCACCATCCCTCTTCATTTTGTTATTGCTTCTACTTTTAAGTGCATATCATTAAGCACCAAGTCTCCAGAGAGCTGTAGTTAGTATTTCTATTTTCTTTTCTCTAAATCGAATTATCTCCTAACTGCTGTATCATGAAATTACACAGTGCCACAAAATAGAGAGGTAGTCTGTGCAACACACATTTTTAAGAAAGAAAAATGATTAAGGAAGAAGTAGAGCTGCAATCATCTCCCATCCACCTAATGATGGTGGTGTGCTTTCCCAGGGGCCCTTGTCACCTGTTCTAATTCACTAACTCTGACACTTCGCTTGCAACCACAAACAGCGAAAATCAATGGGAAATGGAAATGTCCTGACAAGGCCAAATTGAGCCCACCTAGGCTGTCAATGATTTCTTCACCCTTATTAATGCTGTGTGAATGTTCCTGGCTGTACAGTGGTCAATCACACAGAGGCAGGGCAATACAGAGCAATGCAATGTGCCTGGTCTCCAAGGCAGAGCCCTGGAGCTGGGCATCCTGCAGCACATCAGGGGAGCAGAGGTCCTGGGGATGGGATCCAACCCAACCAAGAGCTTGGCTGCAGAGCTCTCCTGCCATTCAAGATGTCATTGAAGACAAGGGTGTACCCTGTACATTATTTGTAAATAATAATGTACAGGGTACAGCTAGCTTCACTCTTTGCACCCTCCTCCAAATATTCATTTAAAGCTCCTTTAACTTTTCATTGTAGTCTTTTCATGTCCTGCTAATGCATGGAGGGTTTTTATGAGAATCCACAACAGAAGTGAGTATTCATCACTTTATTTTATTCAGGTAAGTCTCAAACACTGTGAAATACAGTAATTTAGGAAGATAGGCCTTGGGTCTCCTCTTTATTGTGCCAAATGGAATCTCCATATTCATATTTTGGAAAATTTAAAACTTACTCATTTGCCTTTTAGATTTTTTCCTAATTAAAAAATAATATGTTTTAAAAATCAGCTCTTTTACACTTCTCTAATTAAATTTCCACGGGATATTTTTTGGTGGGAGAATTCAATTAGGTTTTAATTTTAGTAATCAAAAAAGCATTGGTGCTTTGAGTATTTGATTTTTAATTTAAAAATTTGACATGGCATTCCAATTAAAACGTTCAACAGTTGCATTGTAGCATAAAAAGTCTATTACATCTGGTAATCAGGAGAATCCAATGACCATAAAAAATGCAAACAGTATTTCAAGCACCCTCAGGTAATAACCATATTTAGCGAAGACTAAACACTTCAATTAGAGCTGCCTATAGCAGCTCTGATCACTCAGAACCCATGGCAGCAAGTGGAAGCAACTCTTTACCTATTTCACCTTTGGATAAGGTTACATCTTGAAAATGACATCTGAACTCAGGTTCCAGCAATATCACCAAACCTGCCAGGAGCAGCATCAAAAAGGAAGTGTTGACTCTGCTTCTCATTCATGCAAGCTCACATAAATCCACAAAAAAACCCCAAAACTACACACATTTCCATGCTAATAAGAAGAACTAGTAATTATTAATAGCTAACAATTGTTAATTCTGAGAAATATTTTTAAGCATTAAAGCACCTACATGTAAAAATATAATGCTGTTTATGATCCCACATCAAGAGGTGCACAACCTTTCAGACAATTGAAACGCAGAAGCTTGAATGTGCCAAATCTACAAAACTACAAAGGCAAATGGATCATTCAGAGTCAAAGTGAGTTAGGAATACAAAAATACTGTTTCAGTTTTCAGCAGGTGGATCATTTATATAAAAGATAAACCAGTACCTTGCCAGTGCCTAGCACAGGCTTGGCTCATAAAAATTGTATACAAAGCAACCTTGGTTGGACCAATACTTTGGTCCCCAGGGGCTTAGTCATTGTCATAATGGATCACAATTGGCTCCATCCAGTCTACTGACCTGCCTCTGACAGTGACAAATGCCACTGAAAGAATCCAATATTGTCACTGCTCCCAACACAGTGTATGGCATTTTAGAGGAATTGTATCTGTCTGTCTTGGCTTTCGTTTGTCCTCCATCGCCAAATAACATGATGTTCTTGTGTTAAATTTTTCCCATTTTCCTTTAAATGTCAACTTCACCATGCACTTCTCATCCATCAGGTGATTATTACACTTTCATTTTGGAGCTCCTTTGCTCCACATGTCACTGCATGACACAGACAGCAAGGCACAAGGTCAGGTGCACCTGCATGCTTAAACACATATGGTGCAGTGGGGAAAAACACAGCCAAAAATCTTCTCAAGATGATCCATTTTTGTTCTTTTTTTTTTTAAATAAAGACTGGTATCATGCACTGAGAAGAGAACTATGATTCAAATCACGTTAACAGGTGAATTCAGAATCTAACCTTGTACCCAACCAGGATGATGGAAAAATGGTGCCTGCTGTGGGTGTGCATGACTCTGCTGAAGACACTGAAGAGGCAGCTGAGAAAAGGTGTTAGATTAGCTCTCTGGTGGTCAATGGAAGAAATTCAAAAGGAAAAAAAAAAAAAAAAAGGAAAATGAGAGGAATTAAGATGAAAATAATAGAAAACACAGAGCCTAGTGAGACCTCTTGTCTGCAGTTCTCTGCAAACAGTGAACACCACAGGGGCAGACTTGTGGGAAATTGAGAGAAGCAATGATAGCAAGAAGGCAAATTTTACTTTTCTCAGATCTAAAAACTATTTGAAATTAAGAGGGGAAAGGTTTTCAGGAAAGTAAACAGATCCAAAGACTGAAAAGTTACGAGACAAGCCAGATAGCAAATCAGAATAAATGGAATTCTAATTAAAACAAATATGACATGAATCCAAACAGGCCCTGATGAGGTAGTCAGCTGAGGACAAAGAGGCTCAGTGCTTTCCTGAGAGTGCTCAAAGACTGGGACAGTAACTGGAGTCAGTCTGTTTACAGCAAGGTGGAGTAATTTATAGGGAATGAGAGTGCTTGTCCCTTGCATTATCCTGCTGCTGCTCAGCAGGGCTGGGAGGACAAACAGGGGCAGAGTCAATGTGTGAGGGAGAGCCCTGTGATGGAATCTTGCGTGGGGTCAGATGTCAATAAACCCCACAAAGGTCCCTCACCTCTAAGGGGCCAGCCCTCACAGAGAAATGGCTTAAAATTAAAGCAAGACGACTTCGTCGGATGTGCTTTGTAAAAGAAAAGATTTTAATAACGACAAAAACAACCAACAGTACCAAACCAAAGAAATATAAGCTGAACCCAGTGCAGAGAGAACTCTTGCAGCACTGGCTACGGCAGTCTGAAAAAGCCCCAGGAAGTTCTGTGCAGTCTTTTAGGTACCTAATGGTCAAGGAGGGATTTTTGGCACTTTGGTCAGGTTTTGAGGTACACGCTTTGAGGTCCAGGTTTTGAAGTACAGGTCCAGGTGCCCAACAGGTATCTGTGCTTGGCACTTGGCCAATTATAGGGAAAAGAGCATCAAACTCTCTGGCTGTTTTACCTTATAAGCAGGGCAAAGGGTGAAACTCAAACCTTTCCCTATATGGAAACACCTGCTCAGGTGTGGGGGTGCATTCCTACACCC